>CM053760.1:26161683-26247728 GCA_028658305.1 Pachyuromys duprasi
CAGAGGTCCTCTTTGGCATGCTCCTGTCCTGTTGCTTGTTTTCTCCTCCACTCAATGTCCATCCCATTTGTTCATCCAAACAAGCATTGATCATACCAACCTGGGTCCTCCTTCCTGTATATCCTCTCTAGGTGTGTAGATTTCAGAAAGCTCAAGTCCTTTAAGGTCACTCCTAGCCCTTGGCTGCTGAGGTGGCACAAGGTGCTTGTGCAAGCCTGGTGACCTGAGTTAGATCCCCAAAACCCACAAAAAGAAAGTTGTCCTCAGACGGCCATACTAATACCATAGCATGTTTTTCCACGTTTATTTTTTGCCTGAAAGGCCAACACAGTGCCAACAGTTTTCCTTCAAGTCAGAGCCTCAGTGTATTTATTGTGAGAAAATGCCTGCCAACTATGGCTCCACATCTGAACAGTCATAAAACTGTGGGGAGTTAATTGGTCTTTCAAGTATTACGGCTTTCGGTGAGATCAAGAAGTTGATGCAACTTGTCATTCAGACATCTACAGATGTACTTTTTTGAGGCAACCATTGTGTTTGAGTGGTATATACTCCAGGAGGGCTTCTGGTTTCATCAGGCAGCATATTACCACAACTTGTGCCTAAGAGATTAGAGTTAATTCAGTTAGTGTTTTCTGTGTTGTATTAGGAACGTTCCTCCGTGAAACTGACCTGAGTAAAATGTACAGTGATTCTAGTAATCCAGAGAGTGCTATAGCTTTGGTTTGTGCTGGTGGTAGCAGCTTCTTTCCCATCAGTGCAAAAGTCATAGTGAAAATGGAAATTGACATTGTGTTCATACTTTGAAAATGGTTTTGGTCTTAGGCTTGCAGACCACTGACATCTCACCTTCATATGAGTAAACATTACACACTTAGCACAGGTAGTTGTACACATAGTTCCTACATGGTGGTCAGTGTTTTGGTGCTCATTTTTAAGGAGATCTGATGGGCTAACATAGGGAAACTAGCATTACCCTGGCCTATTGACAACACCCAGTAAATGCTAGATGCCCATGCAAGATTTTTAAAGGAGAAAAACACAATTCTATAGCAAAACATAGCTAAGCTAACTTTTAGACGTTTTATTTTCTATTTCCTAACTCTTTAAATTTTAAAAATTACATTTATTTAATGTGTGTGTATGTATGAGCACATGTATGTTACATGTGCATTTTGAGGTCAGAGGACAACTTTCAAGAGTTAGTTCTCTTCTACCATATGAGGGTGTTGGGTTTTGAACCTAGGTTGTCCGGCTTGGCCACAGCACCTCTACCTGAAGAGCCATCTCACTGACCAGTATTTCTTTACACTCTCCCACGAAGTTACCCCTTTCACATACACACTTGTGTAAATACAAATCATTGTATGTCGAGCCTGGTACAGTGGCACACACCTGTCATTCCAATACTCAGGGAGGCAGAGGCAGGTGGACCTTTGTGAGTTCGAGCCAGCCTGGTCTACAAAGCAAGTCCAGGATAGCCAAAGTTACACAAAGAAGCCCTGTCTTGAAAAACCAAAACAAACAAACAAACAAATAGTATGTTAACATAACAAGAAATCTGCAGGACATCAGTTCCTTGGGTTTTAATAGGTCTGACATAGAGGCAGCCTAGAAGGTAAAGTAGAGCTAGATGGAATATTCTGGTTTAAACTCCAGCCTGCCACTTAATGACTGTAACATGGGACAACAGTAGTGCCTGTGTTTTAGAGCTGTAGTGAGGATGAATAAGCAACCTCAGTAAATAAACCATGGGAAGTATTGCTTATTCGCCCAGGAAAGACTGCTATGTGGTGTTGGGAAAACCAGAGCTAAACAAAGTCAAGTAAGGTTCTTTATTACAGGACTCCTCAGCCTTTACTGAGAACTGGGTTCTGCCGTCAGAGGAAGTGTATTCACTGTGGAGGTCTCTTAGTTATGGGATGTCTCACACAGATAATGGCATTGTTTTGTTCTTTGTGAGCGTCTCACATATCCTTATTTTAAAGTCAAACTCTTATATTTTATTTTACACCAAAGTTAGTTCATTTTGTGTTGTTGTGTCCTTGTTTTAGCATTAGGTTTAGAGCTCAAGATATTTTTAAAAGAAATCACTTCAAAGTGGGGAATTAGGTATGGCTTCTATGCTCTTGTTTAGTAGCACATCGCCCTCAGATTGGCTTACAGCTGACAGCTTCTTCTCCTGTGTGGAAAGATTGCTCAGGCAATGATGACAGGATAAATTTCTGAGCATTGCACCTACACTTTAGTTTCACATTCAGCCTAATAAGGTATCTGTGGAATTATATGGCTTTATGTTATTCTCCAGCACATATGTATCTGTTAAAGTAAGTCAATCTCTGTAAAGATGAGTACTTTTTCTGTAAGGCTATTATTCTGACAGCAAATCTAGCTAATGCAGTTCCCATTAAGGGGTATTTTAGCAGAACTATTTCTTTGATGTATAATTTTAAAGCACTCTCCCATAACTATAGTGGTAGAATCATTTGATGATATATATGGTCCAATTTGGTGTGAAAAAGAATGCACCTTCTAAAAGAATTACCACCTTCAATTCATACATTGTTTTCAATTGCACTGGTGTAAAAAGGTAACATTTTATTTTTGTTTCTTCCAAAGGGAAGGACGACTGTTTTCTCCCCAGAGTCCCTGCTTACATAGTAATAGTGCAGAGATTAAAAATGTCTTAATACAAACATGGTTCTGATGGGGCATATTTGGAGTTTTAGAGAGCTGAAGCTTTCATGAAAGCTTCCATGTTGGTCATGTTGTCTGTGTTCTCACAGTGACAGCTTCTCTCCAATGATAGGGGCTTTGTGTGTTTTGCTTTTTTGTAGGTGTGAGATGCATGCTTCTATCACAGGCATCACAGGGTTGTCATACAAAAAAGCTAATAATGCTGTGCTAATTGAAAGGTCAACAGATGGAAAATGTACTACTATTTGGTCAATAAACTACTTTGATGTAACACCTAATGTTTTACAAAATTTCCAAAGCTTATATAATAATTGACAAGTGAAAGGAAAAATGTGTAGCCATAGCAAGTCAGTTATGTTAAGTGGTCAAAGCATGGGCACCCCTCAACATCTGAGGGGTCTAGTTTCAGAACCCTTGTGGATTTCACAGTCCACAGATATACTAGTCCTTCATTTCAGATGCTACAGTGTTTGTAAGTAACCAGTGCCTAGCATCTGCCATCTCCAGGCCAAGTGTTTGTGTGGTGTTAATATTTACTATGTAGTGTTGTGTAGTCAGCAATGACAAGAAAGATGGTTGAGGCATTTGTGAAATATTTTTTTCTGAATAATTTTGACCAGTGATTAAGTCTAGAGATAACAGAACCATGACTCTGGAGGGCCAAGTATATTTGAAAACCAATGAGCATAGTTAAAATTCTTATTTTAGAACACCATCATTATTTTTCTGTTATGTTTAGTATTTGGTTAGATGCCAGAGATACCCCTTTTTTATTCCTCTTAAGTCCCATTATATTGTTATTGTTTTAATGTTATCTACTCTTGAATTTTACAAACATTTTTCTGTCACTTTTCCATATAGTTTTAATAACTATCTGATGAAACAGTATGCTGCAGTCATGAAAGGATGACCTTTGTGCTTCAGAAATGTACAATCAGTGAGCTGGTGGCGGCGCACACCTTTAGTCCCAGCACTCAGGAGGCAGAGGCAGAGGCAGGCAGATCTGTGAGTTCAAGGCCAACCTGGTCTACAGAGCAAGATCTAGGGCTAAACAGAGAAACTCTGTGTGTTTGTCCACATGTATGTGGGTATGCTTGTAGGACAGGGCAGCTGTTGACAGCAGGTATCCTTCTCAGCCTCTCTACCTAGTGCCTGTGTGTAATCGGGTGTTGCATGTGCGAGTGTCCATTTATGTGTTGTGAGATGAGATTAGGACTCTGTTCTTTTGGTCTATCACTCTCTCATTGAACCTGGAATTTGCCATTTCCACTAGGCTGGCTGAACAGTGAGCTTCCACAATCAGCCTCTTACTATACCCTTACCATGCTGCTGGGATTATAGGTATGCACAACCATGCCCAGCCTTTTTTTTTTTTTCTTTTTTCATGGGTGCTAGGGATTTGAACTTTTGGTCCTCATGTCTGCACATCAAATGCTCTTACAGAGCCACCTTCCATTGTCAAGGCAGCCTCAAATCAAGGGTTTTCTTTTTTTTCTTTTTTCTTTTGTATGTCATCTGTTTTGATGGTTTAGGAATTTAAGCTAGGACCTTCTGCATGCTAGGCAAGCACTCATCACTGAGCTACAACCCCAGCCCTCACCTTATTTTTGTTTCAGACTTTCTGCTACTGGCCTGGAGCTAATCAGTTTAGTTAGTGGTTAGTCAGCAACCCCTAGGGATTCTCCTGTCTTCGTGCCCAGATGCTGAGATCATAGGCACATAGTACTGTATTGGGCTTTTACATAGGGCCTGAGAATCTGAACTCGGGTCCTCATATTTTATGCTGCAAGCACTTCACTTACTGGGTCTCTCCCCACTTTTAAATAGTTGGTAACATTTTAGGTATATCATTGGGCAAGTTATTTATCTTCATGATTTACTTTCCATGTATGTACAGTTGAATTGTCAGCGTGTGTATATGCCGACATGGCATATAGAGCTCCTAGCTTCAAATGGTTTCCTGTGTATACAGAACATGCTCAGTGAGAGCTAAGGTTAGTTGGCACAATGGCTGAGGATATTGACAAGTCAGCGTTTCTTTTCTCAGTCATTTTAACATTTGGCTTTGGGATAGCCTAGTGACCGTTGGGTTTTCTTTTTCTTTCCTTCCTTCCTTCCTTCCTGCCTGCCTGCCTTCCTTTCTTTTCTTTCTTTTCTTTTTTTCTTTCTTCCTGTAGTTTTTCTACTTTTTCTTTTAATTTAACCAAGACAACTTGATTTTTTTTTCCCCTCTTAGGTATAAAGTTATAGATTGAGCATTCTTCCTGTGGAATTTTTGAAATTGGAAATGCTGTAAAGTCCAAAACTTTGTTGCACTCACATGATGCTACAAATAGACAGTTCCACACCTGGTCTTATTGGGACAAATCACAATCAAAACACTGAAGATATTGAATAAAATTACTTTAAGGTGCTGGGTGTGGTGACACATCACAGTTTTGGGGAGGTACAAGTAGATGAATCCTTAGAGCTTACTGGTCAATCAATGTAGCCTATTTGGCAAAAACCAGACAAGTAGAGGCCTTGCTTCAGAAGATGAAAGTACATAGTACCTAACTGTGATTAACTATGATTAACCCATTATCATTTGGCCTTTGCATACACGTGCCTAACATGTATCTGCACACATGTACCCAATCCCCCGAAATCTCTCTCTCTCCCTCTCACACACACACACACACACACACACACACAGTCTTCCAGATTATGTATATAAATTGTGTAAAAAAACAGAAGTATTTAATGCTTATACTTGGGTTTCATCTCCTAGCTACATTATTATGTATATGCAAGTGTCGCAAAGTCTAAAGAAATATGTAAAACCCCAAATTTGTTTGGACATGCATTTTTAAATTTCAAAATGTTATTATGCCACATTGTAATGACCTTAATAAATTTGTATATTATTTTCAATGGACTTGAAATACGTAATTAGAAGATAGGGACGTCTGTTGAGTCTTAAGATTCTTAGGCTAAACCAAGTACCATGCATGGAGATGACCTAGAACCCCTGCACAGATGTAGCCCATGGCAGTTCAATGTCCAAGTGGGTTCCATAGTAACAGGAACAGGGACTGTCTCTGACATGAACCGATTGGCCTGCTCCTTGATCACCTTCCCCTGAGGGGGGAGCAGCCTTATCAGGCCACAGAGGAAGACAATGCAGCGACTCCTGATGAGACCTAATAAAGTGAAATTAATTGAAAAAAAGATTCTTAGGCTAATTGTGATGCATAGTTCAAGAACCTCAGATGATAATAATTACTTAGATGCCTAATTTCTTTGGAAAGCAACATCTTGGGCTGGGTATGTAGCCTAGTGGTAGCAAGCATTTGCCTACTATGTGTGCAGACCTGGTCTTGATTCCCTACACATTTGGAGAAGGAGTAAGGAGGGCTCTTTGTCTTTCTTTGATGGAGATTTGCCAACTGCTTTTGTTTCATCAGATAGGTTTATTGCCATTTAGGAAACGGGATACAGGGTAAGGTGGGCAGTTGAGTTAACTGAGATCTGAGATGGTGCTCCAGGGAGATGGTGTTAGAAAAGGGGTTCCACAATGCCTTTTGCACGCCACAAGGATGCTTTTGGCACAAGGCCACTTCTGCTATTTGGCTTACCTTTGAGCTATATGGAGGCAGGTAGTGTATAATGAGGAAATGTGTAAGAAAGACATTTATAGTTTACCAAACTATCAGCTGTGCTCTTAGGACTTTAAGGGACACTTCTGTAATAGTCAGATATACCGTTTACCAAGAGTGTTTTCTTCTGGTAGTTCTTTATTTTTTCCTTCTGTGATTATATCCCTTTAGGGTCTGGAAAAACAGAAGTGATGGAATCTAATTGTATTGACTAGTTAAAATACCTGAAAAAAACTGACAGATATTCAGTGGACCAATGGAAGGGACTATCTAAGCTTTTGTCGTTTTTGTAACCTTTTTCAGTTTCCTTTTCTTTTAACCAGTTTCATAGACGAATTTACAAAGGAATTCCACTCCAGCTCCGAGGTGAAGTTTGGGCTCTTCTTCTTGAGATCCCTAAAATGAAAGAAGAAACAAGAGACCTTTATAGTGTGAGTATCTAAACTAACTATGACTTTGAAATTAAAATTCAAAATAATCAATTCCTCATTTTTAAGGTGCTATGATATTCTCCTGTCACGTGAAGTTGTATTGAGATCATGATCCCCTGAGCTTTCGATGCTTACTATTTTTGATTTGTTAATGCCAGTTAACTCAGATTTTCAATGAAAGTGCTGTCTGTATCATTAGACATTGAGTGCCAGGGCATATTCATAAGGAAAACTGACTTATACTTGATTGTTCTCTGAACAAGGAGATTTGGATCATGTTTGAGTTTATGGGAACATAAAAGCAGAACCTCATTCTCCATTTGTTGTTCAGTAGGGCTGAGTAAGGAGAAGTCTGTTACCAAGACCTTTTGGTTTTCCATCTTATTATTTATGAATTTAAAAGTTAAACCTTTAGTTGAGTGATGAGCACTTTCCTTAAATTATGTAATCATTAAATATACCTCCTTATCATTTCAGCCATACTTTTTCTCAACCTAAGTTTATATAAACCTTCAAGAAGAATAGGAACTTTACATTTAAAATTCGTAGATCTATAGTTTTTAGAGCATGTTCCTTAGAAAATATGTTTAAATAGACTGAATTACAACAGAACAAATTGGGGAGGAAGGGGAGAAAAATCAATTTAAACCCAGCTGGTTGTAAAGGCACTTTCATGGTTTTTGATATTTTCTTTTCCATGTATGAACTCAGATGAAAGCTTGCCAAATGAAAGACTAAGTCATGGTTTAAAAATCACTTGTTTTATGAGTATACAGGACTTCACACAGGAGTACATTTGTGTCTCAGAGTATTAGAGTTTGAAATTAGTGTAGACTACTGATAAGATATTTATTAAGTGTTGAGGTTTTAGAGCCCTTGTTCAAAGTAGAGTATGCCTAAGAGAACATATATACAACTTGAGTCTAGAACAGTGTACCCAGTAGCACTGAGCACAATAGATTGTCAGTAGTATCTGGTTAATGAACGAACATAGACAATAATGAGAATACAGAGTGCTTTTATCTGTGTACCACATTCATTTCCAGGGCTGCTAGAGCCAAAAGGTGTGACATGGTGACTGAACACCACAGCAGTCTATTCTGTCACAGTTCTGGAGGTAGGGTTCAGAAGTTAGTGTTCCTACAGGACATGACTGGTCCTCAAGGCAACAGGGAAGGGAGGTTCTTGATCTTCTGCCAGCTTCTGGTGGCTGCCCAGCTTCTTGGATGGCAGCCCTTGGCCTCAAGTTTTGTTTGTTTGTTTGTTTGTTTGTTTGTTTGTTTTGGGTTTTGGGTTTGTTTGGTTGGTCGATTTGAGACAGGGTTTCTCTGTGTAGCCTTGGCTGTCCTGGACTCGCTTGGAGGCCCAGGCCGGCCTCCAAATCACAGAGATCCACCTGCCTCTGCCTCCTGAGTGCTGGGATTTCAGGTGTGCACCACCACTGCACTGGCTGGACTTAAGTTTTACTGTAGTGTATCATGTCCTCTTTAAGCTAATGGTGTCCTCAAAGTCTGTTTCCAAGTAAGGCCACATGCACTGGTCTGTGTAGACAAAAACTTGGGAATACTCTCCAACCTAATATGTTATGTATATATTTTTCTATATAGAGTCATCCTATGACTAGTTAATGTAAGGTAGTGGTTTAGTAAACCCAGTAACAACAAAACAAATGAGAGTTAGAGCTTCTAGGCTTGGTATTCTTTTCAGTACCTTCAGACACTACAGTTACTATTGAATTCCCCTCGTGATCATATCTTCCTCTGACCACTCTTTTCTTGTCCTGCTATAAAAGGGGCTTATGCTTCTGTCTATACATCACTATGAACTGGTTCCTCATTTAATTTAGATGGAGGGTGGCATGTTATGTACATATAGCTCCTTAGTTGTGTGTCCCTTCTTGGAGCAGAGCTGTGTGTGCTGTTAAGCAGCACAGAAATAAACAGGGTGCAGTGTCCAGAACTGTTAATCTCTGTGAGGAGATGACAGTGTACGGAGATGCTTACATTTAGCAAAATGAAAGCCTTGTCTGACCTGAAAGGAGAAATAACAAAAAGAAATAGCTTTCGTTGTTCAGGAAGCCTTGGTCGACCAGAAGGTGTGGGGAGGGGGAGAAAAGAGGGTGAGTTTTCAAGGCACTTTGGAGTGTACTTTCTGACTCCCTCTCTCCTGGGATCTGGTTGGTTTTAATTTGAAACATCATATTATTATGTTTTAAAAATGTCTTTCCTGTTTCACCTTGGAGAGAGTTGACTTTGTTTGAATACTTTATGGGCATTGGCTGAGTGCTCCACAGGAATTGTCTTACTTAATTCTTGTCATTGTAGCACCAGGCAGGTTTTACTCCTGTTTTCTGTACAGTTATCATTTGTGTGTACCAGACAAGGAACCTGAGTTTAATAAGGTTAAGTATCTTCTCACCAGGGTGAGCAAAGAAAAAACAGGATCTAAAATGTAGTCAGCTCTGGCTCTGAGCCAGGATTTCCCTTTTTCATTTAATCATACCACATTTGTATTTATCTGTCTGTCTTGTATTTAGCAGCAGACTTTAAAGTGGCAGAAGGTCTGTCCACCACAGTTACAAAATCTCCACAGCATGAGCCTGGCTCAGGGTTCTGGGAGGAACCCCACAGAGACACTGTTGCTCTTCCATCTCACTGCCTTTTGCCCTGTCACTGCCTTGGATCCGAGGCTCATTTGGTCTCTCTCTGTTAGTGAGAACATTCATTAATGAGTCATTGTGAATGTAGATCACCCAGTCTCCGGTGACTGAGTGTGCTTGCTTCTATTCCTTGTGTGTGTGTGTGTGTGTGTGTGTATGTGTGTATGTGTGTGTGCGTGCGTGCGCAGGGTTGGGGGTTGGGGGGAGGGGAGGGCTATTTTTGTTTCTCTGTGTCTTGTGCATTAACTTGAAAACATTTGAAGACGTGAATAATACTTCTGCCCTGTAAACTTTTACCTACTTACCTAGGCCTTTCTTCTGTTGTAAGGTTTTTGGTGTGATTTTCCTGTCTTTAAGAAAAGCCAGTGTTATAGATGTGTTTGGGTCTTCTTTTCTCTGGCTAAATTTTATTTTATGACATTTTTGTCATATCTTAAACATTTCATTCCCATGTTTTGACATCTCAGTTTTTACCAGGGGACCTTTAGAATAAGAGAGGCTTCTGTGCTTGCCCATTTCCTTGACAATATAAGATATTTAAAAATCAATTTATACAGATTGCTGTTTGTACAGCTTCAAAACTCTCAAACATACTATGATTCTTCATGTTTTCTTTTGGGTATTTTGTAGTGCTGAGGTTAAAACTTGGGGCCTCCCAAATATATATTAGAGAACTCTTATCCAATTGGGCCATATTCCCCAGCCCACTCTTGTACTTTAAAAAGCTGCTGGTCACACTTAAAAACACACTAACAATACTTAATATGTATACACATTCATGGCAGGCCTATGTATATTCGAGACATACCCCCATAGCCTTTACTCCACTTTTTCATTCTTAACTTAGGGGTTAAAGTTATGTTCTATATGTTTGTATTGGAGTTGATTTTATTCACAGTCTCTATTACCAGCATGAATCTGCATGAACATGTGTCTATGGATGGTTATTTTTAGTTAAACATAGGTAAGTACAGTTGTATATTTTAATCATCCTTTTGGTTAAGCATGGGCAATGAAAACAATCATTTAGTTTCCTTTCCTCTGAAAGGCGAATGCCACCAAACTGACAGCAGAGTTTTAAAAAGACAAACCTATAAGAAATAAGAAAATGGAAGAAACAGCATCATCACAGTTTGGAATGTAGAGTGCAGACAGGCATGTAGTAAACACAGCAAATCTGAGGAGGCCAAGTCTTGTGCTGGCAGCAGGAAACTGGAGAAGCCACAGGATTTATGTCTTAAGTCTCCACAAGACTTGGAGGGGTATCTGCAGGTCCCCCTGGAGGTACAGGTGAAGCTGAACATTGACATGGCTGAAGGTCTGTGGGAGAAGCAGTCATAACCCACGTGTCCTCCCAGCCCAGGCTCAGGGCTGTGGGCGCTCTCTCACTGGGATAAAGTGAAGCAGTAGTTGTCCTGGCTATGCACTGAGTGTAATACCCTAGACTTCAGAAAGTTTGCTTTTACCCAAGCATACCAGCCTGCTGTCCCAGAAGAGCTGGGAAGAGATTCTCTGAGCTATATGACCAGGACAAGAAAATAAACCCAAAGACCTAGAGTTCCAATGGCCCCTCTTCAGCTGCCCTTCTACAGCCCCACTCTACAGTGGGGGTCAGGCTCACAACTTTGTTTAATGTTTTACTTTAATGTAAAAGCAAGTAACAAAATATTAGTAGTCATTTGAGGAAAGGGACTTAAATTGGAGACAAGTAAAAACAAGTAGAAAAATACACTTGTAAGAAACATTGTAAAAAAGAAAACCTAAAAGATTGTTGTTAATATCTTCAGCAAAATGAAATTGATATTGCATCCATAAAACAAGTATAGGAAGCTATAAAAAGGAGCATTCTATAACAACAAAGAACTTAAGAATATAAAAAATATAATAGAAATGAAAAACTTAATTGAAAATAACAATTGAAGAGATTTTTCAGATAATAAATTTTAAAGTCATAGATATGAGTACTAATAGAGAAAAATCAAGAAAATGAGCTGATTGCTTCAGAGATCCCACACTGTAAAAACCAATAACCAGGAAGAAAATGGAATCAGGGCAGGGAGGATGAGGGAATTGACAGAAGAATTAGGATTATTAAAGACAGTTTTACAGAGATGAAAAGTGAGTTTATAAGATTGAAAGTGCCCAACTCTGTGGGTGAAAATTGATCCAAATCAAGTAAAGCAATGGACAACTTCCAAACATGGAGAATATTCCTACCAACTTCTGGAGGGAAAAAGATCTCACATAAAGAGTAAGAATTCCAGTGGCAGCACAGGAGGCCAGAAAACAGTAAAGCAGTGCCTTTTGAGCAAAAATAATTTTCAATCTAGAGTTCTCAAACAGTTTTCACAGTCGTTTGAAACAGTAACTCACCAGGTATTCAAGGTTTCCAGACCATTACCTTCTGTGTGCCCATTCACAGTAACTGTTAGAGGATGCATTCCTCCAGGGCCAGGCCATATATCAAGAAAGGGGAGATGTCAGACCCAGGAATTGGGGACCCAAGCTCAGAGCAAAGCTAAGGAAACCTTAGCAGATGGTGAAGAAAGCCCTAAAACTCAGAGGCAGTGACCCCGAGGATAAGTCACCCAGGCAAACACACATCTGGCTGCTTTGGGAGGAAGTTTAAGAAGTTGGTCACTAGTCCTGGTTTGGTGGTGCGTGTCTTTTATTCCAGCACTTGGGAGACAGGCACGCAGATCTCTGAGTTCAAGGGCCAGCCTTGTCTATGTAGTAAGTTCCAGGACATCCAAGGCTACATACATAAGGAGACCCTTCTCAACAGAACCAAAAGATGCAAAGAAAATTGGTTAGCGTTTGCTAGGCTATCTCGAGAAGTGAACAACCTACTTCAGACTTTGTGCTGAGTTCCCTACAAGGATGTAGAAAGTGAAGCAAATAAAGCTGTCATCAACTCCAAGGAAAGAAAATACTTAGCCAGAGAGAAAAAGAATGCCTCACAGAGTGTATGGCTCAGCCATCATGGCCCTGCAAGACCTGAAGTTCCCTGCCCTAAATGTCACTGTTGATAGCATGGAAGAGAAACGAAGGGAGAGAGAGGGCTTTGAGCAGAGTAGATGGGGCCATGAAAGGAAGGAAAGTTTTCTTTGTGTATCTTTTGATATTGTCTAGGTCTTTCTTAGCCCTACCCTTTGCCAATATATAAATGAATAAGGTTTTTTAATGAGGATTATTTTTATTATTTATCAGACTTACAGCAAGTAGTTTTCACAAAAATATGTTTTCTTTCCCTCTTTTTCTTCTTCAGAAATTAAAGCACAGAGCACGGGGTTGTTCACCTGATATCAGACAAATAGACCTTGACGTGAACCGTACTTTTAGGAACCATATTATGTTTAGAGACAGATACGGTGTTAAGTAAGTAAAGTTTAACTATAATTATAAGATGTGAGTGAGTAGCATGTGTAAATGGTCTATATTAGAGTCTTTAAGTTAAACCATGCTCTTAGAACGTCTTGTTTAGACTATAATCTTTATTTAGATCCTAACGCTCTTTGCAGACCATTTGAGTCCATGTTGATTGAAACTGGGGTCTAATTTAATTTAACATTTTAAAACACTGAAATAGTACATGCAGTAAAATTGTTGAGGAATCATTTTGTCGTCCTAAAATTATTAAAAATATTTTGTGGATATTATGGAGGAAGATTACAAGTTTAAGGTCATTTATAGAAATGAGAGCTTATATGTGTTTAAAAATTGTTAGTAAAAAGTTTATCTAAGTGTGACCTTATGAATAAGTGGAACTTGAAAAAAAGAAAATGAATTAATGAGGAGTTAATGTATGGAGTACAACAGCATTTGTGTTTACCACAGGGGGCCTGCCATCACTGTATCAGTGAATGGATGAAAAGGTACTATTTTGCCGACACCTGTATCTTCCAGGGTCCAACCAGCAAAACAGAAACTGTAGGAGATATGTATTAAGGTTGGCTTGACCAGGAAAGGCAGGCTAGAAGCACACGGTTCAGTCAGTTTGGATTGCCTAGGCTAAATTCCCCAACTCAGATTCCACTGACTGCATTTAATCACATGTATGAAACACTTCACAGAAGTGCCATGGTCAGTGTTTAAATAATGAGAGAGTAGAGCATAGCTGCTGACTATGAGAGCTAACCATTGCAGCCTGTCCGTACTCACACACACCGTTTAAACCGTTCTGATTTTCATGTGAGGCCATAACAAATTTGTATATCTGTCTAGCATGATGCAGCTGAAAACACATTAGCCCTTTGTCCACAAGTGGATTCCAAGCCCTTCGCTAGTAGTCATGCTTAAATACTGTAGTATAGAGTTACCTATTAATACTTATAAGATGGTAAGAGAAATAAGATACTAATATATAGACATTCACACCAATGCTAGTAATTGCTATAGTTATTCCTGTGACTAGCCATGTCTCATGGTATTTGTAAATACTTTCTTCCATTGTCCATCCCTCAGTAAGTGTCTCAGCTGTGTGACAGGACTCAGGTCAGTCACTCCTGAAAAATCTGGATTATTAGCACTCTCTCTAAATTATGTTGCTACAATTTGCCATAGCTTTCATTACCTGCATACTCTGTATGTGCTTAGAACATACTAAAAGTTTTCTGAAATATTCTGCTTTATTCTAGATGTGATTTCCTTGTGCCCTTTAGGCAGTAGCATCAACTTCCCTCACAGTAATCAGGATCAAGTCACCCTAACCAATGTAGTCACCTCCTTCGCCTGTTGAGCCCAAAGGTGACATAAGGAAGCTTATGTCAAAATAGATGGTTGGCAGTTTCACTTGATGGAATTATTATTGTTACATCTCCCTGTGGGCTTACTCCTCTTTTCTGCTTTAGTTTTGTTGTTGCTGTTTGTAGTTTTGTTTGTTTGCTTTAGATAGGGTCTCATTATATAGCCCAGGAAAACTTAGAACTTGTAATCCTCCTGCCTTAGACTCCTGAGTGCTAGGAGTACAGATGTGTACCACCAAGCCAGTTCTGTTAGAAGTAGGAGCAATGAGTCAGCAAAGATTGAAGTGCAAAACCCAGAAGATAAAAAGCGTGTTGCTTCCACTGAGTCTTGGCAAAGCTGTTCAGCTTCCTGGGAAATGCCTTCCCAGGCTGTTCCTTTCTGTTTGTAGCTGCCATTGTAAGAGTCTCCATGAGGGCATCCACATTCTGGTTTCACCAATGCCTTCAGAGTAAGCTAGCTGAATGAAAGAATGCAACGAGCTTAAGAAACTCAGTATATCTGTACTCTCATATGAAGTCTTTCTATATGAATGTATGATACTTTAGTTCCAAATTTAAACTGTTAAGAAATCTTCAATTTGAGCTCAGGATGCTTTTAAAATATATATAATAGTAATTTTATCTGGATTGTCTATTTGTTTTTTGTCCATTTTTATTGTTGTTGGTTTGGTTTAGTTTAGTTTTGTTTTGTTTTGTTTGAGACAGGGCTTCTCTGTGTAGCCTTGGCTGTCCTGAAACTCACTCTGTAGACCAGGCTGGCCTCAAACTCACAAAGCTACACCTGTCTCTGCCTTTTGAGTGCTGAGATTAAAGGCATACACCACTACCAGCCAGCTAGTCAACCTGTCTTGTAATTGTGAAAGTTTTAACTAAATTGAACAAAAAACTAAGTAAATTATATTTAACGTAAAATTCTATTTGTCTAGGCAACAAGCCTTATTCCATGTTCTTGCTGCATATTCTATCTATAATACGGTAAGTTGGGGCATGCCCTCCTAGGTCTTTGACTTGCATTTTAAGGAAATAGAGATTCTTTTTGGCACACTCTACCTAACAAGGCACTTGTCAGAGCATTTCCTCATCTCCACTGGCCTCCACAATCTCTTAGTGCTGGTGTTTTTATAGTTCCCCATTTTGACTCCAGAACCTTAGAGCTGATTTAGAGTAGAAAAATGTAGATATTACCACAAGATGCCAGTGAGCTTCACTTTTTTTTCTCCCTGCAGACTGTTTTGTTTCATTGTGTGTTTTTGTCTTCATTTTTCTTTTCTGAGCATGTAAGAGTAGGCATGGCTGGGTAGGAGGGGAAGGAGCAGTGGCCTCATGGCCTGCTGACTCCACGTCACTCCTGGCAGGCAGTGGTCCAGTGTCCTAGTTATCACCTGTGGGAGGTTGGTGAGGAGTGGACTAAAACCAAACCTTAATTAAGTCTTCAGAAACACAGAGGTGACAAGGCATAAAACTGGGAGTTTGAGAAGAATTTGCCAGCATCTGAGGACTCAGTAAAGGGAATATCAGTGCTTGTTACAGAATGAATTACAGTATCAAACACAAAACTTACTGAGGTTTTTCTCCACACCTGCTTACTCTTGGGCACAGTTTTATTCTTGTATAGTATATGCCCTAATGCTGTAGAAATTGCAACAATAATTTCTAGAATTGCCCAGCAATGCATCTAGGCATGGTCTAGTATTCTGTAGATTAACCTTTCACTTGTGTTCATGGAGTTCAACTTTAAAGCTCCCGGTTTGTCCTCATTGTTCCTTAGGAAGTTGGGTACTGCCAAGGGATGAGCCAGATCACAGCCCTCCTCCTTATGTACATGAACGAGGAAGATGCCTTCTGGGCCCTGGTCAAACTCTTCTCAGGCCCCAAACATGCCATGCACGGTAAGAAAGCCTTATGCATACGGATAAGTAAGCAAGGGGAAAGCAAGCTAAAGCAAAGTCAAAGATGCCTGGTGGATTAAGTACAGCAGATGTTAACCCCAGACTTTATTTAGTTAATCGGTAATTATTACTAATTTCTTGGGGTTTTAAAAATTACTAATTCTTTCCTTTTTCTTTATTAAACTTTTCTGTTCACATTGAGTTTTATTTGCCTTTTCCCCAAAATATATTTCTGGCATATTAAAATTCTTGTTTGTCCTCAGTCAAAAGAAATTAATTTATTTGGAAGAACTTAGGGAATCTATATTGGGAAAAATAAAAGGTAACCTTGTGGCCAAAACACTGTTTTAATGAAATGGTGTTTTTCACTGGATGCTTTGATATAACTTTGTTAAAGAATATTAATCAAGAAATGGCACTTAGGTATTTTTTTAAAGTACACAGTAATTAAGTAGTTTTATTTTTAGGTGTGGCTTTTAGTTCTTCAAGCTATACATTTGATTCAGTTTTAAGGAAAAGGTTAATAACATGTTTTAGCTCTTAATTATTCAGTATTTCACAAAACTCGTACTTTTTTTGTTTGTTTTCACATTGGAAGATTGAGTTTGATGGAGTTTTCCTTACATTTGCCAAGAAAATGTACAAGAAAAAAAAAGTTTTCACTTTGCAACTTGTCTTAGGAGTGAAAGTGATACTTGTTCACATAAGGCAGGGTTCTGTGCTGTTTTGTTTCTGGTGCCATCTGTGTGGTTGCAGCAGGGTTGAGACAGCTTGAATAGTAAGGATGCTGCCCTGGTAGCGCACCTGTGTAACGTGTGCAGGCACAAGGTCACCCCAGTCAAGCAGACACAGCATTAGCTTCTCTGAGAACGAACGGCTCACGCTCACTTTGTGAGTACTTATGCTTTCTACAGTGGGAACCTAGCACAGAGAATTCTTATTTAAATATTTCAAAATTAGGGCCCTCCATAGTTGTATTCTATAGTAAATCTGACAAGTTACCTTGTAAGAAGAGTGTGTGTGCAAGTGCATCTGTGTTACTCCCCATGTTCGTCACTAGTTACTTTAAAAATGCTGGCATGGTAACTTATTCTGGGAACTCTGGGTGCTGTAAATGGACTCAGGAAGTGAGACACACTGTTGTGTCTAGTTGCTGTCTAATAAGCTGTAACATTTAAAAAAGATGTCTTGACAAAAGGAGCTCTTGTTTATCGTTGGTCTTTATGTGGCCTCCTGTGTAAGGTATCCTGGCATATCGTGGATGCATCCAGCTTCAGTGCTGCCACTTTTTTCATCTGATTTGAGAAAATCGTATTTTCTTTCAAACCTCTTTGCTGACCTGACTTCACCAGTCACTGCCTAATCTTTAAACAGTGTTAATTGTACGATCCTACAATTTGTTATTACATTGTAGTTTAGACCATTTTTGTGGGTGACTTTGTACTAGAGAGATAATTTTTCTCTATACCTGTGTAGTTTGTGACTAGAGGATACCTCTGCTCTTTGCATTTTTGGTGTGAAAGTGTATCACTTGCAAATGTGTGGAATCAGCCTAGAACTGGGCGGAGATTGATCTAAAATACTGAGCCTAGGGTACCAATGAAAAGTGAAGAAATGTTTAATAATTGTGGATGTTTAAGCTGTTTCATACTGAAGTACGTTGACTTTTTTAAAAATCTGATTTTTCATGAAAATTTTCTATCTCCCATTCCTACCAAATTGACCATGAAAGTGGCTCCAATGGAGAGATAAAGATTTTTAAATAAAATCATTTTAGTGTAAAAACTATTACTAAGTGGGGAACAGAATCTTTGGAAATTGTAACACACATCTTCAAAAGTGAAAACAAAGTATAAACTCAGTGTCTTATGATGTGTCCCCGGGTTCTGGAAGCCAGTGTTTTCTGCTTGGGTTTTACTTCCATGTGAAAGCACAAGTATGAATTTTGTAGTTTTATTAACCAGTATCAAGTTAAATTTACAAAACTATATGTGCATTTTGTTAAGGGTTTTTGTTAGAAAATTTACTAATTCAGTGTATTAGAATCTTTCATTATACTCTCTGGTGTGTTTAGAAAACCATTAGCTTTTAAATCATGTTATGTGGAGGAATTAATGGACTCTCAGATCAAATATGTGAGACTAAATTAAAGCAAAATAGGTTTCATTAAATTTAAAAGACAGCTTAATTTTTATAAGCTATTGTCAGTAGTGAATATCCAAGGAGAGAGTGTATGACATACCTTCCCCTGAGTTCTTAGGAAACCAAAAGATGTCTATTAAAACCTCCTAGATGTGCTTAGAAACCAAGTTTGGAAATACTAGTTGCGGGAATAAAGTCCATTGTTCTTGAAGCAGATTGTACGAATATTTGAAAAGGAACTTATAAGTCAAAACAATTGGAGATTCAGTGAGCTAGGTATGCAAATCAGCACCAACTTACTATTTACCATTAGTTACTTCCTAGAAATCCTATAGATTACAATGTATAACTTAGGTGTCTGCATGTTTTATTTAGCCTGTGTTAAATAAAGCTTATAAAAAGAAATTAAAAGTGGTAATTTAAAATGTAGAAACACAGTGGTGAAATCGTTAGTGTAGGAAGATGTGAATGGCTTCACAGTAGAGCAGAGTAGAGCAGAGTGGTTGTCAAGATTAAACAGCTTATAAAGATATGGCCGGTGCCGGAAGAGGAAGCTGCTCAATAGGTGGCTTCAATCGTCGTTGTCTTTGGGTGTTACAGTTATTACAGTTTTTCTCCTAATTTAGAAATAAAATTTCTTGGAAGGAGAGCTAGACTAGACAGAGGTGGCTGAAGAGAGGGAACAAGGTAGGAGAGGTGGTACAGAGTCAAGAGGGTGGAGACCAGACCTGGGGAGAGCGAGGGCAAGAGGACAGGAGCCTGGAGAGAAAAGAGAAGCTGAGGGTGGGGACATCTCTGACAAGCTGGAGACCTAAATCAGGGGAGGCTCCTGGGAGGATATGAGGGGGACACAAGCAGAGACTCCTAGTAGCAGAGGCCATAGAGACTGAAGAGGACACCTTCTAACTAGACTAGTCTCCCAGCAGAGGGAGGGGAATACCAGGCCACCCACAAAAACTTGAACCCCGAAATTATCCAGCCTGCATGATGTGCAAGGATAAAGATAGAGCAGAGATTGAGGGAATGCCCAATCAATGCCTGGCCCAACCAAAGACCCACCCTGTCAGAGAGTGCCAACCCCTGACACTATAAATGATACTCTGCTAAGCTTGCAGTCAGGAGCCTGACAGAGTTGTCCTCTAAGAGGCTCTACCCAGCAGTGCCTCAAAACAGATGCTGAGACTCACAGCCAAACATTGGGTAATGCATAGGGAACCTCGTGGAAAAGTGGGAGGAAAGAGAAAAGGACCTGGAGTGACAGGAACTCCACAAGAAAAACAACAGAGCCAACTAACCATGACCCAGAGGGGCTTGCTGAGACCGAAGCATCAACCAAGGACCATGCAGGAACTGGCTCTAGGCCCCCTACAAAGATGTAGCAGATGGGCAGCTTAGGCCTCATGTGGGTCTAGTAAGGGAAGTGGGAACTGCATCAGACATGGACTCACTTGCCAGCTTTTTGATCACTTTCCCCTGGCAGGACTGCCTTGCCAGGCCACAGGGGAAGAGGACACACTCAGTCCTGATGCAGCTTGATGAGGTGGGGTGGATGGGAAAAGAAGCTCCCTGAGGAAAAGGGAAGGGGGGTGAGGATGGGGCTACAAGGATGTAAAGTGAATTTTTAAAAAATCAAGTGACAACACATGCTGGAGAGGATGTGGAGAAAGGGGAACCCTCCTCCATTGCTGGTGGGAGTGCAAGCTTGTATAACCACTTTGGAAATCAATCTGGTGTTTTCTCAGAAAATTGGAAATAGCACTACCTCAAGATACAGCTATACCACTCCTTGGGCATTTACTCAAAAGATGTCCACCATTCAACAAAGACATTTTATTAACTATGTTCACAGCAGCTTTATTTGCAGTAGCCAGAATCTGGAAACAACCTAGACGTCCCTCAACGGGGGAATGGATACAGAAATTATGGCACATTTACACAATGCACTACTACTTAACAGTTAAAAACAAGAAAATCATGAAATGTGCAGGCAAATGGATGGAACTAGAAGAGATCATCCTGAGTAAGGTATCCCAGAAACAGAAAGACACGCATGGTATATACTCACTTATAAGCAGATATTAGCCATGTAATACAGGATAACCATACTAAA
The DNA here is from genome assembly GCA_028658305.1 of Pachyuromys duprasi. NCBI lineage: Eukaryota > Metazoa > Chordata > Mammalia > Rodentia > Muridae > Pachyuromys > Pachyuromys duprasi. The sequence continues at coordinate 26,181,995 of CM053760.1, forward strand.
ATCTATAGACCTAAAGAAGCTAAACAACAAGGAGGACCCTAGGGAGAATGCTTAAATCTCAGTCAGAATGACAAACAGGGTAGACACCAGAAACGGTGGAAGAGAGAAAACAGGGTGGAAGCCCACTATGGAGGGTCCTCTGAAAGGCTCCACCAACAGGATCAAAGCAGATGCTGAGACTCATAGCCAAACTTGCCAGGCCACAGAGGAAAAGGATCCAGGCAGTCCTGATGAAACATGATAAGCTAGGAGCAGATGGCAGAGGAGAACTCCCTCTTTCAGTGGACTAGGGGAAGAGGATGGGGGAAGAGGGAAGGAAGGTGGGACTGGGAACAGTTGAGGGAGGGGGCTTTAATAGAGATATGTAATGAATAAATTTAAAAAATTTAATAGTTTTACAAGGTGAAGGTGATAGTTAGCAGACAAAATTCCCATGAAATTATTTCCATGATGGAAACATGCTGGTCAGCAGGGGGGTTTGTTGTTTTGATAGCTACAAATACAATATGCAACATTTTTAAGTCAGGAAGTTTTGTTGGTACTGTCTCTGAAGTGCTGTTTTTATGTTTGTGTTCTAGGCTTTTTTGTCCAAGGTTTTCCTAAACTCTTAAGATTTCAAGAACATCATGAAAAAATTCTGAATAAATTTCTTTCAAAACTGAAGCAGCATTTGGTAGGTAGATGTGTCACTGATTTATTGCTGCCTACACTGAGAGTGAAGACGCAGTAATTAATTAAATTCAGCCTGGGTTCCCCATTCTGGTTAGCTCACCAGGTACTTATAAGCCTGAATTGTTTGAAGAACGTTAGATTTGTAAAACTTAGTATTAATATACTACCACAGTCCTAATTCATAGATTCTGATTACTTCTATGAAGCTGTTAAATAGTACTAATAAAATTTTTATAAGTGTGTAATTTCTCTATTATGTGGGAGGTTTTGAATTTGTACAGAAAGCATTCTAAGAATGATAAAACCTGGCTCCTTGTGAAACATACACACGCCTTACTATAAAATACAATAGTATAATGAAACACTAATGATTGTGGTACAGACCTATTATGGTGACACAGCTGTTACAATGATTTTTGTAAGTTAAATTTGGGGATTGAAAATAGAAATAGAGCGGCTAGAGAGATGGCTCAGTAGCTAAAAGCACTGTGTGTTCTTCCAGAGGTCCTGAGTTCGAGTCCCAGCAACTACATGATGGCTCACAGATAACCTATACAGGGATCTGTTGTCCTTTTCTGGCACACAGGTGTACATGCAGATAGAGCAATCATACATATTAAATAAAGTACATTTTAAAAATTAAAATAGGAATTGGAAAACAGAAAGTATGAAAATTTTTGTAGTCAGGTGGTTCTTGGCTTACCCTTGGCAGCCACCTCCAGCAGCCTTCCCCTTGCTATTGCTATTTTGCTTACTACAACTCTTTGTTTTTTAGGATTCTCAAGAAATCTATACAAGTTTTTACACGATGAAATGGTTTTTTCAGTGTTTCCTTGATCGAGTAAGTACCTTTTACAAACCTCAATTAAGAAAGTATAAACCCAAGATAAGGGGGACACTAACATTGCATTGCTCTGCTTTGTTCTTTATTACAGACTCCTTTTACGCTGAACCTTAGGATATGGGACATCTATATTTTTGAAGGAGAGCGAATTCTTACTGCTATGTCTTACACGATCTTGAAATTACACAAAAGTAAGGAAACATTTGACTTACAGAGATTTTATGAAAATCCGGGCTTGTTTTAATTCTGACTAGCTTGGGCTCCCTCTACTTCATGTTTTTTTGTTGTTATTCTTGTTAACCCTCAGGGCTAGATGCTTACTCCATTAGAGAAGGTGTTGGATTCCTTTTTCCTTGTGTCAGCTTCATCTTCACATTTAAACAGTAGAATGCAGCTTTTTGGTGTCACTAATAATATTCTGCTCACATGTTGGTTGCCATCGGGACTGTTATTCTTTTAATTGATCTGAGTCTGAGTTTGTAACAAGGCAGAGAACAAAGAAACCAGGCCTCCCAGATTGGGGGGAAGCGGGCAGTCTGTGACTGTTTGCTCCTGTAAGAGAAAGCACATCTAGTTTCAAGCTCTGGATAGGACTGGACTGGGATGGCCTCTGGGCAAATGCATTAAGTGTCTGTTACCACACAAATGCACCAACATTTTTCAAAACAGAAATTAAAGGCCTTTTAGTCTTCAGTGGCGGTATTTCAGGGGCTCTGTGGACATGATGTATTGGCCCTTAGAAGTCAGGAAATGTGAGATTTTCTATCATTTTCATTTCATTCTTTAGCCTTGTGACTTCTTGTAGCTCTTTGGAGATGTGGGTCTTGGGCAGCCTAGAAATTCTTGTTGTGTACCTGCATATGGTTTGTGTTCCTGCTGTTTCTGGCCATACTTCAGTGCTCTTATTGAGGTTGCTTGGGTGAACACGTTAGTGCCACAGTAAGCATACCTCACCTGCCGTGAGACCTCAGTGTCTACACTTTGCCAGAGAAGCTGTCAAATGTTGCTGGCAACATGTTTACTTCCCGGAGTTGGGTTGTGTCAGTGGTGCTGGGTCAAAGCCCTTTCTCTTTCTTCTCTCTGTCTCCCTTCTTTTTTCACGTCACTACTCTTGTTGTAGGTTATAAATAGATCAAAATATACTAAAAAGTATATTTAGAGAATAATTTAAGGTCTCTAAACAGTACAGAAGGTAGGAGTATGTATAGTGCTATTTCTCTATAGCTCTCATCTCCCTCTTAAGTTATTTTATTTAGTGTGACTCTTCACCCTTTCAACTCTGAGCATAGCAGTTACTTTACTTGCCAGTAATGTCATTGAACTGTATATATGCTGTAAAGAATTCTGCCCACTGCTCTGTCTTTCTTGTGTTTAGGAAGCAAAGCTCATACATCTTCAGTGAGTTTCTGTACCATCTTTGAAGAAATAAGTGTTGAGGATCAGGGGACACAGAAATGTTGCTCTTGGACTATAAAGTTTCACTAGATGGAAAAATAAAGTTTGGAGATTACTATGTGGATTTATGAGCACAGTTAGTAATTATGTAAAACATAAGTGAAAGTTACTAAGAGTAGATTTTAAATGATTTCCTCGCAAAAATAAGTATGCTTGGTGGTAGACCTACTAGTTATGTTGATCTAGTCATTCCACAGTGGTGAACACTGTGTGGTATGCCATAAGGTTTTACAGTATGTCACTTGCTGGTTAAAAAAAAAAATCTGGAGGGTGGGAGGGAATGAGAGAGGGGGGCTACGCTTGGGATGCAAAGTACCTAACCTGTGATTGATACAAAAATAAATTAATTAATAATAATAAAAAAAATCTCTGGGCTCCATACCAGCTGAGCCTAGCCAGAGGCTTTTTTTTTTCCTCTCTCTCTCTATTTCTTCCCGATTGCTTTAAAACTATTATTATGGAGATTCATCACACAGTGGTTTTAAATGGAAAAAAAATCAGAAACAAATGTAAATGCACATGACTGGACTAAAGGATCATTAATAATGCTACTCAGTTTATCACTGTTAATAATAGTTACATGCTATTGAACAAAGTAGGGAAACTGAGCCCAGACAGTGTAACTTTTGCGTCCATGCCCATGCACATCCATGAACATAGCACATCTACTTCTAAGGTATGGGTAATGCCATCTTAGTGGACACTGCTTTCCATCTATAGTTTGATTTTTTTTTCCTAACAAAACTAATTTCCTCAGTGGTAATAGTACAAATAAAGTTAATATATTTTTGAGGGAAGTTTTCTAACGCTGAGTGTGGAGTTAAAGAAGACTTGTCAGTCCAAGTTAGAGTTCTAGCCAATAAATGAGATAAATAAACGTTTATTGACTCACAGGAGCTCCTGCTGTAGGTTAGTGTCAATGTCCAGGCACCATTACTCTTAAATGAGAAAGTATTTGGTCATGTACCTCATTCTATCTTTCCTTCTAATAAAATCAGGCTGGTTTTTCTAATGCCGAAATACTATTCTACTGAGTTTTAATGTTTACAATGCCAAGTGTAAATTGTATATATATATCCTTTTCAATACCCTTTTAAAAACACACTATGCTCAAATAGAGTATATCTTCCTTTCAACCTAAATAGAGCTGTTGACTGACATTTTTGTTTCTCTCATTCTTTCTTAGAACATCTAATGAAATTGTCTATGGAAGAACTTGTAGAATTTCTTCAGGAGACTCTCGCCAAGGACTTTTTCTTCGAGGATGATTTTGTAATAGAGCAACTTCAGGTTTCTATGGCAGAACTAAAGCGGGCAAAATTAGATTTCCCAGAACCTGGTAAGAAGTGCCCTGGCCCCACACATCAAATTCTAGGATCAGAGGACATGACACAGTTAATACTGACTTTTGTTGTTGTTAGGATGTAAGCATTGTACTTGGTATTATGTTACTTGGTAGTAACATAATATCAAGTGGATTTTTTTTTCTTTAAAAAAAAAATTGGAAGTTTCGTATCTTTTTATACAATGCGTTTGGATCATGCCCATCCAGCAGTGCCTCCCTTCAGTTCCCTTGGGGGCCCACTCTTACCTTCCCATCTTCGTGTTATTAATTACCCCTGATCCCTCTTATTGTTGTCTCCTGTTACGGATGTATAGGGCCATCCTTGGGTGTGGGGGAGAGGACAACATACCAGCAGCCATATTCTCCAAAGGAGAGTGATTCTCTCTCCTTCAGCAGCCATGAACTGCCAGCAACTCCTCTGCCAAGAGTGGGATCTTGAGGGTCCTTCTTGCCTCTGTTTTGGAATTTTGACTACAAAAGTATCTTCTCTGACCAAAGTTAAGAGCAACACAGATCTCTGTGGTATAAAATTTAAAGGGTGCTTTTTGACAGCATGGTCATTTAGCAAAACAAAACAAAACAGATGTACCCTTGGGGCCTATAGTCTTGGTGATTATGGGCTTTTGACCAAATTTATAGAACTAAGCATGAAGTCTGTCCCATGGAACAGGACTCATAGACAGTCAGAAAGTGGGTGGTCACGCCTATATCTGTCATGCCAGTATTGTAACAGTTGTACATTTTGTCAGGTGGGCCGGTATTGTCACATGCAGGGTCCAGTGCTCGGGGAAACCAATGTTTGTCTTTTTTCCCCCAGTAGCCTGCATAGCACTTTCTGGCACTACATAAGATACCTAAAAGAGGACTAATTTCTCAGTTAATCAAGGTTGGTTCTCTGTGTCCTAGTACTGAAGTATCTTTAACAATAGGGTCTTATCATCTAGCTGTGGGGTCCGCCAAGAGGAATGCTGATAGCCTGTGTGCTGTAGGTGGTTCTAGGACTTTGCTGGCCAGTAAAGGGAGGAATAACATGCCTGTCACTGAGATCTTCATGTAATAACCCATGTCTTCTTTTCTTTTGCACAGAAATATGTTGATTAAGTATACCTCTTTTCAAACTGAAATTTAGAAATTTGATTGACAAATTATTACTTAAAAAGCCATAACAACAAACATTTTTTACACTAATCACCTTGTTTGGGGAAACTGACTACAATAGTGGGACAAGTAAAGGCCTCTTGTAAATGAGGAAACTGATGCTTACATACGAAGCCCCAGAACCACCAAATGCATCACCAGCATGGAGTCCAGCCATTCCCAACTCTGTGCTGGCCTCTGTGTAGAGAGTTGCATGTAGATAATGGATTTGCGCACTTTTATGGTGCTTACTATTACGTTTCCTGCTGGGAACTTTGCTGTAGATTTGAAAACTGAAAAGATAGGGTTTTTTGTTTGTTTGTTTTGCTTTTTTCCTAACTTTGGGAGAAAAGATAGGATATACAAGATGTAACATAAATTGTAGTGAATGTAAAAGGGACACTTGTAGAGGTAAATATGCGATCCGTGGGGACAAAAAAAGGCTAGTGAAAGGTGAGGGTGAACTAAAACAGAAAGTTTAGAGTAGCAACTTTTTTTTAAGTTCTGACTACATATTACTTGATAACAGTATGATATTCTGAAAGTTAATTTTTGATGTTTTCCCTTTTCCCTTTTGCTCTAGTAGAGAGTGTGGTAAGGGGCTAGGGAAGTAGAAAGTATGGATGGTAGATGAAAAGTAGGATCTGTTATTCATACAAACTGGGTTTGGAATTTCCTGATCATGTACTCTATTTGATGTTCTTGTAAGAAAAGAAGCAGAATTACATTCATGAAGAGTTGCTTCTCCCTCAGGAAGACCAAGCTGCTCTGCGTGGACTTGACCGAGGGGTTTAATCAGCACTTGAGTCCTTGGGTCATTAGAATTGACAAGAAAACACCTCCTCACAGTAGTAATTGAGTTGAGCATAGGCCTTGGGAAACCGTGGCCTTTGCTAAGTGAGGTCAGCCCTCCCTGTTCAGTGTAATGATGTCTATTTTCCACTAATTCTCCCCTGTAGCAGGAAATGCATTTAGAGCAGCAATTATTATACTCTCCCTATTGTAACATTTGTTTTTAAATGTCTTGCCTATATTGAAGAAGAGTTTAAGGCATTTTTTAATAAAAGATACATGTAAAGCAAAATATACGCACTGTATAACAGTAAGTCCTCACAAATACATGGTGAAGTAAATTCTGAAACCTGTGTAATAGATCATGATGATAACTGCTTAGAATCTAATTAACAGCTAATGCTTTTCAAATGTTACTATGTCACATATATGGCATATGTAATACTTTCTCATTTGTTCCCTGTAAAAATAACTAGGGTTGTGCTCCTAATTTCATAGGAGTAGCAGTGATAGTTTGTAAAATACTTTCACTAGGAAAATGAGGAAAAAGTGGCTGGGAGATAAAAGGAAAGGGGTGGGTAATTAGAATCAGAAACACTGGCTAGATCCTACTCCTATTTCATTGGCAGTTGAGGTCGACTGATAAGATCACCCTGCATCTTCGTGAACAGTGATTTCTTCTGCTCAGTATCTCTGCTGTGGCGGTGTTTGTTTTCAGAGTGTCTCTGCTCCGTGGCCTCCCATTGTCCTCCTCCCTAAGTTGGGGATTTCACTACATTTGGAATAGATGCAGTATGAAATAACATTGTGTAAAATGCTTCCATGTCATGTCCATCCTTTAAACTTTTTATATGTATGAAATTTTGCCTGCATGTATATCTCTGTACCGCTCATGTACCTGGAGTTCATAGGGGCCAGAAGAGGGCATTTGATCCCCTGGAACTAAGTTACAGACAGTTGTGAGCTACCATGTTGGTGCTTAGTAATCAAACATTGGTTCTCTACAGAAGCACCCAGTGCTTAGCTGCTTTCTTTTCAGCCCCATAGCCATCCTTTTAAAAACATAATAATGACATTTCCTTTGGCTCCTTACATGCTACACAAAACTGTCTTTTTGCTAAAAGTGTATGACAGGATCTTCACAATATTATTGGTGTTGTGAAATTTTTAATATTTTTGGTGTTTGGTTAGAGGAGCTCATTCTTGTTTTGGCTTTAAGTTTAGTATTCTTCTTATATATTTATGTTATCATCTGTGAGCTTCTCTATTTGCCCTCTGCATTGTCTATAGGTACATAGAATCATGGAAGTTCAGGAAGTCACTGGCATACTGTGTGTTACAAATTCTTTCCACAGACTTTTTTCTTGTGGCTTATTTGTGCTATATAAAGGCACAACTTATATGAAGGTCTCCCCTCCTTCCAGTATTTCTCATAATTTTTTCAGGGGTTTTAAAAAAATCTTTTTAGCAGATAATGAATTTGTCTGATTAAGTCTTGTACACTGAGCAGGCATCTTACCTGCCTATTATTCCTACTGTATATTGGATCAGTTTTCTCCACTCAGCCTCCACAGTTCTTACTTCTCTGTATTTCCAGTTGTGGTAAAATGGTCAAACGAATACTTAGTTATTTTAATTCTCCTATTCTGTGCAACTCCAACTTCCTGGAACCCAATCAGCTATAGTACCGTTTATCAAGTTCTGTGTTGTGATCATTTCTCAGAGCAGCATCAGTTAAACCGGGGCCACCGACTCCTGTGTCGCTTCCTTTTTGATGAAGCTGGGCAGATGATTCTAGGGAAGGCCAGTTCTTCAGGAGAAAACCCAACACCTTTAGTTGACATAGAATATTTCCTAGCTACTTGTCTGGGTCTTCTGGGGTTGAAATGTGGAGTTGATAAATTTTGGGAGGCTGGGGGTTTTGTTGACATACGTGCGCTAGGTTTCTTGAGTTCTTAGCTATGACCCTAACTGTGCTTGCTCCCACTTTGTTTGTTTGTTTGCTATCTCTGGATTGGTGCCCTTTTGATGGTTTTGCAGAAAGTCTAGATGCCTTGACTTCTCACTGCATAGCACCCCATTCTTCCTTCTGTTGTTTATTTCTGGCCTCTCTCTTTGAGATCTTTCAACTTGACAGAACTTTGTTATTTTATGTATTTATTGCTTGGTAGAGCTATGAACTATCTCATTGTCATTATGCATCATTTTTACTAATCTATAGAGTATAGATGGGGAAACCTTGGGTTCAAAGTTAAATACTCCTCCAAGATGATCCAGCTGCAAAATAACAGTCATTTTAGTTGATTCCAGGGGTGATTCCAGAGCAGTGCTGTTTATTATTCAAAAGTAGCCTCTACTGTTATGATTAGAGATTTCCAGAGCATGGAGGGAGGTGCTCCTTTATATATATGCTGCTTCCAGCATTTAGTTTTTGGACTTCATCCACTGAATACATCTGACCTAAGCTGTTAGTTTTTACAGTGTGACTTACCCTCTTAAAGCCTTCTCAGCCCGCCCACAGGATCCCAAAGCCCTGGAATCTGATCGCCTGCCTGTATTTAGTGCTGAACCAAAGCACCTGGCCTCTTGCTTTGGTGCTTTAGCATTCACAGTATTGAGTTCCTTGGATACAGCAACCACATCTCAGCATCGTTGGTGCCATAGGCATGCCTGATGTGTAACAGGCAGCCTTTTGAAGTCCTAGTCCTTTTTGAGATAGTGGAATCTGTATACAAAGGGATAGCACAAAACAAATTTAGGACTATTGAGGCATCTGTGTCATGTTTGTACATGTCAGTCTGTTTCATTGTGTGTTGAAAATGGTGTTGCTGCATCTAGAAATAGAAGGACACTCCCCAGAAAGAGCTCAGGAGCACTGTGTATTATATTTCATAGAGGGTTCAAAGAGCTGCTAATGCCTCTGAGGCACTTCACCTCCACCCTGCAGTAGAGCGTGGTGTCCACTGGGTGGTGACAAAGACCTGAGTAAGACAGGACATGGATAGGCCTGAGGAGACAGAAAAGGGACCTTTTCCCTTCTTATGGACGTTCGACTACTGTTGGCATTTTGGAACTTTAAAGACAAAAATGCTAAACAAACAAAATCAAAAAGGAAATAAACGAATAAAACTTTTGTTTTTCTCCTAAATTGTATTAAGTTACATTTCTTGTGGGTGGGGAGAGAAGATGGTTAGGGCTTGTGTGACTGAACATGGGTGATGTGCCACCAATATGGCCTCACACAAAGCTCTGATAGGGCATGGCTGGAGCTCACCTTCTGTGTTTTCAGGAAGAAGAAGGGCAAAATAAATTTCCATCATGAAAGCATGGGCAGGAAACACTGACTCTAACAGTGCTCTACATAATGCATCTGTTTGTACATGACTTATGCTTGAGTCTTCTGATCACAGTTTCTTGGGGTTAATGAAGATGCAGGACATCAGTTAAGCTAAAGACCCTGTGTGTATGTGTGCATGCCCGCACATGTGTGTGTGTGTGTTCACAGATTTATTAAATCCACTTTTGTGATAGAGAATACTTATTCGCACATATAGCATAACTGCTAGTGACATTTATTGCTCCTATGGGGTCTACACAGTATTTCTTTGGCCCAATTAAATTTTCATGCTTAATATGCACTAAAAAAAATCACCTCTGTGTAGAAATCATGTAGGTTTTTCCTCTTAATTTCATTGTTACAGGGGTTAGATTGCTTGACAAAGAGACCGTGGGTTTGGTCTGATGATTGTAATTGAGACGTTGTTTAGAACCCGCTTCGGTGAGGAAAACCTTTCTCATAAGGTTCAAAAGTTCTCTGGGGCCACCTCCATCTTGGCCTTCATATGCCTCTGGTTTCCTTCCTCTCTTGTCCTCTTTACTCTACCTTCCATAGACTCCCTCCTTTCCCTTGCCTTGTCCTGTTTTTTCATGGACCCTGTTGTCATCCTCCTCTCTTTTTCCACACTTCATTCCTCTTCTTCCACAGGCTCTTGCTCAGACCATCACTGAGATTTAAAGAGCACATGCACATTGATTGTGGTGGCACTGCTGAGATTCACAGTAGTAACGTGATTGTAGTGTAACCCAACAGTCAGTCAGCAAGTATTTCTGGAAGATGTATGCTGACGCCACTGTCATAGGCTGTGGTAGTCAGATGAGAATGACCCCCATAGGCTCAGGTACTTGGACACTTGGTCCCCAATTAATGGAACTGCTTAGGAAGGATTAGGAGCTGTGACCTTGTTGGAGTAGATGTGGCCGTGTTGGAGGACATCTGTTACTTAGAGTGGGCTTTGAGGTTTCAAAAAACTCATACAAGGCCTAGTCACTGTCTTTGCCTGCTGCCTGCACCGTGCATATCTGGTTCCCACCACGATGATAATGGACTAACCCTCTGAAACTATACGAAAGCCTCTAATTAAATGCTTTCTTTTCTAAGAGTTGCCTTTGTCATGGTGTCCCTTCACAGCAATAGAATAGCAACTAAGACACAAGCCAGTTAAGTATCCCTTTGTCTGTTCCCTGTGCACAGCAAAAGTGGAAGTGAGTGGACACTGTTTAGAACTAAGTACCCTGAAGCGTTGCCTTCTGGCCCTGGCACCATGAGACCGTCCCTCACTGTGAAGCACTCTAGGCTAGCTTGCTTCACTGCTTTAAACATGTAAAGGAATTGATTTCTTAGGAGGCCGTTTCTTATATTCCTGTCTATGGCCTCCTTATTAAAGAGTTGTACGGGAGCAAAGAGGCCATGTCTTCTGAAAGGTTTCTATGCATTTAATATGCTGGCCTTTCACACACAGGTACCTAACGCGGGCTTGCCATGTAAGAGTTAATTATACATTATTTTGTGTATGGCTTTCCTTTTTAGACTCCATTTTCTTAACTGTGTGAACTGTGGGTGTTTGTTTGGTTTTAGTCAGTGTTTCCAGCCTGTCATTATGGACCTGTGCCATTGCTCTAATTCATACTCTTACTACAGATTTAGGACCTCTGAAGGAATACAAAAGCAGAAGCCACTAGGGGTAGTGGAAGTGTGCTGTGGGTTAGTATGAGCAGCTTTTCTTGAAAATTTTAAAACAGGCACAGACATTGTGCTGCAGTGTACATTCTGGTCTTTTATTAAGTCAATAAATGAAATATGTTGAATTTTTTCCTTTAATTCTCTTAAAAAACATTCTTTTAGAATTTATTAATTTTTAATTTTATGTGTGTGGTTGTTTTGTCTGCATATATATCTGCCACATACATGAGGTTCCCACAGAGACTGGAGGAGGGCATTGGATTACCTGGAACTGCATTGAGTTCCTTGGGACAAGTCCAATATTCGTCATTGGGGTATTTCCAACCAGCAATCCGGCAAAGAGCAAACGACCAGCAGTAACTAACAATCCACCAAATAGCGAAAGCAATCAGCAAACAGCAGTAACAGAAGCAGGAACCAACAGCAGCAGGAACAGCAGCCACAGCGTCTCTTGGCGCTCTGGCATTTTTATACCGTCTAAAGAGTCCTTAGAATTCCAAATGTAAACTCTTTTCATCTGGCGAAATCATGCTTTTCCTAGAGCACAAGACAAATCACAGTTAGCTGCTGTGGACAATATAAAACAGCCCCGTATCTCACACCTGGGATCAAAACAAAATTATTCACTTAACATAACTGGTTTTTTTTGAAAGAAAATAATTCTCATTGTGCTGCTACTTGCTAGCAATGAACCCTTGAACAAGTTCATCTGTGCCTTAGTTTCTTCACATATGAGATAATGAAATGATGTGCCTGTTGTTAATGTTGTGTGCACAGCATTTTGAATGATGACTGACACGGGATTACTTAATGAATATTAGCAATTGTGGCTCTCATCGCTGTTGTCATGTATTATTAGCACAATCTAAGTCTAAACCACTATTTAAGATAACGTCTAAGATATGCCTCAGAGTATAGAACTGATCTTTTGAAAAGTCTCTAGACTCTTCTTATTACCTCAGGACAGAATCCCAGGTCCTCTTCATAGTGCCCTGTATGTTGTGACTTAGTTTTCTGGCCTTCTCCTGGGGCGCTGCTGCCTCTTACCTTCTTTGGCCTTTGTTCAGAGAGAGGGTCTTATTCCTTCTGGCACTCTTTCCTGCTCTGCATCATCCCACTCCTAGTTTTGAAGTTTTTACCACTTTAATTTTACTGTTTGCTTTTTTTGTTTGTTTGTTTGTTTGGATTGGGTTGGAATGCTATTGATGGGATCCAGGGCCTTATTCATGCTAAGCAAGTGCTTTGCCACATCTCTTTATTGTCTATGTCTTAAGGGTTCCAAGATCAAACTTAGGTCCTTAGGCTTAGCAGCTGTAACCGTTCTCTGGGCCCTCCGCGGTTCTGATGCTGAAAGCTCACTTAGAGAATGATGCTTGCTCATTCTCCCCTCCAACAAAACATTGAATTGTTCTTAAAATATCCTACAGAAGTGGATCTATAGTTGTTATATACCAATTAAGATTTTCTATAAAGAAACACTCAGTGTGAATATTCTAAGTAAAAAACATGGTGTCCCCCACCCCTCCAAAGAATAGCAAGGTTATGGTGACTGGGAGCCATGTGAAAGAATTCTCCATCTTCACAGCAACCCCATGCAGATCATAGTCAGTAAACATCAGTTAGTGGATCATTAAGTGCATATTGGAAGAAAGCAAAACCTTGTTTTCAAGCGACAAAATGCTGTTTTATAATAATGGGTAAAACATTTTTCAGTTTTTTCAAATGTAGTCTTTTCCCCCTATGGTAATCTTAGTTTCATGGTAATCTGAAAATGTTGTATTTATTCAATTCCTTCCTTCAATTCCTCACAATTCTGTGTTATTTAAAATACAAAATTAGAATGGGCTGGAGAGATGGCTCTGTGGTTAAGTATACTGGCTGCTTAAGAAGACCCAACTTCCATTCCCAGCGCTCACCTTACAGCTCACAACCATTAGTAGCTCCACTTCTAGGGGATCTGGTATTCTTTGCAGGATTCCAAGTATCAGGCATGCGTATCGCACACATACATGCATGCATACATACGTATTTTTGTATATACATACATACACACACAGGAAAACGCGTACAATTTTTTAATTAAATTATCTAACATGGTTTTCATTCTTTTTAATTTTTTTCTTATCTTTATATTTTTAAGTAGGATATTTTTAGGATGTTTATTTTTAGTTGGACAGTAGTTTTCTTTTAAAAAATAAGTTATATTGTGGAAAATACCTAAGATAATAATAATCTGGGGAGGTCTCTGGAACCACAGTAAATTCAAGTGACTTTCAATTTTGATAGATCTACTTGAAGCTGAAAGTGAAGACTTTACTGATTTTAGTTGAGATGAGTTAAAATGAAAGTAATGTGACATTAAGCCTTAACCCCAATAACCAGCTCTGGTTAATGAGAGTATCAGCTTTGCATAGAAGGTGTGTCACGGTCTGTCAGAACATGCAAGAACTATGTGCTAGATAGTCATGTGGCCCTTGCCTATGAGGCTGCAACTGTCCCCACCTGCATAGTGCCGACTTAGGTTTTGAGGTTAGCTATGTCTCAGTGTCATTTTTTCTAAAAATCACTTCCTGTTAGTCACTAACATTTTCCGAGTATTAAAGTATGTGTTTCCCACTTGGTATATACTCACTTATATAGACCTATAGGATAGGATGGACATGCTGAAATCTATACACCTAGGGAAGATAAACAAGAAGGAGGACCCAGGGTGGGATGAGCAATCCTTGCTTAGATGGACAGATGGGATGGACATTGAATGGAGGAGAAAACAAGCAGCAGGACAGGAGCCTACCACAGAGGGCCTCTGAAAGACTAACTAGCAATGTATCAAAGCAGATATTAAGACTCACAACCAAGCCTTTGGCAGAGTGCAGGGAATCATATGAAAAAACGGGGAGTTAGTAAGACTTGGCGAGGACAAGAGCTCCACAAAGACCAAATAGATCAGGGCACAGGGGTCTTTTATGAGACTGTTTATCCAACCAAGGACCATGTATGGATATAACCTAGAACCCCTGCTTGGATGTGGCCCATGGTAGCTCAGTATCCAACTGAACTAGTATCCTAGTAAGGGGAACAGGGACTATTTCTCATGAACTCAATGGCTGGCTCTTTGATCCTCCCTACCCCCAGGAGGAACAGCCTAGCTAGATCCCAGAAGAGGACATTGCAGCCAGCCCTGAAGAGACATGATAAGCTAGGGTCAGATGGAAGTGGGGGGGGGGGGAAGGTCCCCCTATCGGTGGACTTTGAGGGGGGCCAGGGAGAAGATGAGGGAGGGATGGGGAGAGTGGGAGGGAATGAAGGAGGGGGCTACGGCTAGGATACAAAGTACATAGCCTATGATTAATATAAAAATAAATAAATTACTTAAAAAAGGAAAAAGTATGTGTTTCCACACACAAGGCAGTCTATAGTTGTTAATAATGTGTCTCTTAAACTAGATGCTCATCATTCATATATTTGTTTTACTTAGGAATTTATCTTTCGTTTTAGGTAAGGAGGATGAATATCCGAAAAAACCCTTGGGGCAGCTTCCACCTGAGTCTAATTCTGCTTGTATTAATCACTTGAGTAATGGACAAAGAAGTGTTAGCAGGCCCAGCCCCCAAATAAGCAGCAGAAGAGAAACTGGATCACCTCACAAAAAACATGAGCATTCCCCTTCCCACCACAGTAGAACTGGCACACCAGAACGAGCCGGGCGAGCAAGACAGAAGTCAGTGGATGAGGAGGGTAAAACCTTGAAGCATGAGGCAGATTTTCAGAGAAAGCCTGCTTCGGGTACACAGGACAGCTCCAGGCAATATAACCACGCAGCTGCTAACCAAAATAGCAATGCAATTTCAAACATCAGGAAGGAATTTATGCCCAAATGGAGAAAACCATCAGACGCCTCAGCTATTGAAAGAACTGCTAAATATGCCATTGAAGGCAAAAGTCACTCAGTGCAACCCACTCTTAAAGTTGCCACCCCAAGTTCTGCTGAGTCCCGAGTGTCAAACTCAAGGCAAAAGATGAAGGTTTTTGATGGCAGTGATGGGAAGCGGGGTTCTACTGCTTCACAGTATGACAACGTGCCTGGGAGTGAAAATGAAAATGGAGCATCTGTCGAGGAGGCACTGGACCGGACTCGCCCTCACAGCCCAAGGAAGCATACTGAGCCAAGCACCAGTCCAGCAAAACTCCCCAACAGGTTTATTTTCAAAGTGCAGCCTCCCAGCCATGTACGGTCCCCATCCCAGCTAGAAGGGGAGGACCTCAGAGCTGCGTATCCACCCTCCTATAGCAACCCCCCTGTCTACCACGGAAGTTCTCCAAAACACATTCCTATTGGCCGCAGCGACTTTGTGTCCACAGAGATCAGCCCTGTGACTCAAATTAATTCTTCTAGGAGACCTCATGGTTCTTCTCTTTCAGTTGACTTTTCTCCAGAGAAATCTTTCAGCCGCCCAACTCCTGTTGTTCTACCATCCAGTCGAATTGAAGTTCTTCCCGTTGACTTTGGTGCCGGGGGAAATGCAGGCTGTTCAGGGTCACCAAGGAATGGAAACTTCATCCTTCCTCCAGTGGATTATTTACCAGAGAACACAAAATGGTCAGAAGTTAGTTATACATACAGACCTGAGATGCATGGACAATCATGGACTCGAGAGGCTAACCGTAGCCACTTAAGCAATTTACCAAAATATGCAGCCTTTCAACACGTACCTTTTCAGGACCGTGGCCTTCCAGAAGTATGTGTAGACAGTCCGGTGAGGTATAAAACTTCACCAGCTATGGAAGATGCCAGTCCTCCTAGGTATCCATATGCAGGGCCCTCACCTTCAGCACATCACTACAGAAATCGAGAGGGGCTTTCTGTTCAGGAGTCAGTATTGTTGTGAGAGTTTGGCTGTATTCACTGATGACAAAAGAATAGAAACCATATGACACCCACATTGCTATGTTTATAATTGCCAAAGCAGTATTTTATACTATTGTAAACAACTTGCATAGTTCAGTGTATATCAGTAATGAGAGTATGTGGGAATGCTTTATCCCATGTAGATGGTGCTGAAGATGAGTGTTTCAGTTGCTTCATCACTGAACCTTTAATAGGAGATTAACCTGGAACATAGCAATAGCATCAGGGCTGCACACACAGTAAGATTCTTTATGCTCTTTTCCTCATATCTTTCCGTCAGACCTGAATGTTTTCACTCTGTTGACCCCTTGTGTTCTGACTACTGTTAGAAAGCACTGAGACACTATGGAGGAGATTTCTGCAGGCTGTCGCTTGCCTTTTAATAGACGTGGCAAACACCTACGCATAGACATTTTGATCACAGAACTTAGAAATGTTTTTTTGAACTACCCTTCATCTATATCCATGAAATAACATTGTTTTTCCCCCTTTATCTTTCTGCCCACCCTGCCCCTGTCATATTTTAATGCAGGTTCTAAACTGAAACTGACTAAAGAGTTTGTTCTGACTTTATGAACCCAGAGTCTCACAGAATGTCATTCTCCTTCAGTTGCTGCCATTTTATCTCCACCTGAACATTAAAGATTGCACAGAAAGGCTGACCACTCAGTGGCGCCTAACATGTGGCTCTGTTAGCCTGAGTGTGTCGCTGGGGAGAGCGCTCACTTTGCCCCTTATCTCGGGCTGTTTGACTGCTTCTGTGCCCTGGGCTGTGGTCTGGCCCTCACACAGCATCTGCCTGGTCCTTGCCTGTACAAGGGACTGGCTGCAGAGTGAGGTGGGAGTCAGACCTTGCAGCACTCAGAGAGGTGGAAGGTTGCTTTTCACGATCATTTGAAAGCAGCTTTAACTGAAAGGCAGCTTCTCGCTCTGCTTGTGGCCCAGCAGGACCATTCATGTGGTCTTTTCTGGCACTCAGTCTTCACAGTATAGTGGATGGATACTGCTGCACACACTGGCCATTGCATCATCCTGGTCAGAATTGTAAAAAGAAGTACCCTAATTATTAATGAGTATCTATAGTATGTTTCATAGTTCTGGAAATTTTTTTTCAGTGAAAAATAATTTAGGTTCATGATTTAAAAAAAAAAAAGGTGATTTCTTTTATGCTAACACACACTACTGACACCAAGTCTGACACAGTGCTGGGTTCTCCGAGAGAGGGCAGCTGTGTCTGTGTGGGTGCTCGTCTCGCCGCCACCTTCTTGTGTGAGTATCAGACAGTCCAGCAGTGACGGGTCCCCTGCTCCCTGGGGGGATTTAAGCTTTTGAGGTACAAGGTTATGTCTTAATGAAAGTAACATTTGTTTAGCTAGTGAACGTGACAATATTTTTTATGTATATAATGATTCTCATGTAATTTAATCAACGTGATAATGATGTTATTAAGTGTGGAAGCAAATGCAGTATATTAAAGGTGAACACCACACTGAAACTCCAACTCCTGACAAAATAACCAGGCTCTTGATTTAGATCATGTGGAAGGTGAGAAATAAATGTATATAGAAAGGTAGCTGAGGATATTATTACAGTTCTTAAAGTATGACTGTGATTTCTAAGGAAACAAGCTGTACAATTAGTTTATGATGGCAGCATCTGCGCCTCACCAGAAAGTATATGTCAAAGTGGCAAATAATGTAGATTATATATATATATATATATATGCGATATATATGCACACACACTATTTTCTTATGTCATCTATGGCATTTTTTTATCTGTATACTTTTTGATGTGATTGTTTTTAACATGCTAAAAGTAATCCGTATATTTTGTTCTGTGTCTTCTGTGTGCAGTTTTCATGTGGCAAGGGCTGCGTCCTGGTGCTTTCAGGGCCAAGCCAATGATGTCTCACGTGCTCACCAGCAGCAGTTTAAATATGCTGCAGTTCTCTGCTCTTGTTTCTAGTGAGACCATGTTTAGAACCTCGTCACCTTTCCCTGGCTTAAGTATTACTAATGGCAGTAAAGTCTTCCCCACTACAAGATGGGTCTCTGCTCCTTTCTAAGTAGGAGATTTTAATTTAAAATTATTTTGCCATTATATAATTTTATTATTTTAAATTTATTTTAGAATAAAAAAATGATAAGAGAAATAATATTGGCAAAGTGACTCAAAATATATTTATAGAAATCATTTGCTGAGGCCAGTCCAGGAAAAGCATCTAGTTTTGTTCCATAACCGCATGCCCTTAGTGTGTTTTGCTATGTTTAAACCTTCCTTCATGGTGCTGTGGTAGTGTATGCTTCTTAAGAAGAGCCTTGCTGATCTTTAGACTTCACTAGTGAACTAGAGGAGGTTGTTTGGTTGGTTTTTTTCTTCTCAAGTCTCACCCCAGACCATTTAAATCGTATCTTGGGTAGAATGTAGATATCAGATAATGGTATTTCTCTTGTGTCTTAATGCTCTCATCTTGAAACTCTCTAAGAAAAATGCCCACCAAACTGAATTGTCTTATGTTTCTGTTGTGGGGTGTTTAGAAATGGTTTGTTGTTTTTTGTTTTTGAAGATAGTCTTGCTATGTTGCAATTGAGGTGATCCTCCTGCCTCAGCCTCCACAGTGCTGAGATTATAGGCATGTACCTCCATCCTGTTCAGCACATGGTTTTTGTGGTGGGTTTTGAATTGTTTTGCACTCAGTGGTGGGGATTGGACACATGGTCTCAAATGCAAACACTACTGGATAACTAGCCATCAAAATCCTTTGTAGGTCATAAGGGACCCAAAGTCAACAGAGAGTCCATGCCCTGGAGAAGATGCAAAGCAGTCAAGCAGAGCAGTCACCCACATAGCAGAGTTAGCCATGAGAAAGGGCAGCAGTGTTTTGGGCATCTGTTAGTCAGGCGATGTAGGCCGAAGGCTGTTGGATCTGCATAGTAGGCTGAGTTTGCTGTCCAATAGTCGTGTGACTTTGAACAGGTCCCATTCCTTTTCCTGGCCTCAGTGTCCTCAGCTGTAACATGGGTGGAGGGGAGAACTTTGATGACTTGATTATTTGCCTGGAACTGACATTGATGGCAGTTTGCGCTCTGTGCTGTGCCAGCTGCTATCCTAACTCCTGGGAGAAACCGTGATGTTGGAAACCCTTGTCTTCACAGAGCTTCCATTCTGACCCACTTCCTCAGCTATAAACTGAAGGTGGGTTTTTGTTTGTTTTCCCTATTTCCTAGGATTGAGTTGATTGGTCTGAAGTGCTTGGTGAAGCATCATGCACTAATACCTCTGATTACATGCAGTCACAACACTAGGCATTAGTGACCAGGAGGTATTGACCTTCCTCCCACGGGGCTGAGAGTCTAGTGACCAGCCCAGGGAAAAAGGCAGTCAACTTGCATGAGGTACAGGATAGGGGAAGCAGAGTTGATATGACCTGAGGTGGTGCCAGCCCCTCACCCACGGTGGTGCTGCAAAATCTAGCAGACTTGCCCTTTGATGTGAAGTGGAACCGTCTTTTTAGATTTCACCAGGGTACTTGCTGGCCTGCTGTGTTCCTTGAGCCAAAGTCAGATCACAGTGTTTGCAAGCACAAATAGGTGGCAAGCCCCTTAAAGGTTTGAATGGGATGAGATGGACAGTTACTGTAATGAAGGACAAGGTAAGCCAGGGGTGGGGAGGGAGGGATGTACTGTGGTGGAAGACAATGCTAAGGAGAGGTTGCTTTGCAGGCTGCGCTCTCAAGATCTCTCTACAGGTTGCCTCTAGCTTCTGGTCTAGTTCCTTCTTGTACTCAGAAGTATTAAACACACTGATTATTAAACCTTCTGCAATGCAGACTTGACTTTATTTGGAGAAATTCATAATCAGAATACAAAGCAGGCAGCACGGAGCAAATTACATCTGAGCATCAACTTGGTAGAGCAGCTGTTTAAATGCTGCCACCATGAGTGGTACATGAGGAGAATGTGACAAGGAAAGGGCACATGTGCATGAGTGGGAGGGGGGAGCTCTTCCACACTATAAATATAAGGTGGCAGGAGGCGATGGCTTGCAGAAAGCTGGGGCCCTCTTGAGGGAGTTAATGAGCTCTGCCACTGATCTGCGGCTGCAGTCGTGGCAGGTGACTGAGCCCTTTGGGGACTCGGTTTTCAGAGGTGTGCGCAGTGGTAAACAGTGGAGTCGGAACATGGTTCTTTCTGCTCCATAGTCTGAGGGGACTTTGGGTGTCAAGTGGTAGGAAAGTGATAGTGAGTGGGCAGACCCGGTTTAGGGAGCGGGTAGTAGTGGGGAAGACTGACAATCATGTGTTTACCTACTTCTGCAGCAAGGACCAAGAAGGAGTGGTACCCAGGTCCATGAGTGCCATACAGTAATCACCTCACCCAAAGATGACTCTCAAGAGAAAAGATGGGCCTTGGAGTGGCTGTGTCGGGTGTAGCTGTGAGAACGGCAGAGGAGAGGCTTATAGCCATGAGAGGTCAGGCAGCTGTTGAGTGCTGATGTGGGTGCAGACAGCTGAGTCTGTACAGACATTTACCATAGCAACATGAATAATGGTGCCCATGAATAGCACCATTAGCATACTCATCTTTGAGAAGGAGTCTCAGTGGACCTCTGCATTTGTACAGTGGCCTACAGACCAGTAAGTCTGCACAGTAGCTTGAATTTGGCACTTAGTAGCATGACTCTGGGCAAATTACATTGCCTTTCTAGACCTCACTTTTCCTCAGGGAAAACCATGGATCTCAGCCTGTGCTGAAAACAAAGTTCTTGAGTGCTTCTGCTGTCCAAGCCTAGCGCAGCCCAGCAAAGGCCCTACCTCTAGGGAAACGGCCCAGGAATTAGATTTCCTTTTGTCTTTAATCAGTGCTAGGTACAACAGAACATCTCATGACTTAATAATCTAATCCACAGAACCTGAACTGCTTTTGTAATACAATTGTGTGAGACTATTGTGCAGGAACTGGAGCAAGCCTTGGACTGTAAGCCTTTGGTGGGAAAGAAAGATGTCTCTCCTTTAGAGTCCTTTCCACACTCTTCTAGCCCCCTTATCTTCTGTTACTACCAGGAAACCACCATATGTGTGTGTGTGTTTAAAGATTAATTTATGTATATGAGCACTCTATCTGCACATAAACCTGCATGCAAGAAGAGGGTGTCAGATCATATTATAGATGGTTGGTTGCCACCATGTGGTTCCTGGGAATTGAATTCAGAACCTCTGGAAGAGCAGACAGTGCTCTTAACCACTGAGCCATCTCTCCAGCTGCTGTTTTTCCCATTTAAATAAGCAAAATACCCTAAGGAAAATGGGCCACTAGTAGTAAAGAAGATGGACCTACAAGGAAACACACTTTTACCAAACCTGCTCCAAATCCCCATTCAGTAGAGAACTGAAAGCCACAGTGGAATTCCGAAAATATGGGCATTTCAACCACCAGAATGTACATATTGCATTTTTAGGTCAAGAAACATTTCTTAAAGGATGTTTTGTACTGTTCTTTGCAACAAAACAACCCAGAACCTCCATGACTATGGATATGTGATAGGATTTATGTTACATATTCCTTTATATGAATGTAACATATAAAGGAATACTCTTGTTCTTAAAATGTGTAGTTTTATATGTACTGATAGAGAAAGATATCTGAGTTATTGCTGACTAATGCCTCAAAGAGTATTCTTTGGCCCCTAGTTGGCCTAATACAACAGTTTTGCCTCAGAAACATGGTGTCAGAAGTAAAAGTGGCTTGGAGACTGAGTCACTGGGAGGATTATGAGAAGTTCTTTTTATATAGACTTCAGGAGCAAACCGTGAAAAATTGTTAGAGCAGATGGACAAGACTTGAGGCGCCACACTGAGTCAGCATAGAAGCAGTCAGCGTGAAGCTGAAGTTGGAGATCAGAGCGCTGTCTGTTAAGGACACTTGCTGCTCTTCCGAAGGACCTGAGTTCAGCTCCTAGCACCCACATCGGTTGGCTCACAACCACCTGTAACTCCAGTTCCACCTTGTAGCCTCTGAAGGTACACACACATGTACAAGCACACATGTGCGTGAACATACACAATACACTTTAAGGGGAAGAAAAACCCATCTTAAGCTTTGCTTTTAGCATGTTAAAAAGTGAAGCCCAATGACTAAGACTTTGAAAAACATAATAGTGATTATAATGATTTCAAGGCAGATATCTCAGAAATATGAAGACCTTAAAACATAGTGTCTCAGATCATACGCTTCATGCTAAATAATCAGTGTTGGTTTTAATGGTTGCTTTTTAAAAGGATATCTGGAAAGCCAGAGAGGAGGTGGAGGAGGCTGTAGAACATGTCTTGTCCTGACTGTCACTAGCTCGAGGCAATTATATGCATTTTATCAAGTAGGTAGTAAGAAAAGCACAGACTCAGAAGCACACAGCCCTTACTTAAGTTGAACAAGTAGAGTGTTTGCAGAGCGTGCATGAAGCCCTTGGGTTTGATCTTCAGCATTCATAAATTCAGTGTGTTGATGCCTGGAACCTGCCCCAGCTCTTTAAAGATGGAGGCATAAAGATCAGAAATTGAAGGTCATCCTAGGCTACCCAACTGAGTTCAAGGCCAGGCTGGGCTATATGAGACCCTATCTCCAAATGACAACAAAACCCAACATTAACCTCCTTTACAAGTCAAAAAAGAACTGTGTGCATGTCAGTCTCTACACAGCACTTAGGAGTTTCTGAGTCTCCAGGACAATATGGTGGAAACGTGGTTATAAGAAAATTAAATTCTTTACAAACCAGCTACTTAAGCTTCTGCCTAGAATCAGTATGCCGAACAAAGTCCTGGAGTAACACACATAGCATTGCTACTAATTTATGGGTGGGTTTTTGGAAATAACTTCAGAAAAGGGATCCAGGCTTGAAGCCACCTTTGAAACACCAGATGGAGTGTGAGTTTAATCAGAGGCCTAGAAAGAGAAGTGTAGTGATCTACCATGATCTGTGAGTTGTGACTGAAATCAGCTAAATTCAGGCAGTGAGGACATGATTGGAGCTGATGGAAGAGCGTTTGCCACTGCAAAGAAATCTGGAAGTTCCTTTAGGCTAAAGTTTGATGATGGGCAGCAGGGCAGCGTGCTTGCCCAGAGTTTAGTCGCCTGGATGTTCCACACGAGGACAGAGAAGCCGTAAAGAACCTAGCCTAACCCAGGAACTGTCCCCCAGCTCAAAGACTGCCAGAGATCCCTTAAGACACCTCTGGTCACACCCAGTGCCACAAGGCTCAGTTCTGTCTCATTGGTGTCAAATGGCCCTAGAGCATAATCAACATTGACTTTATGTGCGCGCACGTGAGTGTGTGTGTGTTTGTGTATACTTGCACATCTTTTGTGGTGTTGAGGGGTCCTCAGCCATGCTTAAGAGGTCAAAGGACAACTCTCCCTTCACTGTGGAGGCTAATTGGCCATGTATTCTGGAGATATCGCTGCCTCAGCCACCCTTCTCTGCAGTGGCCTGCTGGGATTACAGACACTTGAACTATTTTATTCAGCTTTTGTGTGGTTTCTGGGATAGAAACACAAGTTGTTAGGCTTGTGCAGCAAGTTTGCATTTTACCCACTCGGCTATTCCTCCAGCCTAACTCCCAGGATTGCTGAGGGACCACTGAAATCTCTGAACTAGGCAGGAACTATGTCTCATCATTCTCAGCCATATCAGTTACCTTTCTTTTCACTGACCAGACACGGGCAACTTAGGAAGGAGGGATTTATGGGTGCTTATAGTTAGAGAGGGTGTGGCCATCATGATGGGGAAGGAATGGCAGAATTCACAGCAGTGGAAGCCTACAGCTGGGACTCCTGACACCTTAGTGGACCAGGAAACAAATCTCTAGGCTCCTGTGTACCTGCCTTTCTGTGACTCATTTCCTCAGGGTGGAGCCTGCCTCTTAAAGGTTCCACCTAAACCTTCCCTGACAGCACCACCAGCTGAGGACCAGCTGTTCAAACACATGAGACTGTAAGGACATTTCACATAGGAACCACAGCACCATCCCTATGCAAATTTCAAGCATTGAGTATAGAACATGCCCCTCTCCCCAGCCTAAGAGTGAGAGGGGACCAGAAGCCAGACACTGTAAAGCTAGCCAACCAGCACACCCAGTCAGGAATGTTCTAGAGGTGGTTTTGCTCCAGTTATTAAGACTGAAAAATGCTCAACAAAGCTTAGGGCTTGATGGCATGGCTGTAGATTGGCACTTGTGACCTAGCCATTTCCCAGGCTCTGGGCCTCCTGAGGAGGAGTTTCTCTTCAGAAGGCAATTCAGAAAGTTCTTGAGGGAACAGGGTAAATTGCTGCCTTTGGGGGATTCTTGGAGTGGCTTCCAGGGAGTAGAGGTAGTGTGTGTTGACCTTTTCTCTTAACACACCCTTTTTGTTTTTGTTTTTCTTTTTAGTTTGCATGCAGATAGGACAGTTAAGCAACAGTTCTTGGGTGGACAAGATCCACTCTGTTTACTTCTCTGTGTCTTCCACAGGAAAGGGAGATAATGAAATTGAGCTTAACCAAGCTGTGGGTTGGAAGTTATAACCTACCTAATTCCTTAATTAGGCTATCAATTAAGCCTGTGTCTGTGCCACCTGCTATGCCTGGGCCTTGTGCCATGTAGAAGTGCCAGCACTGACAAGTTTGTCCCCACAGAACCCGGGGCTCCAGTCAATCTTCAGTCTTTCTTCCTCATGGCTTTCTCTTCAGGGATATTATTAAAGTCTGCTTTCAGACAGGTCATCCAGTTCGTTCATAATGCATGTGAGGTTACAGAGTATTCAGTACAACCAGCAGACTTGAGGACTCCCAAATTCCCCAAAGGGAGCACTGTGTGTTGACTATACAGCTGACAGCCACCTTTTTTTTTCTTTTTTTTTCTTTTTTTTTCTTTTCTTTTTGGCCACAAATGTCCCAAGTTTCAATTCCATAGGGCAGCATCACCCCAAGAGCTTGAGGAGAAAGAAACTAAGTCAAACATGGCAAAGTCATAGCAAATTGACTTCTATAACCTGGATGATTGTTCAGTAGCATTGGTTGAATAAATGCATGAATGAAGAAAAAGCTATTATGTATTAAGCACAGGTATCACTAAATGCTTTAGTTTTGTAGGACTCATTTCAACATATAGGAAGCCTGCCAACATATCTGCCGCGCTCCCTCCTAAGAGGGAGAAAGGAAATGCCTTTTGTGAGATCAGAGCTAGTCTCCAGTTGTAGGGCTCACAGCTGTGGTTGACTCCGGAGCCTGCAATGGAGGCCCCCTCGCCTGTGAGTAATTAGAAGCTACACTGCATCGAACTATTAGCAAAGCTGGACACACGCTTCCCTTTGCTTACTGTCCCATGAGTGGTGGTCATAAGTTAAGTAAATCCTTGTTACTGGCTGAACCAAAAAGTTTTTTAAAGAGATGGCATTCCAGAAAGAAGACTTGGTCCACAGCTTTGCTCTGCTCTTTGCCTTGGGCAGGTGTTTTATCTCACGAGGGGAACTGTATTCTACTTTCCAGTGAGGGCAATGTCTAGAGTCATAGGAAGTATGGACTACAGGCTGGTGGTGGCTCTGAGGAATACCACTACATGAAAGATGAAGATGAAGCCACCTCACTTCCTGTCATGCTAAGGCAGGACTAATGTGACTATTTCATTTAAAATATGAAGGATGCATACATGATCAGCTGGGATGTTTTTCCTAGTCATTTGAAGCAAAGAATGGTGTCTTATGATTTCTCTTTACCACAAAGAACATGAATTGAATACTTGTTTTATATTGGCAGTTCCCTTAAAAATCCATTGGTGTACAAGTGAGTAAGAGGCCCCCACTTCCCCACATGCTTTCAAGGCACTTCTGTCCCAGGAAGTAAGCAAGCAAGGCTGTCATGTCAGGCATGAGAACACCAAGAACAGAAACAGCCCCTGAGCAAGGATAGAGAGTGATTGCTGTGCTTTAAGGTGGTGACCGAGAAGTTGGTGGGTAGCAGTTGAGGAGCAGACATCTAGATCTTTGCAAAAGCACTTCTCAGAAGCAATGGCAGATGCCCTGTTCTGAGGGAGGAGCCTGCCTGGCGTGTGGGCAGAACAGAAAGCCAACAAGACTGTGGTAGACTTCTGCCTTTGTTTGGCTCAAATTTTCGAGGTCTCAGCTCATAGCCATTGAGTTCTGTTGTACCTGGGACTGTGGGGAGGTGAATATTAGAGCAGGGAGCATGTGGTAAAAAGGAAGCAGAGGAGAAGAGAGTAGGGGACACGATATGTCTTCTCAAGGCACGCTCACAATAACCTACTTCCTCCAAGTAGGACCTACCTTCCAACTTTTTAACCTCCCAGTCACCATCAAATTAGAAATGCATCAGCAGATTTATCCATTCATGGATTAATAAGGGTAAACCCTATGTTTCAGTAATTTCCCCAGAGCTCATCAGCTGGCAACCAAGGGCCCAACACATAAACCTGTGAGACACATTTCATGTTGAAACCGTAGCAAGATCTAATGGCTAGCGAGACGGTGTCGGGGAATGGAGTTACAGGCATGATTCTAATCTTGGTTGTCAGCTTGACACACTTGGAAAGAGGGAGTGTCTACTGAGGAATTGCCTCCATTGTTGACATGCGGCCATGTCTGTGGGGTACTTTCTTGATGGCTAATTTATGTGGGAGGGCCCAGCCGGTGGAGCCATCCTTAGGAAACTAGGGTCTGGCTGAATAAGAAAGGTAGCCAAGCAAGTTGGCAGGCTGGGTCGGCCTTTGCTTCAGTTCTTGCCTCGGCTTCCCTCCATTATGGCTTGTAACCTGTAAGCCTGATAAACTGTTTCCTCCTCCAAGTTGATTTTGGTCAGTGTTTATCACCACAACAGAAAGCAAACTAGGACAAGAGATTCAAAGTGGAACCAGACTGCTTGGTCATGAAATCTCTAAGAAGACTTGGCCAAGATGGGAGCACTTTTAATAAAACACACTTGGCTGTCACAAGTCTCCTAGCTGCTAGTTAAGGAGATGCCAGGTGACAGGAGAGAGGTGGGGGCAAATCTCAACTGTTGTAAGAGCTCATGGTAGTTCGGGGAGGCACAGAACAGTGTGAGAGAGAGGAGGTCAAATCAGTACTTGAATACAGTTCTGAATACAGAACCAAAACGTTTTGCCATGGGATGGATGTAGAGTGTCAATCTAGATGTCTGGGAGGGTGTTTGGTTGCACAGTTTCTAGGCTAACATGCCATTACCTGGAATGGATCAGACAGGATCAGACATAGGGCATGACCGTGCCAGCATGTTACTACAGGGAGCAGGAAGAACCCATACAGGAGATCTTCCTGTGCTGGCATGGTGGGACATATGGCCCTGGCAGGCAGCACTAATGCCTTCTCCATTTCAGAGATAAGCGCATTGGCAGCTGTGTTCATTTGTAATCTTAGCAGACCTTAGCAACAGCAAACACAGATCCTGCCTGTTTGATTTTTCTGCCCTAACCAGGCCATTTCCAGGTTGGCATTAGGTCCTCACACTGTTAACAGCCACGAGGTCTCTCCTTTCTCTGGAGCAGTGGGAGACTATTGGCTGTTCAGTAGCTTGCTCTTAGAGCCCGCTGCTTCAGGAGCACACGGGGAGCTGGTGAGCAGATGTGGAAGTCTGGCTACTTCCAGGACTCGGACTCACAGTGCTGCTTGCCCGAAAGGGCAGGAGGCTGGGGGATGTCCCGTGGGTGCATAGACTTGGCATCCATGTGCTCCACTGATCTCTGTAACCAGAAGCTTCTGAAATAGGAAGACTGGAAATATAACAGTATAACACCAGGTGTGAGGCAGTGATGAGCTGTTCCAGGCTAAATCTTGAGACCAAGTTGGCTCCTGGTACATCTTATGTAAACTTTGACGGCTTAGAAAGTATTAAGAGACCTCAGTGTGGTGAGAAAAACTAGACAAGAACTCGCAGACACTATCTAATAAGTGTTTTGGTCAGTTACCTGCCGCCGAGTGGCAAACACTTCAAAGCGCAGCGCCTTCAAGCGGGATCACCTCACTTGCCACACTGCCTCAGTGCCTTCACTCAGGAGCAGCTGAGTTGTCTGAGCCGTGTGTGCAGAGCTCTCCAGGCTTTCCTTACAGTCCGCATCTGGCCAGGGACCTGTGGGCTCTCCTCATGCTGTGCCAACGTGTGTTCTGCTGTGCTCTTGCTGGCATGGCAGCTGTCCTTCAAGGGTTAAGGGAATCAGACGCCGCCTTTCTTCTGGGACTGTACCAAAGACAGAAACACTTGGCTGACACATTTTCTGTCCCACAGAAGCCTAAGGCATGGCCTGAGATCATCCTCTTTATGCCCTGTGTCTGTGGCAAGTCCCCTGAGGCCTGCCAGCACTAGCAGCCCACCGTTGAGATGTGGAGGGATGGTATGTCCTCATGCAAATAGATGTTTTCTGAGACTAAACGCTCCGTCTGTTTGGGTCACCTAGGAAACACTTTTGTTTTTTTTTTTTTAATGACATATATCAGAGTAGACTGTAAAGCAATAAACCCATAGATACAAAACCTCAAAAGGGCTGAGCAGTGAACGGGAAAGTGACCTTGACTTTGGATGGGAATAACAGTCACAGAAAATGTATGCCGAGGAAAGGCGATGGCATTCTCGCCTGCCTTGTCGCCAGTTGCCTCTGTGAGGCTAAGATGGTGAGCAGAGGTCAGGGACGTCCACACAGCTGGTCGCTGGTTCCAGCAGCTTCAGAGTGAATGGCGCTCAGACTTCCTTGTCAGACCCTGAACTGTGTAGATAGTTATGCTATTAGAGAAGATGCTCTGTGAAGGCAGGTACACTTTGAAGCAGAATTCAAAGGGCCCCACTAAGGAACTGGCTGCATGTTAGTGCGGGTGATGCTGGGTGCCCACTCTGGGGTCTGACCTGACAGGGCCAGCAAGGACAAGTGCTGTTCCTGGGGCCCGCAGCTCAGAGATGCCTCTTGTAAGCTGGTCTCACAGCATTGACTTTTCTACTAGTGCCCATGCTAGCCCAAGTACTAGGCAAGTTCCAAAATGCCAGGCATGCGCAGTAGCAATGCCTAAGCACCAGGGAAAGTGAGCCATGCGTTTTCTGTGTGGGCCTCACACTGATCCGCCACTGACATCTCTGTATTGACCCAAGTAGGACAATTTTTCACTGTTGAGTTCCAGTACTGTGGACAGGGTCACATGAGAGGCCAGGCTCTAAGCAGGGATTGCCCTTTTGTTTGTTTGTTCTATGTATATGAATGATCTATCTTCCCATATATATACCACAAGAGGGAATCAGATTCCATTGCCGATGGTTGTGAGCCACCATGTGGTTGCTGGGAATTGCACTCAGGACCTCTGCAAGAGCAGCCAGTGTTCTTAACCTCTGAGTCATCTCTCCAGCCCTAAGCAGGCATTTCTTATTCTGGTAGGTAGCATGTGCCCTGGCAAATGGAGCAGAAGCTAAGAATCAGTGAGGGCTGTGGGTGGGGCTCGATCGAAGGCAGCTCACATGTGTGAGCCCCACAATTTTATCTCCAGCGCCACACAAGCAATTTTAAAGACAGAGAAAATAGAAGTAGTAAGAAATGTGGGAAACTGATCTCAGTAACAAGTAAACGGGTTTTCTTTCTCTCTTTTTATTTTTAACCAGTTCTCAGCACTTGCATTATATCACCATACAGTGCCCATTCCCCAACCTGTGTGAGACCTACACAGGAAATGCAGCAACACATCTGTGATCACTTTGGGACATGCCATTCTAGCCCAGAGCTGCTCAAAATGTGGCCCTGGGAACAGAACAGTTCAGACATAACCATTGGTAACAAGGTGAGAATAGAATTTAGTAAGGAAAAAAAACATAAAAAAACTTCTAAAAACTTTTGTAGCATCTTTCAAACCTAATAAGTAATAAGGTTTGCATTTGTTTCACTAATTTCATTGTCCTAGAAACTGACTTTTAAGAGGTTTTTGTTTGTTTGTTTGCTTGCTTGCTTTGTTTTTAAATCTATATGATTCTGAAATTTTTTAAAGTTAGTCCTTTCCTTCACAAGTCCGAAGAGACGGCTCAGCAGTTAAGAGCACTTGCTGCTCTTGTATAAGACTCAGGTTCCATTCCTGGTACCACTCAGTGGTACCACCTTCTGCAACCCCAGTTCCAAGGCATCCGATGTCCTTTTCTGGCTTCTGCTGCCACCAGGCACATGTGTGGTGCCCATGCTCCTGCTCCTAGTATGTGTGGTGCTGGAGATTAAACCCAAGGCTCTGGGCATGCCAGGTAAATGCTTTATCACTGAGCTATCCCCTAGACCCTGTGGGTACAGGTTCTTAGACAATGTTCCTTGTGGACGGACCCATAGTCCTCTTTCTCCCCTTGATCCATGCTGGGCACCCAAGCATCTGCAGAGAGGCTTTCATAAGTAGGAAGCCATATATGTCTGCATTCATGTGTCCCTTCCACCTTGGATTCATGGCTGACAGATCTTTGAAATTTTCAGAAAGTGTGACATCCCTTCAGGAATGGTGTTGGCCCCAAACTTGACTTATTTAAGCAGGTGGGATTCCTCGATGCTTGGCTTTTGTTCTCTCTCTCATGTGGCTTCCCCTCCCCCTTCCCTAAGTGTTCTCCAATAGAAGACTTTGGTCTCAAAAACAGTAATTTCTGTGACAATGCTAATTACTTTAATTGGCATTCTCTAAAGGTAGACCCTTCTCGCCCACCCTCTTTTGAGACTTGAATCAAGTTCTGATGTATTGCATTTCTCTAAATCGGTGAGGTACTATTTTCTTCTTATAGTGTTAATGGGCAGTGTAGGAGTAAGAAAATACTTCCTAACGTTGCTATTTTTTTTTCATCTAGAATAATTGCAAGTAATTTTTCTTTGTTTCTAGGCACTAGTAGCTAATCAGCTTTATGTACAGAAGGAAGTGGAGGCTGCTCCCATTAAAGTCCTTCACACAGGATGAGAACTCACCAAGCCCCACCGAGCTCCATTTCCTCATGAAAGCCTCTCCTGCCCTCTGGAAGAGTCTGTTTGGTGCTCACTTTTCTAGGGGACTTGTGCTATTTTTAAAGGACAGTAGTTGGCCCTATGTAGCTTTTTTTTTTTATCTCCCCAAACAGCCACATCCTTTATTATTTGAGCTCCTTGTCAAAACAAGACAACTAACTGGTCTAGCCACGTTAGAACCTCATACTGGGTCTATCTTTCATGGCCCATGCAAGCCCCCAGCTGGTCCCCAGAGGCCAGCCCCTTCCTCTGTGTGCATCACTGACTTGGACACAGCAGGCTGCTGGTTGGTCCATAGTGTGGCCTTTGTGGTCTGAGGATTATCTTTACCTCCCACTTTTTCCCCCAGGGTACTACTTAGACACAGAGTACCCTGTTGGAGGCCCTGATATAACACACGTGGGTGGAGTTGGCATGAGCACATCTGGGTCGGCAGTGCCTCATACTGCCATTCCATGGCCCTTCCAGTCAACTGCCACTCAAGGTGGCATCCCGCTGCGTTCCCTTGGAACTACCCACTGTAGGTGTACAGGTGAGAAGCGGGAAGGTCACACAGTTCTCTCAAGGTTTCAAGTGCAAGAGCAGAGCCATGATCTGAAGATAACTGTGACATGCCTGCCACACTGGTGGTCAGGATGCAGGTGGCACCTTGGTGTCTGATGAATGCATTTCCCTGTCCACGTTGCCAGGAGTGCTGGTAGAACACAGTGAGATTCTGTCAGATGAGAGCAAATGTACCCCTGACCTTTCCCAAGGAGCCACCTCTCCACCATGTGTTTCTGCTTTTTAAAAGGTTATGTTGTGCGTGTTGACATTACCCCAGAGAGGCTTCATTGGAGCGTGCTGAGGATGACTGTGTGCAATGCCCAGCGTGGTCGGTGCTCCTGATACATGTGTCTTCCTCACCCAGCATAGTCCTGGCATAGTCAGGAAACCTAGCATGAGCACTGCTTTGTGGCACAGGGATCTAACAAAGACCTTGCATGTATGAGGCAAATGCTTGACCACTATACTGCGCGCGCACACACACACACACACACACACACACACACACACACACACACACATCTTACTAGGCGTGTTCCTTACCCTGCTTTATCTTTATTCTCTCTCCCCCCC
This sequence comes from Pachyuromys duprasi, assembly GCA_028658305.1. NCBI lineage: Eukaryota > Metazoa > Chordata > Mammalia > Rodentia > Muridae > Pachyuromys > Pachyuromys duprasi. The sequence continues at coordinate 26,214,286 of CM053760.1, forward strand.
AACTGCCTGCTGCTGAGGTTGAACCAGGCTTCCATTTGCCAGGCTCTGGCCCCTGTGAAGCAGCTGCCACCCGCTCCTCTGTCTACTCAACCTCCTGACTGCAGGTGTGCGTCCCTCTTTGCAAACCTGATAGACACGTCTTGTTGGGCTGTGTCAGTGATGGCATGTGAGCTCTAGCGCATGTCGGGCAAGTGCTTTGCCACCAGGCTAGAGCCCCAGCATAGCCCTATTCTATTGGGCACTTGGTTCTGGAGAGGTGGGCTTCCAGAGGGACGGAGGTTTATGAAAAGCAAAACGCCCCCGGAGATGCAAGCTCACTCCAAGGCCAGAAGCTAACCTTCTGTTCCTTAAGGAGCCATCTATCTGTGGTTTTGTTGTTGCTGTTTGAGACAAGGTCTCATGCTGGGCTCATCAGTTCAGCTGCCATGACTGGGGAGCTTACCCTGCCTCTGTACCCCCAGCACCGGGATTACAAACTCGTGCAATCCTGCCTGGCTCTTTATGTGGTTGCTAGGGACTGAACTCAGGTCCTTGCGGTTGTGTAATGAACGTATTCCAGATAAGCCATCTCCCGAGCCCCTCAGTTCTAATTCTTCCGCAAATTGTCCCTGAAGCCTCCCAGCGCTTGCAGCCTGAATTTACAGCCCTGGGAAAGATTGGGTGGGGATCAGCTGGGCTCCCATTAGCACACCTGGCAAGCCCGCAGGGGACGGAGGCATATTCATTCTGCCTCCCGTCCAGGGGCTCACTGTAGGTCTTTATATCATCTCTCCTGGAGTTCCACAGGGGAAAGATCGTTTTTTGTTTGTTTGTCTTGTTTTAAAATTGAGGACAAAACTTCAGCCTGAGCAGCCTGCAAGGCTTGTGGCTCTTTGTAGGCAGCTCTCGACAGAGAAATCAGCCGAGGCTCTGAACGCTTGCAGTGTTCACAGACATGCTCACAGAAATGACAGAACACACAGCCCCCAGGAGCACCGCTCTCTGCCTGAACCAGTTTGTTCAGCCACTGGACAGGGAGTGTAGGCAGTCCCAGAGACTCTCACCTTCGGCATCCTTAGAGGAGGGTGTGCACACCAGGGTACCTCCAGCAAGGCTGCACTTTACCGGGAGACAGCCTTGCAGCCTGCCTGCCTAGGGCCGCTGACTCAGCTCGGGGCTTCTAGAAACGGGTGCCTGGGAGGCAGTTCCCCTGGGCTCCCGTGTAATGCTATGGGCCCAGTGGGCTGCTTCTTCCGTCTAAGAATCTGTTGCTCTGTGTCCTTCAGGGCACAGCGATGTCTCGGCAGCAGCTTTTGGGTTTTATTTATTCATGTGTGTTCTTTGAGCTCGGTGTTGTTGCCAAAGGGTTTATGGCCTCTTAAAGTTTCCGAGCCTCTGACTTTATGGCCACTGTTTGTGGAGGAGAAGTGCTGTTTGGGGAAATGGCTGGTTCCATTCTGACGGGATGATGAATGAAGGACTGGGTTTTTTTCCATCTTCGTTTAGAGCCCTCGCACAACCTGAGTGTAGGCATCCCAGAGCTCTCGATGTGTGGGTTACAGGACTCTGCTGTCCATAGAGACAGCAGACTCTTCTAGTCCTGGGCTTCTGCAAGGGTTTCTGAACTTTATCATGTCCAGTCCAGTGGCTTGGAAGTTCCTCTGAGGACAATGTGACAGTGACAATCATCCAGATTCAGACAAATGTGGCCTAACGTTACAACACAAGCCTTTTCTGACCTGACTGTGTCAGGAGTCAGCCTTCCAACCAGTTAGGAGATTCAGGTTAGGAATTCAGTGTCTTAGTCAGTGTGAACTGCTGTGACAAAGAGCCTTGACCAGTGGTTCCCATGTGCCACTTACTTCCCGTCATTCTTGAAGCTGGAAGTCCTGAGATCAGAGGCTGGCATGGAAGGGTTCTGGGACAGCCTTCCTTATAGATGACAATGTCCTCATTGTATTAACTTAATGACGCGGGGGGAAGGGTGCAAGGATTGTCTCTTTGGCTCATTCACAGAGGCTCCAAAAGGCCCTACCTTGCACGACCACCAGAGCCTTGAGGGTTAGCCGGCTTCAACATAAGAATCTGGGGACAGCAGCATCTGGTCCATGCTCAACAGCAATGCCATTAGGTGAAGGGAGCTCAGGAAGATGTGCCCTGACTCAGTCCAGTGTCTTGTCTGGTGAAAGTCATGAGGACTCTAGTCACAAAGAACAAGAGTCAGTCAGGCCGGAGTGTGACACCTCTATGCAGGCCTGTGTCCTGAGGCAGGGTAGGCCTCTCTGACTGCTGTGGCCGTGAATCTGAAAGCTGGGATCTTACCATCGGTCTTAGTTGGCATTCTATTGCTGGAAAGAGACAGCATAACCACAGCAACTCTTACAAAGGAAAGCATTTAACTGGGACCTTGCCTACAGTTTAGAGGGTTAGTCCGTTATCAGCATGGCAGGAATTGTGGTGGCCCTGAGGAAGACACTGAGGTACAAGAGAAGTTAGGAGTCCTGCATCTGGATCCATAGGCCGCAGGAAGAGCCGCCAGCCCTGGCTTGAGCCTTTGAAACCCCAAAGCCCTCCCTCAGGGACACACGTCCTCCAATAAAGCCACACCTAATCCCTCAAGTAATGTCACTCCCTGATGACCAAACATTCAAATACATGAACCTATGGGGACCACCCTTATTCAAATCACCACACCGTCTGTGACGAGTAATATTGCTTTTCTGTTTGACTGCATTCTGAATCAACAGAGACCTAACTGCCAGTGACTCTAATGGCATTTCCTGGAAAGATTGCCAGGGGAAGTCTTTCCCCCAACATTGTTGGTAACTCTGACAGATCTAAAGAGGTCCAAGGGAAAAATCTTTTGCTTTCATCTGCTTGCCTTCACTCCATGCTGGGAACTGTATCTACTCCATTACTGTTATATCAGAACCCACTTTCTTCAGTCCACCATGGACCGTGGCTTTCTAGAAATCCTTCAGGCCTTCATCATTACATGGGGACTACTGATACATCCAGCCTCAAGGAGGGAGGACCTGAGAACTAAAGACCAATGATGTAAGTCCCAGTCAGAGAGCAGGAGAAATGAGATGAGACGCCCTAGCTTATGCAGAGATACGGGAAGAAAGAGGGGACATTCTTCCTTTCTCACCTCGTGTTTACTCAGGCTCCAGTGGCTCACTCACCTGGGAGAGCCGTCTGTCTTACTCAGTTTCCCATCTGAAAGCTAATCTTAGGCCAAAACATCCCCACGGACACACAGGAAGAAAGCTTAACCAGGTGACTGGACACTGAGCGGCCAGGGAAATTGACAGATACAATTAAGCACCACACCTGTCCCACTGTCCAAACACACTGCGCCTTATTACACCACCAGGTGAGGACATGGAAGCGACTGGAGAGCTCAAGGTAGTGGACAGAGAAAGGGGGAAAAGCTGACCGGCTCCTGGGTGTGCTGGGCACATCTGGCCTCTGGGGGCATTGTAGCAGAGAAAGGAGTGTCATGCCTTCAAAAGCAGCAATGCACCCACTGGAGTCTGGCCTGAACAGTGTCTTTGGACATGCAGGTAAGCGTGACCTGCTTGCTCCAGCATGGAAGGAAGCCCTACTAAATACCCTGGGGTAAAAGAGACCTGGGTACCCACCAGAGCAATAGACACCATTAGCCCTGAAACAAACAAGTCATCTAGATAAGATTCAGTACAATACCAAGCTACCCCACCTGAAGTTATAGAATCTATGTATGACGGTACTATGTAAATTCCAGGTCATGTTTTCCAAAGTCTGAAGTTAGCGCTGAATCACCAGGAACAGACAGTACTGAGGGTGACCACGAAAACATAGAATGTTTGTGCCTCCCCCAGATTCATATGTCACGACACCTCCACTTTGATAGAGATAGAAAGCGGGACTTTTGAAAGGATGTTGGATCACGGGATGCAGCCCTTATGAATGAGATTGATGCTCTTAAGTGAAAGGTTACAGAGAGTTTCCTCTCCTCTCCCACGGCTAGAATATAGCCGTTTACAAAGCAGGAAGTGTGTCCTGGCCAGATACCAAATCTGCTGACATCCTGATCTTCAAATTCCCTGTCGCCAGAACTGTAAGAAATAAATTCCTGTCACTTGTCGCCCATCAGTGTGTGGTATCTGCTTAACATCCGAGTGGACTAAGGCTTTCCAAGGCATGCTTTATCTCGTGTTTCCAAAACAGCTGCCACAGCTACATACAGGATGTCTGTATTCGACACACAGAAAGAAAGAAAGGCGGTAGAGAGTAGAAGTGGCTTTATCCCTTTAATCGAAAAGCAAAACTTTTCATAGACGCCTTCTTTAGGTCTCATTGGCTAGAAATGAATCACACTGACACCGTAGTGTAAGAGTTCTTTGGAAACAGGAGGGGGCTTGTCATGATTCGTTATGTGGTGCTAAGCATGAGGAGAGAGTGTAAAACAAAACAAAACAAACAAACACAAAACTGGAGTGTAAAACTGGAGGAGGAATGCCATGCAGGCAACAGACAGGTAGCGCGCCTGGACTTCCTCTTGAGAATCGTCTCTCCATGTGCAACCCTTGTGATGGAGATTTGTGGTTGATGTCTTCGGAGTACACAGGAGTCTCTCAGTGGCTGTCCTAGATGAATAAAGGGCTTCTACAAATGACGTCATCAGTATCCCGTTGAGCACCCTGCGGTCTGACCGCGGCTCACCACCCGGGAAGAGATCGCTGAGCACTGCATGTTCTACCAGCTGGTCCATTCCAAATGTATCTGGAAAGAAAATGGAGCGGGTGGACCCGAGCTTGTCGGATAAGGTTGGAGGTATGAGGAGGGTGTCCCCCCATTCCACAGGAAACATTCTCAAAGGCAGGGGCGCTGCTCTTAAGAAGGACTTCCAGAGCGAAGGGCAACTGCTCATTTTTTTATTTATTTTATTTTATTTTTTATTTTTATTTTTTGCTTGAGAAGCCTTTTCAGACTGGGCTAGCGGGGATTGGGACTAGAACAGCGTGGCCATTACCCTGCAGAGTTCGAACACTAAGCAGGGCACTCACCCCTCAGCCCAAGTTATGCGAAGTGATTTGTAAGGGCAGAGTTTAGTGGCGCCAACCACGTTGTTCTGGTGAGGAAGATGCGAGGTAGCTTGAAAACAATGGCCACGTTTGTGTTAAGTGCCTTCCCTGCCTTCCACGACATTGCTGAAGAAGCAACTTAGCCAAGAAGAGGTTTGTTTCCGCTCGCAGTTTTGTGAGGCCCCAGGCGTGGAGGCCGAGGCATCTGGACACATCTTTGAGGCAGACAAGGAACACTCCACCAGAATGGGCCCCGAGTCCGCCATGGCCGCAAGACAGCCAGCCAGACCCCAGTCCCTAAGTTTGAACAACCTCCCCGGACAGCATCACCAGCCGGAACCAAAGGCTCAGATGCATGGGCCTGGAGGGACATTTCACAGCAGGACCATAAGGAGCCGCCTTTAGATTAAGGCAGGGACGAGGAAGAATTGCCTGCGGGGCTTTTCCCCTTCTCTCGGCATCTCTGGCTAGACTGTGCCATCAGTTGGCCACTGCTCCTAACAGCGTCCCGGGGCCTGGGTTGCTTTCCTTGGGGCATGGGTGGCAACCGACGCAGCATCTTCTCAGAGTGAGAAAGAGTGCAGGAGCCTCTCTGGGGAGCGGCCTGGCTCTCTCGGTGGCGGCGCCCATCTTTCCGGTTCCACCTCCTCTCTGGACGCAGCCTTTGATTTTTCCGCGTCATTCGGAGGGAAGAGCCTGTGCCTCACTCTCAGGCAGCGGAGTGCATGCTGCATCTGTGGAGAGCTGGCAGTCTGGAGTACCCTCAAGCACCACTCCTACTCTGATAAGAGCTGATGGGAAATGCAGCTGGAGAAGGGAACGCAAATCCCCCAAGTGAGGAGTCTGGGCCTCTAACAGTGTTATCAGTCGGGTGTGAAGATGCCACTTTGAGCAAATGTCCTATGCTGACTGAGGCGTGTCTCCCTGATTGTAGGACACACCTCCCTTTCCAGGGCACTTTAGTTGCTGCAAAGGACAAAAATTCGGTCCTTTCAAGGTCCTAGAATATGCTTTTTACAACTCAATTGAGGTCTGCTTTTTTTTTACGTGAACTTTCCCTTATTATGGTCTAGCTAGGAGACTGTGTAAACATAGCATGAGATAATGCGAATTGGATCCTGTTAGTTTGTTTTGGAAGATTCATCTGAAATTAACAGGAAACTGCCTTCCTGTGTTTGCTTTCTACCTTTTGGATCTGTCGTGGCTGCTGGCTCCATTTGACCCTTCTGTCTTCATGGGTTATTCGATAATATGTCCTGCAACCCCCCACCCTGTTTCCTGTGACATAGCAGGTCTACGTATGACTTAGGACCTGTGTGTATTTATAAAGTGGGTGATAACTCCAAAGCTTCAGGGGGGCAGGGCACTGGGTGGCAGCAGCTCTGGCCCCCTGGCCGGAGCTCCCTGTAAGAACAGACTGCTCACACCTTGGCCCATGGATTATTATGAAGTGTCTTGTTGTTCAGCTATCTTTCCGGTTTTGACTTTTGGTATAATTCCATTATGTGTGTGTGTGTGTGTGTGTGTGTGTGTGTGTGTGGTATTGTGTGTGGTGTGGTGTGTGTGTGTTAATGCATGTCTGCACACATGCACATGCCATGTGCACACATGCACATGTGTACACATGTGGCTGGCCAGCAAGCCCCAGGGATTCTCCTGTGCTCCTTGCTTCCCCCCGCCCCCAGGGCTGGGGTTACAGGCTTACATTGCCATGCCTGGCTTTCGAGGTGCGTGCTGGAGAGCTAAGACCTTCATGCTTGCACAGCCAGTGCTCCTACTCACTGAGCCGTCCCCCACACCCTGATTCTGTCCTCTTAAGTTTATTTATACGTGTATCCTGCTGGTGTGGGATGAAGTAGTACAGCCGTCACTCATGCCCGGTTTACGGAGGTGTAGTTGTGCTCAGCTCAGTGTTTGCTGAGGCTTTTAAACTGGGCCCCTCCTCCGGTCTTCCCCTAGTTCGTCTACGTGCTTCCTGGTTTTATGCCAAGCTGTGAAGCCATCTTTGAGAGGGCCGTGGCAGTCTGACTGAAGGTGGACTAGTGTGTTTTCTCATACATGTCCTGGCTCTGCCATGCTAATGCCTCTGTCGCCATGGAACCCCCTCCGCCTCCGCGACAGCTTCCCTCTCTTGCTCTGAAGTCAGATCTGTTTGAAAGCTATTCTAGCTTTTCAACATTAGTATCAACATGGCAAAACCCATTGACTTATTTTTAGCAATGTGCGTTTTTATATTTAAATTGGGTTTCCTTCAGGTAACTTACAGATGGTCTAATTTTTTGGATCCATTCTGACAGTCAGTCTTTGTTTAGATGTTTTCTGTGTGGCCCCTCTTGGTCTTTGTGTCCGGTGTTTCCTTTCTATTCCTGTTTCTTACGATTTCAACTGCCCTGTCCTTCTCCCCTCCACCCGCCCCTCCCTTTTTTCCCTTTCTGCCAGGGATGGAACCAGGGTCTCATGCCCACTTACCCTGTGCCCAGCCCTGTCTGAGCATTCTGATTCCATTTCCTCTACCCTTTTAACTTATCTTTCCTTCTTACCTATCTTTTCTTTTTTTAAGTGCTTGTTCCAGACTTTACACATTTATAAATAACCCACAGCTACTTTAAAATAACACTGTGCTGCCTTGTGGGTTTCTGTGAGCACAGCAGAAGAGTAACATTAATCCTCTCTCTCATCCTTTGTGTCATTGCGGGCATAGTGGTATTCACACACACACACACACACACACACACGTTCCACATACATAAATGTTAAAACAATTATATATATATATACATAAATGTTAAAACAATTATATATATACATAAATGTTAAAACAATTATATATATATAAATGTTAAAATTTTTAAAATTCCAAACATATATAAATGTTAAAAATATATAATTAATGGTTTACACAACTGAGTTCATTGTTGTTCTTATTTTGAACAAATTAAAAATTAATCTTAGATCAGTTATTAAAAAAATGAAGGGTATTATCCTCACTCTCTCTCCCATGTTCTTCCTTCCTGCATGGAGATCTCACTTTCTGGTATACATGTTTTTCTTTTCTCCAGGCCGTCTCTTCTTTTAGAGTTTCTTACAAGCGCCTGTCAACAAACTCGTCTTCACCTTTGTTTAACTGGTGAACTATTGCTCCTCCGGTTTGAAGATTAGTTTCACAGAGTCATTTCCAGATGGTTCTCTTAGACTTTTTGTGCTCTCTGCTCACGTGGCCCTTCGGTCTTTGTAGAGCACTTCATAGCATAATCATAGTTATTTTCACATTTCATGTCTGGTAAGTTCCGTTTGGTTTTTTTTGTTTTCCTGCTTTTCCTTGTAGATGTATTATAACTGTCTTGAGAATGTTCTGGGTAAGATGCAGAGCTCTGGCTAAGCAAGACTGCGGTCATGTGACGGCAAAGGGTAGGGGTTCTTTGCTAGGCAGCAGAGGTCCTGAGGCTTCTCGTGCTGGCTGGGTGCTCCCTGCTCCCGGGCCCTGGAGGCCCTGGAGATGTGCAGGCGAGCCCTGGCTCCCAGGCTCTCCTTTGAACAGAGCTGTCTAGAAGGTTCATGGCACTTCAGAGTCATTCCTTCCCTCCTGTTGGAGTCACAAGAACAGGAGATTTTTCTCTGACTCTCCACGCAAACCTGGTTGAACCCTGAAGGGAGACTGTATTCTCCTCGGGCTCTTCTTCCCCAGCCTGGCCTACACCAAGCCTTCAGCGGCAGGAGCCTGAGCTGAGGACAAGTTCTGGTAGACAAGGTGAGCAGTTTTCTCAATGAGCGTGACATTACTGGGTGTCACTCACAGGGGCCTTCTTTCGCAGTGCAGGAAGTTAAGGCTCCCTGAAGATCCAGAATCTTCCTGGGACCCAGCATGGCAGGGGAGGGAGGCTGAACCCAGGGCAGCAACAGTGAATCTCGTGTGTGTGTCCCTGCCTCAAGCCACTTCTAGGTGTCCCTGTGGCTTCCTGGGCAGCCGTGACTTCATGGGGAGCACCGGTACTCAGGGGCCTTGCAGGTTTCTGGTCTGTGGCATTTGGAGCCCACTAAGGAAAGGAAACTTAACCGTCTTCACAGCGCACCCACCACATGGCTCAGCTGCTCCCCCCTAAAATGGGGCTGAGCCAAAGATAACAGAAAATTTGCTGCCAGGCGTGGGCTGCCCGCAGTGGGTTTTCTTACTGCTTTGTTTAGGGTGGTGGTTGTTTCCTGAACCGTTTCCCGCTGGCTCAAATTGTGCACAGACGTCTCAGGAATCTACTCAGTGATGGCGAAGTTGCTTTGCTATCACAGCAGCTGTAGATTTTGTCCCACCTCCTTTCCCTTCCCAAGACACTCAGGACCCTCATGCCTCAGCCTCTTGAGAGTGGGGATCACAGGCCCACAGGCATGACCACACCTGGCCTAAACCTTGCTCTCTACACAGCTCTGAAGTTTGCAGCTAGCCTCGCTTTACCTGAGGCTCACCTGTGAGGGCAGCAGCCATTGCTGCTGAGTGAGTCAAGGCTCGGCCAGGTTTTACAGAGTTAGGGGCAGAGACAGATGAGAGACAGATGACAGTTGCTCCTCCTGAGCATACAGGCTCAGTTGCTCCTCGTCAGACTCCACCACTGAGTAACAATCTGCAGGTGGATGCGGGCACAGCATCTTCTCTTGTGGCCCTGCTGGTTCCCCTCAGGCCGGCACTGATTGTGCAATGTGTGCACAGCCAGAGGTTAAGCCCTTGGTCCAGGTTAAGCCCAGACCAAGGGTGGTTGAGAGGGAAGCCCATTTAAAGGAGGAGCAGATCTCATGTAATGATGCAGCCTCTGGTCCAGTTGGTCCCCATGGCCACTCAGATGTCCTACCAACCCCTCCACACAGCCCGGCTCCTGGTTCATGGTTCCCTCCAGTTTTTCCATCCAGCCCGCTTGCGTGCATTAATGCTGTGTGGTTGTCCACTTCCAGCCCTTGTAGGCAACTCTCGGTCTGGAATCCTGGACACCGACAGGCAGACTGCTCCACTTCCTTCTCTTCCAATTCCCAGTGGTCGGCAGGCACTCGTTGGGATAATCCGAAGGAGGTTTAGGTACAGAGTTGTTCTGTCCTCATGGGTCATCAGGGACCCAAGGTCAGATTTTGCTGCCTATCCCAAGAGTGTCTTTTTCTGCCTGTAGGACTGAGTTTGAGTCATTCCAGCATATCTGCATTCCCTTCTACGTGAAGGCAGAATGAGAACGCATTTCTTCTTGAAAATGATCTGTAACTTACACAAATCACTTTTCACCGCTTGTGGGTCAGAATCTAGCCAGCTACACCGAACTGCAGTGGGTTCTGGGGAGTGTGTTTTCTGTTCCATATGTCATGTATGTTGTGGTTCAGGAATAGCTGCACACTGACCACTAGGACACCAGCCTCAGACAGATGGAAGTTTATTAAACACTTAGCAAAATCTGACCAGTCAGGGACACAGTCTAGATTCAGGAACTAAGACTGTGACCCTGAGCCATTCTCGTGGTGAGTTTTTAAAGGAAAACACACACACACACACACACACACACACACACACACACACAAACGGCCATAATCAAGCAGGAGGAATCAGTTCTATTCTAGGTACATTGTGTCTAGGTAGCTAGACAAAGCAGTTTAAGCTGATTGGCTGGGATTTAGGATAGGGGAACTTTGGAGACTTTCCAGTTCCCTACCATTCTGGGAGAAAGGAACATAGCAGGAAATTGTGGTTTTGCTTAAGCAGAACATACATGTATCATTACTTCAAGTAGAACATTCAACAAGTACTGAATTTTAAGTAAAAGGTTATTTTTAATTACTTAATTAATCTACTTTACATCCCTATATAGGCCCTTCCTCCTCCTGTGCCCATTCTCCCTGCCACTTCCTCCACCTACTCCTCAGATAAGGGATGCCCCCTCCCCAACTCATACTAGCAATCAATCAGGACTTATTGCATCTTCTTCCCCTGTGGTCTGGTAGGCAGCCCCGCCAGGGGGAAGTGATCAAGAAGCAGGTAACAGTCTATGACAGAGACAGCCCCCTCTCCCCCTTCTAGGGAACCCACATGTTGGCCAAGCTACCCATTTTTTATGTATGTGTAAGCTGCCTAGGTTGAGTCTATGCATGGCCCTTGGTTGGTGTTCCATAAGGTCCCCTGGGCCCAGGTTAGTTGGATCTGTTGGTCTTCCTGTGGAACTCCTGTCCCCTCTGAGTCCCTCTCTTTCCCACAATCTCCCACAAGATTCCCTGCACAGCATCTGTTTCAATCCCATGTTGGGTGGAACCTTTCAGAGGACAGCTATACTAGGCTCCTATCTGCAAGCATAACAGAATACATTTAATAGTGTCAGGGCTTGGCACTCTCCCATAGGGTGGGTCTCAGGTTGGGCCAGGCATTGATTGGACATTTCCTCAATATTTGTTCTATCTTAATCCCTGCACATCTTGTAGGCAGGGTACATTTTGGGTCTAAGTTTTTGTGGATGGGTTGGTATTCCTGTCCCTCCACTAGGAGTCTAGTCTAGTTAGAGGGTGGCCTTGTCAGTCTCCATGACCCCTGCTACCAAGAGTCTCAGCTAAAGTCACCCTTACATCCTGCTAGGAGCCTAACCTGTCATGTGTCTCCAGCTTGTCTCAGACATGGCCCTGCCCATGGTTTCTCTTCTTTCTACAGGCCCTCTGTCCTCCTGCTCCCTCTCTCCAGGCTGATCTGCACCCTCATTTCTCCGCATGCTCACTCTCCAACCCTGATCCTTGTCTTCAACTGCTTCCACTGTCTATTCTATTTCCACTTTTGAGAGATATTTAAGTATCGTCCCTTGGGTTCTCCTAGTTACTTCTCTTTTTTGGGGTCTGTTAACTGGAGAATGGTTATCCTGTACTAATGGCTAATATCTGTTTATGAGTGAGTACATGCCATGTGTGTCTTTCTGGGTCTGGGTAACTTCACTCAGGATAATCTTTTCTAGTTGCATCCATTTGCCTGCAAATTTCATGATTTCCTTGTTTTCAATAGCTGGGTAGTATTCCATTGTGTATCTATTCTTCAGTTGAGGGACATCTGGGTAGTTTTCAGTTTCGGGCTATTACAAATAAAGCTGCTATGAACATGGTTGAGCAAATGTCCTTGTTGAATGGTGGAGCATCATTTGGGTATATGCCCAAGATGATATAGTTGGGTCTTGAGGTAGAGCTAGTCCCAATTTTCTGAGAAAGCACCAGATTGATTTCCAACGTGGTTGTACAAGTTTTCACTCCCACCAGCAATGGAGGAGGGTTCCCCATGCTCCCCATCCTCATCAGCATGCACTGCCACTTGAGGTTTTGATCCTAGCCATTCTGACAGGTATAGAAATCTCAGAATCACTTTGATTTGCATTTCCCTGATGACTAAGAACACTGAGCATTTCTTTAAATGCTTCTCAGCCATTGGAGATTCCTCCATTGAGAATTCTCTGTTTAGCTCTGTACCCCATTTTTAATTGGATTGTTTTCTTTGTTAGTGTTTAAAATTTTGCGTTCTTAAAATTTTGAGTTTCTTGGTATTAACCCTCTGTTGGATGTAGGGTTGGTGAAGATCTATTCCCAATCTGTAAGTTGCCATTTTGTTCTATTGACAGTGTCCTTTGCCTTACAGAAGCGTTTCAGTTTCATGAGGTCCCATTTATTGATTGTTGATCTTAGAGCCTGAGCTGTTAGTATTCTGTTCAGGAAGTTGTCTCCTGTGCCAATGAGTTCAAGGCTCTTCTCCACGTTCTCTTTAATTAAATTTAGTGTATCTGGTTTTATGTTGAGGTCTTTGATCCATGTGGACTTGAGTTTTTGTGCATGGTGATAAATAGGGATCTATTTGCATTCTTCTACATGTAGACATCTAGTTAGATCAGCACCATTTGCTGAAGATGCCTTCTTTTTTTCCATTGTATGGTTTTGGCTTCTTTGTCAGAAATCAAGGGTCTGTAGGTATGTGGGTTAATTTCTGGGTCTTTGATTTGATTCCATTGATTGACCTGTCTGTTTCTTTTTAATGTAATTTATTTATTTTTATATTAATCACAGGTTAGGTACTTTGCATCCCAGGCATAGCCCCCTCCCTCATTCCCTCCCACTCTCCCCATCCCTCCCTCATCTCCTCCCCGTCCCCTCCATGTCCACCAACGTGGGGAGGATCTCCTCCCCTTCCATCGACCCTAGTTCATCTTGTCTCCTCAGGGCTGTCTGCAATGTCCTCCCCTGGGATCTAGCTACGGCTGTTACTCCCTGGCGTGTATGGGAGAGGGGACCTGTCTGTTTTTATGCCAATTCCATGCAGTTTTTATTACTATTACTCTATAGTACAGCTTGAATTCAGGTGTGGTGATACCTCCAGAAGCTCTTTTATTGTACAGGATTGTTTTTGCTATCTTAGTTTTTTAATTTTTCCATATGAAGTTGAGAATTGCTCTTTCAAGGTCTGTATAAGTGTTGTGTTGGAATTTTCACGGGAATTGTGTTGAATCTGTAGATTGATTTTGGTAAGATGATTTTCACTATGTTAATCCTACTGATTCACGAGCATGAGAGGTCTTTCCATCTTCTGATATCTTCTTCAATTTCTTCAGAGAATTGAAGTTCTTGTCATTCAGATCTTTCACTTGCTTGGCTAGAGTTACACCAAGATATTTTATATTATTTGTGGCTATTGTGAAGGATGTTGTTTCCCTAATTTCTTTCTCAGCCCATTTATCATTTGATTAAAGGAGGGCTACTGATTTTTTTGAATTAATTTTGTATCCAGCCACTTTGCTGAAGGTATTTATCAGCTGTAGGATTTCTCGGGTGGAATTCTGGGTTACTTAAGTATACTATTACATCATCTGCAAATAGCAATACTTTGACTTCTTTCTTTCCAATTTCTATCTTCTTGATCTCCTTTAGTTGTCTTATTGCTCAAGCTAGGGCTTCAAATACTATGTTGAATAGATATGGAGAGAGTAGACATCCTTGTCCTATACCTGATTTTAGTGAAACTGCCTTAAGTTTCTCTCCATTTAATTTGATGTTGGCAATCAGCTTGCTGTATATTGCCTTTATTATGTTTAAGTATGGGCCTTGTAGCCCTGATCTCTCCAAGACTTTTATTATGAAGGGGTGTTGGATTTTGTCAAAGGCCATAAAAGGCTATTCTTAGGTCTGGCAGGCAGAGCCTGAGAACTTGAACTCAATCTCACTTTGAGATGAGAATAGATAACATGGCTTTAGTTATGCTAAACACTAAAGCAGACGTCAATAGAGGAGCTACAGTTATGCTAAAAACTAAAGGTCTCAAGGGAGGGGCTATAGTTCTGTAAAAAGTTAGAGGCGCCAGCTTAGTAAAGGGTCCCTTGTTGAAAGGAAGAACGGAAGAGCGGTGAGGTTCAGTTCGCAGGCTGTGCCTCCTCTAGCTTCTTCTGAGATGTAGTCCCAGTTTACCTTCCCTGTAATCTTGACTGTCCGGAAAACATGGCATTTTCTGTATCTCAGAAGCCTGCTACCCAGGTCAGGTGATATAAGGGCTTTCACTGGAGTGCTAACCCTTTGCTTGGCTGGGAATTCTAAACAGGAGTCCCAGCTGCACTAGCCCAGATTATTGGTAGCTGTGATAACAGACTGCCGTTTACCCGGCTTCCATTTTGTGCTAGCTACACCTTTAAGGGATTTCCATTGGAGAAATCTTCACAAAGCCCCCGGGGGCAGGTATTAAAACAACTCTGCTCTATGTTAGGAGAGGGTTCTAAAGGCCATGATGTAGGGACCTTTCTCAGCAGCGTTCTATTTCCCCAGGTATGCGTCCAACACAGTCCCTTTAAAGAAGGTGAGAAGTTGGCCTTTTGTGAAGCACAAGGACACCCAGGAGCATGCTAAGCAGCTTAATTAACTCAGAGTCTGTTGTAGGATCAGGATGTCTTGGAAATTAGAAGTCTCTGAAGTGGAGAGCATGAGCCTCTGGGAGAACTGATCTCTCCCTGGAAAGAGAGAAGCCAGTATTCGACCTTTTGTCCATATTTATAAACACTACTATTGGGCATGTCCCTTATTGGGTGTGCTCTGCCATTGGCACAGTAGTAAGTCTATTTAATTTAAAAACAATTATGCACACAGGACGTACTTATTAGACATTCTCCCTTAATGGAATGCACGGTCCCCAAAGCTTGGAAGCAGACTTTGGCTTGTCCCTGCTGCTTTCTGCCCTGCCACCATCCCCACGCCCATAGCGGAGAGGGAGTGTGAGTGATCGTTCTGTGGCGCAGCATTTCGCACCAGGCCAGGGTGTGTAATTCTGCAGCAGTTGGGAAGGTGCAATGGCTCCGGCCATCACAAGCAGCAGGAGCATTCTGGCAGCCAATTACAAATCCACGCAGAGCTGGGAGAAGGTGCAAACACTCCTCCAGCCCTCCCATCCCCCACTCCCCAGGATCTGTCTTCCTATGTGCAAACTGTACCTCCCCAGGGTACTCTCTCTTCTCCCCCTCCCTGGGCCCCTGCTCTGAAGCCTCCTAGCTATTGCCAATTACCCCTCCTTCAAATCCCTGCGGTCCTCTTTCAAGGAGAATGCCAGCAAAGCCAGCAAGCCCCTTTCCTGGAAATATTGGTCTCCTCTGTCTAAGTCCGTTCAGGCTGCTGTAGCCAAGGGCTGCAGTCTGAGGGATATCAAGCATTTATTTCTCATAGTTGTAAAGGCTGGAAATCTAAGATTGAGGTACTGGCTAATTCAGTTCTGGGGATCTCTTTCTTCTTGCAAGGCCACCAGTCAATCTGATTAGGGGTCTTCCCACATGGCCTTGATTACTGCAGCAACTTAAAAGGCCTGACTCCAAGCATAAAGTTAGGACTGAACAAGGGACCAGCACTGTATGTGTCCCATAGCACCCTCAAAGCATAACTCTCTGTGAGCAGTGATGACGGGGACCACTGCTACCTCCCTATTTAATGCATTGGTGTGTTACCCTAAACTCTTATGCTGGTGTCTTAAACCCAATACCTTGGCATATGGCTGTTGGGAGAGACATTCTTTCCAGATGTAATAAGTTAAAATGAAGTCAGAGTTAAATTGATGTCCTTTTAAAAAGAGGATGCAGACGCATGCACACACACATACAGACAGGGAGAGAAAGAGAGAGGGAAAGAAAAAGAGAGAGAGAGAGAGAGACCATGTGAACATAAAGGAAGAGATTGCCAAGCACTTCCAGAGACAAGGGGAAAGGCACGAAACGGGTCCTTTTTCTTGTCATCAGAAGAAACAGGCTGTACTTTAGCCTCTGAGCTCCAACCCCATGAACAGAGACCGTCAGGAGATGGTCTAACTTCTGCACAGAGGGACCAGCAGGCATGTGAGACAGTGGGATGATCTCAGGTGATGAAGCAGGGAGGCTGTGTCCTCTGGTCTCTGGCCCGTCACCATTCGTTCTCCTGTGTAATTGCTAGTTTGTTTCGGTCTCCAACCTCACACTCTAAACAAGAAGCCCCTGGCAGGAGGCTGCAGTAGATGGAGTCTCGCGTGTCCAGAGGCGACCTGGTCATTCCTGATTTATGAAGGTAAGACACGGAGTCACACAGAAGCCCGGCAGCTAGCCATGTTGGGTTATTCCTTTTACAACCTATACTGAAAAGAGCTTACTAACATAACAGGACAGAGGGTGCCTGCCTTTCACAGACAAGGGCTGACCTGTCGTCTCTTTCCATTGTTTGGGGAAGGGCCCCTTTCTCTCAATAGAATCAACAAATGGGTCACACAGAACCTTTTGGATTCAATGTTTTGAATGTTGTTAACTGCGCATTCACAGGTTCTCTTTCTGAGTTCTGGGACCTTCATCTTCTGTTCTCTGAATCTTTGCTCTTCTCCACAACATGGGATTTCAGCCATCTCCAGTGACGAGAAGTCTCAGCCCCCATGTTTAGGGGGAACGGTGACATTTCTGTCTGACCCTGGCAGGGAAGCAGGAGGCAAACACAGTGCAGTTCTGACTTTCGTCAGGAATTCTTGCCTAGGGTCACCCTGAGCTCAGCTGCCCCCTCTCAATCTCACTGTTCGTTCTGGTAGACTGGACCACGGGTACCTGCCACGGGGCTGCACGCTGCCTGAGTTATCTCTCATAGCTCTTAGTAAAGATCCTTGAGACCCCAGACCATATTAGAGCTGCCCAGTGCATAGCACTTTGAATAAGTACATGCTTCGTTCTAACGTCAAATTTACTTTACCGACAATGCTTGAAACACAGTCCTTGCTGGAATGTTCATTTGGGTCCGTTCAGGAGGCAGAGACCATAAAATGATTTGAACAAGGGAAGACACCTCTTAAGGATTGTTGAGCAGCAGGAGAAGCTAACTGTATGGAAAGGGGGCCCTGGCGGACACCCTGGGGCCGAGAGAGTGTGCGCGCAGGGAAGGGCAAGCTTACATGGGGTGCGTGTTAATTAGATTTGCGTCCCTGTGACAGACTACCAACAGAAACAGAAAAGGGGAGAATTTACTTCCCTCATGGCTTCAGCAGTGTCAGTCCACCATGCAGGGGCCAGGGAGGGTGTGGTGAAGCAGAACACACGGCGCCACGGAGGCCAGGAAACAGAAAATGCAAATGGGATCATGAGCCAAGCATAGCACCCCCAAGCGAGACACAGGGCACCTACATCCTGCAACTAGTCCCTACCCTCCAAAGTTTCTACCTTCTGCCAACATAGTGCTGCAAGGTGGGCAGCAAGCATTCAACAGCGAATGTCTTTGGGGCTCGTTCTATGTTCAGATCACAACGGCAACACAAACTCCGCAGGGCGGCCTTGGCCAGACGAGGCCCGTGTCACTGGGCGGCAGCCACAGCCTCCCAGGACAGGTTGGGCTAGGTGCACAGTGCACAGAGAGGTCAAGGCATTGCTGGGAGCATACTGGTATGTGTGTAGGGGGACCTTCGGCAAGGCAGTCATTGGGGAGGCCTAAAGTCCTGAAGCCACCTGTGTGTTAGGACAGATGTGTCAAGCATTGGTACCACCAACCAGCAGGGCGGCAGGAGCAGCTTAGAAGTAGCCGGCACAGTAGAACGAGCAGTACCCTCTCTTCCCCTCCCCTGCCCTCTACCGGTGGATCTGAGCATCGCACTTATGGTAAAGGGTTCAGGGAGGCCCTTCTAGCTGGGGCAGAGCAGGTCCTAAACGGGTGTTTTTGGATCAGTTAGATGATAAATTGAAAACGGAAACCCTAGTCTAAAAACTGGCATTTACCCACAAGTTAGAAAAACGTGAAGTTACTAAGGATTATGTTTTACAAAAACGGTCTAATTAGCATTTCCGGAGGGGCGTAGCTTAGTGGTGTCCAACACGTCGTCATTCGCACACCTTATGCACACGCCCTCCGTGAGAGCTCACGTTCCAGTTCTTTGCCGTCTTCTGAGTTGGATTAGTTCGTGTTTTTTCAAATGTTTGTTGCCACTGTTTGCAGTTGTGTCGAAGGAGTGTTTGTGTGTTTCGGATAGTCGCTCCTGACAGTCTGAGTGGTCTGCAAATATTTTCCCTCACTCCATAGGCTGTTTCCACTGCCAGTTGTTTTCTGTGCTGGTGGAACATTCGGTCTCACACAGCGCCGCCTTTTTAGTCAATGCTAACTAAGTAAATCATTGCAGAGACGAGTGTCAATACGTTTCTCCCTGTAATTTCCTTCAGGAATGTATAGTTTAGATCTTTAATCCCTTGTTGATTTTTTTTTTTTGAGGAATGGAATAAAATTGGAGTCCAGGTTCACTCTTCTTCATTTTGCTGTCCAGTTTTCTCTAGAGCAGGTGTTGGTAAGAGAGACTGACTGTTCTTTTCCCAGCGACGAGTCTCGGCACCTTGTCAGAGACCAGCTGACCAGTTTTTTGGGTTTACTTCATGGCTTGCTGTACTATTCCATTATTTCGTGTAAACTATTTTTAAATTTGCACTTGTTTATTTAAATGTTTGCAGTATGTGTGCATGTGTGTGCTTTTGTTCCTATATAGATGTAAGTGGGCAACTTGTAGTAGTCGGCGCTCTCCTTTACCGCGTGTGTTCAGGGACAGGCTCGGATTGTTAAGGTTGGTGGCAAGTGTCCTAACCACTGAGCCATCTCACCAGCTTCTGTATGTGGTTTTAATTCCAGGCGCATACTGGCTAGTGGTGGTTTGAAACAGAGCTTCACTAGGGTGGCCTTCAGCGTAATCCTCCTGCCTCAGCTTTCTAAATTCTGGGACTATTGGCAAGTGCCAACATACGGGCAATAAAAGCTGTTTTGTTTACTATAGATTTTAATATATTTGGAAATCAAAAAGAATGGTGCCTCTGGCTTTGTGATTTTTTTCTTTAGTTTCTTTTTTGGCTCTTTTTGGCCCCAAATGAAATATAGGATTGTTTATTTTGTTGCAGTGAATATTGGGGTTTGATGAAGATTGCACTGAGTCTGTAAATAGAGTTTGTAGATAAGAACTTAAAAGGATTATCTTACCGATTGTATTATTTTTTTATGCTGCTATACTCTGAATTGTTTTCTTCGTTTCCTTTGGGATAGTTTGTTGGTGATGTTTAAGGTGCCTATTATTGTTGTATGTTGATAGTGTATCCTAAATTGTTTCTGAATTTGTATTGTTATTAGTTATAGCAGTGGTTTAATGGAGTCTTTAGAATTTTCTACATGTCAGACCACACTGTCTATTCACAGCTAGAGATTTACTTCCTCCATTATAGAGTGGATGTCTCCGAGTTTTTTCTTATGCAACTGCACTACTATTCAAAATAGCTCAGAGATGGAACCAGGAGAGGTGAATAGGTAAAGGAAGCGTAGAGTACACACAGAATAGAATGCTCGTTAACCCGTGAAAAGACAGAAGTCTGGCTGCTTTTTGTCAACACTGAGAAACCTGGAAGTCAAGATGCAAAGTGAAGTAAACCAGTCACAGAGGGATGGATTCTGAATTGAATAAGTATTGAAATAAACTTGCAGAACAGAATGGTGGCTGCCTGGGGCTGAGCGTGAGAATCAGCATCACTCCTCGGCTGGCATGAGTTTCAGTTGTGTAACTGAAAAGTTTCTAGAGTCTTCCTGTGCGACGAAATGTGCACGTAGTTAATGAGGTGGTAGTTAAGCCGTAGTGTCACAACAGCTGTAATCCCAGGACTTGGGGAGGTCGAGGCAGGAAGATTTGTATTTCCAGGTCAGCCTGACCTACGTAGTGAGATCCCTTCTCAAGAGAAACAAAAATGAAGAGGGTAGATCTTTCATTATGGATTGCCTCCTCCATAATACAAAAATCACAACAGCAAATCAACAAAAGCACAAACAAAGCAATAAACCCACAAAGGATCCGGGGAGAGTTTGGAGGTGATGGACGTCGTGTCTGTTACCTCGGGTTTGGTCACGGACAAGCACACGTGTCCACAGTCATCCGGCTGTATACAGTAAATACTTGCTTTTGGAAAGCCACCAGTTAGCCGCAATCAGCTAACCCCAGCTCTAACCCCAGCCCTGGGGATCAGACACTGATCACTGTCCGCAGCTTGCTTGGCCTGGAAGAACTTCCCATCCCTTGAGAGATGCCCACTGAGGCAGGAAGGAGGGGAGTAATAGAAGAAGACACATGATGGCCTGCACATGTGCATTTATGGTGCGTGCATGTGCACGTTCAATGGCGTGTGTCACATACCTACCACACACAGTGATAAATGAAGACATTGGCTATACCTCAACAAAGCTGTCTTTCTTCAATAAGGATGTCTGCCTAATGCCTTGAAAACTACCTTCGTGATCTGTACTCTTAGCGTGCCTAGTGTGTGAGATGTCTCCTTCCGGTGCCAGGAATTGGGGAACTAGGGCCTGCATGTGTGAGGCAAGTATCCCTCCACTGAGCCTCCTCCCAAGCCTTTCTCCACGATGGAGTAAGTGAAAAAAGCAAGTTGCTCAGGGAGTGAGCATGGTGCAGTACCGACTCCATACAAAGTTCCGGTGATGCAGGATGTATTTGCCTCTTCCCTCTGCCCGTTGCCTCCACCCCCACCACCCGTTTCTTTACTTGATGAGAATGAGAGAGAATGATGAGCAACTGAGGGTTCTGTTTGTCTCCTCAGTCTGCCTCAGCCATGCCCAGGAGGAGCTTGGGAGAAAGGGCTTGATTGTCTAGAATCGCAACCCAACCGACAAGCATCAACCCGCCCCCTCGCCTTTCCCTCCCCTGTCACAATCTCCCTCGGGACCCAGAGAGCTGGAAAGGAGACCTGGCTCCTTGAACCATAAGGGTCAGCTCCCATTAGGGTTATGTCAAGACGCAGCCCCCGGTGCCTGGCCCCAGGCCCTATGAGCTGGGAAAACAATGCTTCCTAGCCTGTGTTGCTGAACTTCGTTTTCCCCAGCCTTTACAACAAATTCCAGAGCCTGTTTTGTGGAACATGGGAAATGCTGCTAAAGATATGGAAGTTACCAGAATATCTTTAAATGTGTAATCTCATAGCGTCTCTGCTTATACTGACGACTGGCTTCTATTTTAAGTCAAAGTGTTTGCTCATCAAGACATCTTTGCAGACAAGCACACGTGCCTGAATACACTACGCACAGGAGCGTCAGCACTGACAGGGCCTCGAGCAGCTCTCACGGAGGAAGGCCTGTGCCCTTCACTTCATTTGTATGCTTGCCTGCTGCTTTTGGTTTTCGGAGTATTTATTTCTTTTGCATTGAGACAAAAGGAACTACGGATTGCTGTTTATTACTTTTTATAATTATTGTGGTATTTAGGTTCATCTGCGAAGCACCGTTCAGCAGGAGGGTGGGCATATCACGGCCTCATCCTCTCTGGGCTATCACCCATGTCAGATGTCCTGATGAGGCAGAAAGGATGCAAATGCTAGCAGGGCGAGTTCCCTGACCTGCTAATGGACAGGCCCCGAGTTCCTCTGAAGGGGTGCTCTTGTGTTTTCCCAGCTGGTGAAGCCCTGACCCTCTTCCGACAATTATTACTTTGTGTCAAAAGCTGCTGTGCTGAGCTGTCCAAATATGGCAGCAGAAGACAGAGCAGGCCCCATTGAATCTTCAGACTGTGAGGCTCGGTTCAGGGCTGAGAGGTTCTTGGCTTTGCACGGAAAGGTTCAGCAGCTAGCACCCCTCCTTCCTGGAGTCCCTCACAGCACTCCCAGCGGCTCACAACAGCTGCCAGTGCCTGTGCTGCTGCAAAGGGTACATCTGGTACCAGGGCCATCTTGGGGCCTGGCTTTTTGCCATAAACATGTGACAGGAAAGATGGGGCCCTGGGGGACTGAGGCACCGGCTCAGTTGGAGAAAGTGCCTGTCTTAGAAACATGAGGATCCGAGCCTGATCCCCAGAGCTCGTGGAACAAAGCTGGGTGCTGGAGAAGCAGGCTGGGGGATTCCTGCACTCACCGCCTAGCCAAATGAGGGAACAAGCCCCAAGCCAGTGAAAGAGACTCTCTCAAACCACAAGGAGGACAGCTCATGAGAAGCAATCGCAGAACTTGTCTTCTGGCCTCCACATGTACGCACACATGTGTGCACCAAGACACACACACATACACCAGCACTTACAGGAATATGTAGTGCACACATTCACCTATGCCAACTACGAAGGAAAGAAGGGGGGAAGAGAAGAGGTAGGGGTGAGGGAGCTGCCTTCGAGTGTTTAGGATACCGGACTCTTAACCTCCTGGAAGTGCAAGCGGCATTCTGCTCCTCCAGTGACGAATGGCCCATCCAAAGCCCTGGGCTCCCTGCAGCTGTGGAATGGGAGTTGGGAGGGTCATGGGTCAGTGGCCCTTCCATTTTCTTCACTGCTGTTTATGTCACCCTGATGGATGCCTCCACTGCCTTATATCTTCTTGGTGCTAACACTGTTAGGAGGAAAGCGGGAGATTCTCCAAGTAAGGCCAAGGGATCAAGACCAGCTAAGAGGGTCATGGGGTGGGGGGCCAGCTGGCTCCTAGAAGTGGCTTTTCAGACAGTCCTGTGGTCAGCTAGGGGCAGGACATCTTACAGGTGATGTTGAATCCTGGCTGATGGCATCTACTCAGCTCTGTATGTGCACACAGGAACATGTAGCCTCAGCCTGGAAGAGTGCTTCACGTAGATTTGTTTCATTGAAATCATCCCTCCAGCATGAGGCGAGTGCCTCCTGTGTGCCACCGTGGTTCTGGATGCTTCTATGCAACAGCAGACAAGAGACAACCGCTGTGAACAACCCAGAATGACCTAGCTGCACAAAAAACAGGCTAGAAAAAGGAGGAGATTCCAGGACTTGGCGTAATGTAGATAAGCCTCGAAGACATGATGTTAAGTGAAGTAAACCAGTTACAAGACGGCAGACACCATGGGATTTTACTTACAGGAGATCCCTGGAGTCTGCAGGGACAGCACATAGCAGAGTGGCAGCCAGAGGCTGGGGAAGAGGGGTGTGGGCGGCCACTGACTAAGGGAGGCAGAGGTTTTGTATTATGAGAGGCCTGGGGAAGTGTGAGGATGATGGCTGCACAGATGAGCCAGAGTGTTTGCTGCCCCACACCACACACACTAGGTCAGGCAGAACAGTGTGCATTATCTGTATTTCAGCATAATTTAAAAGAGAGATGGGGCCTGTCAGCATTCTGTCATGAGACCCCGCCCCTGCCTGGGAATCTATACGTAGTCAAGGGTTAATGAGAAATGAGCTCCGATCCAGCCCTTACTTTAAGCTTTTATTTTGTTTTTGCAATGTTAAGCATCCAAGATCTCAACCCAAGTCTTTTTTTTAAGTGTTTTTGAAGGTTTTATTTATATGTATTTTCTGTACATTTGTCTGAATTTAAGACTCTGCACCATGTGAATGTATGCAGTGCCCACAGAGGCCAGAAGAGGGTGTTGGATCTCCTGGGACTTGAGTTACAGATGATTGTGAGCCACCATGTGGGTGCTGGGAATTGAACCCAGGTCTTCGGGAAGAATGGCCAGAGCTTTTTCCGCCTGAACTCTTTCTCCAGCCCTAAAGTTATTACCACTGTGTGTGTAGAAAGCTTCTCAGGCAATTGGACAGTGGGAGTGAGAACCACAGATTCTCAGCTTTGATCACACCCTTGAACCAACTGGGCAGCTGTAGACTTTGAACACTAAGCCATGTCCCTTGAGGTTCTGTGGTCAGGGCTGGCGTGGCAGCCAGAGACAGGGTTTCTAAAAGATCGTACAATAGCTGGGGCTGAGTGCAGACTGTCAGCTCACTGTGGGCAGCCACTGTCCTCCAGGGCCACACTCCAAAATGGGACAGTGCCGTGACAGTGTAATGTGCTCTTGTGAGTGATTTGATGTTCACTTTTAAAATGAAAATAATAATAATAAAAAACCCTCAAACTTTAGGTTTGAGGAGAATGTCGCCTTATGTAATATGTATTTACCTTTGTACGCTTAAGCCACACATTATAATTTTGTATATTTTGGGAGCGAGAAGGGCCCATAGAGGTCACTGGGTAGCTGCTAGATGCTTTGCTGTCAGCTCTACCTGGTTTCCTGTCATCACAGAATGAGAGAGGGACTCATAGCTCTAAGTAGGTCAAGGGAAAATAACAAGTCTGAGCACAGAGTGAGGGAGCTCTCGAGAAGCCAAGGAGCCCAAGCCATGAAGGGAGCTTGGGAGACTTGGAGAGGTCAGGCTGAGGAGGAAAATTAGAAGGCGGTGGAGAGGGAAGCTGCCTAGAAATAGTATCCAGGGCATCTGCGGCCTGTGAGCAGCTTCCTGTTTACCGCGGCAGGTCTCTGTGAGGGCCTTTCTGCTTTCTGCTCTGTGCCAATCTGTTCTCTTGTGTTCTGCTTTCCACCCCTCATCCCCCACACCCGGCTTTCTTTCCTCACTTCTTTCCTTTTCTTCTTCCCTGATCTCCACAAGAGTGTGTGTGTGTGTGAGTGAGTGTGTATGTGTGTGTGTGCATGTGGGAGGTCAGATCATATTGTTAGATCTCTTGCAACTGGAGTTACAGGTGCTTAATAGCTGCCATGTGTGTGGTGGGAATGAACCCAAGTCCTCTGGAAGGCCAGCAAGTGCTCTTAACTGCTGAGCCATCCTTCCAGCGCTCCATAGGGCTGTTAGCATTATTAGCTTCCAGGATTTAGCGTGGATAAGAAGGAAACTTCTAGAACTAACAAATTATCCAACACACACAAAAATAGTCCTGGCTGTGGCTAGTCTTGAGTTAGCCACATGAGGGGTAGGGATGTGGAATGTCAGGGGAAGCCAGCTATATCTAGAGTGAGCACCAGAGGTATCCCAGTGGCCAGGGCCGATTGACTGCTGTGCTTCTGCAACTCTGTGTGGCTCTCCTAGCCCCATGGTACTGGAGATGGCAGATGGCCATGCTTCTGGGATGTTCCCAGCCTCTCTGGTGTGGAACCTGAGAATGGATGTGGTAGCTTGGTGATATCCCGTCTCATGGACCGGGCAATTTTCCTGAGAGAGCAGAGAGAATCCTGGCCTTTGGTTCATTTAAAAATAGTTGAAACACAAAGCAAGCTGGCGGTAAGTCTCCTGGGATCCCAGAAGGTCTGACCTGTGACAGGATGGAGATGAACTCTAAGGTTCTGGTGAGCGCTTTCCAGGAGGTCTGGCCCAGTGACACTGCCTCTCTTCAGTGGCCCAGTTAGGACATTTCTATGGGAACCATAGGAAGACAGCCTGTGACTCGTTCCCTGAAGCACAGAAGCAGTCCTTTACAGGTTGAGAACATCTTCATTTAAGGCCTGGAAACCAGCATGTGCCACGGGCAAGCCTGCTTCTACTGGGACTGGGTAAAGACCCCAAGCACAGTTCATGGCACCTGCGGGGACAGTCTGAATGCAGGCTGGGTCGCTGTGGGTGGCAAGCCTGGCAGTGGGGGAAGGCTGACACCCACACCCACACTGTCTTCTGCGGCAAGCCTGTGGAGGAGGTGGGGGCTGGCATTTCCAAGCCTCTGCTAGAGAGCAGTCTGGGGCTTTGTGCTCTATTATTAAGGGTTGTTATGTGACCACATAGAGCACTCAGTGCCGGAACCTCTTCTCAGGCCCCTGCTATCCTCTGAAAGTGGTTCAGGATTTGAGATCATGAAAGGCCACAGCACTTCTACTCTAGTGGCAATTCCTCCCATCAGTATACACCTGTGAAACCATTGTCTGCCCGGGCATGTCTGCCAGCGCTCAGCTCGTTTTGGGAACTGGGCAATACTTTTCGGTTAGCAATGCATACAGCAACCTGACACCCTGTTTGTCTCCATAGTAGGGTGCACATCCATCCCCACCTGTTCCCAGGCCCACTTGCTCCTAAAATAATCAAGGACACCTTTGGTGCTGTGTGGGTACAGCCCACCTTCTGAGGCTCCTGGGTGTGGAGCCTCATTCTCAGCCTCATCTCCCGTGGTCTCAGAGCCTGGGATGTGGCCCATTTCCTTCCTCTGTCCCCTAAAGCTTGTAGCCCAGTCTGCTCCCTGGAGGTGAAACAGGATGGGCAGTCACTTAAGATGTAGCAGTTCTGTCCCATGGCAGCCCCACTCTCTGGACTTCCCCCCTGCCCATCTGGAGCTATAAACATGTTTATTTCCAGGGTTTTCCTCTGCTCCCTTCAGTCTTCCATGGGAAAGTCAAGGCTTTGCTTTTATTTGAAGTGCTGCCCCCGCCTTTGGTATGTATGTATACAATGTACATGCATGTGTTCGTGTTTGCACATGTGTGGGTGTTCCTATATACATTCAAGTACACATGTATGTGTCTACATGGAAGCCCAATGTTGGCTTGGGTATCTTCCTTGATCACTCACCACCATACATACATATATATTAAAATGGGTTCTCCCAGCTGGTTCCAGAACTCCCTGATTCACCTAGTTAGCCCTCTGGCTCTAGGGATCCCCTGTCTCTGTTTCTTGCATGCTGGCGTCACAGTTGGGCTGCCAGACTCATCCTTCATTTGCATACGTGCTGGGGTTCCAAACTCTGTGCCTTCACAGCAGGTACTTTACCTTCTAACCGTCTCCTCAGCCACAGGCTGCTCTCATAGTGCTGATCATTCAACTCTGCTTGGCCTGAGCTGCTCTTAACTGGGTGATACCTTTGTGGGCAGGAGCAGCATGTGATTCAAAGACTCAGGATAGGTTGTTTTTGTTTGTCTTCAAACCAAACCTACCTGATGTCCATAACAACCTCCTCTTTCCCCCCCCCTCAGTTTTTGGAAACTCTTGCTGAAGAGCTGAGGAGGTGGAGTAGAGCTTTGTTTTCGACAGTTCCTTCTCCCTGAGAAGGACAACATAAGCTCCATTTTGTCTCCATTTTAGGACCAGGCCTGATTTAAAAAAAAAAAAAAAAGTCACCAGTTCCAGGAACTAGGCCATAGGTCACTAATTCCAGGAACAAGACCACAAAATCCCCTACCCAAGTAACAGCCTGGAGATAAACACAGGCATGGTCAGATATCCTTTCTCAGGACGGGGCATCTGTGCTGGGCAGCCTTATCTCATCCTGTAGTTAAAAGTTCCTAGCACAGGAATGCAGTCCACCGACCACCTAGATGCAAGCCAATCAGGAGTCAACCCTGGAAACTTTCCCGGCATCCACAAACGAGGTTTTAGATTATCTAAACTTTGCTAAAATTCCCCTAGTTTCCTATGAAAAGGCCCATGCACCTTTGTCTAGGGTCGACATTTTATAAAATGGTTTGACCCTCGCATGCAGTTTTCCTCAAAATGAAACACTTTTACCAACTGCGTATGTGTGCGGTGCTCTCCTGCAGTAATTTTGGATTTAAGGTTCCCCTCCAACCCCTGCAAACCACCTGGCTGTGGGCTTGACCCTGAGATAGACCTTGGCTTCAGGGAAAGCTGCAGGTGGCTATCTAGTGCAGTGGTTGCCATTCTGGGGGATCTGTGACTCTGCAAGGCAGGTTTAAGTCCCTGAATAGGACTGTTTTCTCTTGGGGGCCAGAGCCATTGCTTTTGGAGTCCTCTTCAAGGGAGGGCATCTTTGCTTTCATATCTGCTACTTATCTAGATGGGGACTGGGGCTGCTTTCTCTCACCATTGCTCTTGACCTGGGGGAAGGGGTCACATAAGAGACCTAAGGCCCCGGGAAGATTATTGTTGGATGTCTGTAAGAATCAAGGCCCAGATCTCCTACCTCAGTTGAACTTCAGAGAAGGTCAGGGCCTCGGGGACTCCAAGTGATTCTGAGTCTGAGAACATGGCTTTGAGACTGGCTTCCTGAAGGCACATATATGATAATATATGCACAAGGACACATGCATGTTCACACCTACTGGAAAAATTACATATACTCCACCTAGATGTACAGTGATAGCAGTAGACATGTTAATCTCTGGCCTCCACATGTAAAATGCATACATGTGCTCAAACACACACGTTCAGTTCACATACACACACATACATGTGTGTATACACACACATACACACACACAGAGTTAGAAGTGACTTCAGCGGAATCTATTGGACAGTGCACACTGAGCAGAGGTAGATGGACGTGGCTCAGAACAACCCGCCTGTTCTAATGCTTTCACACATCACTCTGCCTGGCACCTTCCTGTCCCATCTGCCAAAGCCGGCCCCTGCCGAGGGAGTGTGGCCAGGCCCTCCTGAGATCCACGCCTGCCAAGCCCACTCTGGCTGTGTCTGTTTCCGGGGCCAGCTTCAAGCAGCACGCTGTGGGCACGTGCCCCGCTGAAAGCTGGTTTCCAAAGCAAATGCCATGAAAACAATACCCAGGTGCTACCACAGAGGGAGCCACAGCAGGGGCTGTGATTGCACAGGCAGGGATGTGCCCAGGGTGGTGCCCACTTGGTCTCAGTGGCAACAGCGTGGGAAGTAGCCGGGCGCCCCCACGCCTGAGCAGAGCGGCAGTAGACCTGCTGGCCTCCTGCTCCCCGCAGATTTGCCTGAGCTTTCCCCATCGCAGCTCCTGTCACACAGGCTCCCAGGGCAGGGGCGCGGGGGGGGGGCTGTCTCCGTCCTCCGTTCCAGGTGGGCGTCCCACAAGAGACGGTCTCACTTCTGAGGTAGACCTCAAGGGACCCAGAAAATGTCCTATGTGGAGCGTGCCCCCTGGGGACACCGGGGAAAGGCTGAGCACAACCTGCGCACATCGGTCCATCACGGAAGGAGGCCAGGGCTGTCCCTGGACAGCCCTGCCTGGGGGGATCCAGGAAGAGTCCCAGGCGAGGTGACATTGCAGCAGATGGGCAGAGAACATCTCTCAGCTCCCTGGGGCAGTTCCCCTGCAGTCAGGACCTGGCTCTGCAGGATCCTGGGTCATGCCAGGCCACTTGGTTGGTAGCTGCCTGGTGAGAGCTGAGTAGCTCAGACTCAAGTACACCTTCTTCCCCCGTTCCTGCCCTGGCTGAAGCTCTGACTCAGTAGTCTTTGCCTTCAGAAAATGCTTCCCGCGCACACTGCTTCACCATCTCCACTCGGGGAACTTGGTGTAGACTCTGGCTTTTAATTTGATTTTTGTTTGACTTGGTTTCTCATCACTGGGGAAAACACGCGTGTCAGGAAAACACTTTGCCACCGAGTGACGCACTCAGTCTCACTAAGTTGCTCAGCTGCTCTTCACTCCATAGCCTAGACAAGCCATGAGCTGGTAATTCTCCTGCCCCAGTCTCCTGAGTAGCTGAGATTACAGGTCTGAACTAACCAGAGCAAATTGAATATACATTTAAAAACGTCCCTTAGAAGATGGGAGGTTGAGGGAGGAGGAATGTCATTTTGAGGTCAGCTTGGAATATGTGACAGGACCAGAGTAAAAATAGTATCAATAATAAGTTGATACTTATATTAATAATAATAATTATTTATTATTACCTCATAATAATTATTATTTATTTCACCTCATCTGAGGATAGCAGCTCTGGAAACTCAGCTACCTCACCATAACCATGGTAAAAATTTACTACCCTGACAGGCCTCATTCCTTGTTTGATCTTATAAGGGTTTTTCCCGCTCAGACCCCAATACCTCTGACTTGGATGAAGTATCTTTCAATACCCCTGTCCTAGACAATTGTATATGGCCATACAAACCTTGCCCCAGAGACCCTGCCCACCTCCCCAGGGGCATAAAGGCCACCTTCCCCCACTCCCAATAATGTAACCGGATCCCTGAAGCTGTCCCAGTTTGTGTCTTCTGTGCCTGCACACTCACTGCCAACCAAGCTCCTGCATGGTGCCCACACACCCAGCTAAGCTCCCCACCCATCCAGCCCGGTCTGGGGTACAACAGTCTAGCTATCTCAAGGAGGAGACGTGAACACAAAGCAACACCCCTATTTTCCCAGCCTGTGCCCCAAACATCATATCATTTCATCTATAAATGTTCCTGTGGTAATCACCAAAAGATCAGGGTTTTAGACCGTATCCCTGCTGCCAACATCCTTCCTTCCACAATGCTAAACTTCCGGATGGTGTCATACATCCAGTCAGGGATCCATCCAGTCAGGGATCCCGCAGTCTGCATTTGCTGGCTGGATCCCCAAGATGTCACTCAAGCAAGTTCCCACTCTCTGAATTTCCTGAAAATTGATCCATAAATTTAAAGAGTCTGATTGAAGTATGGCTCTTTGGGCAAGAAACGTCTAATCCTGTGACGTTCCTTCCATCAGTAGGTGCCTGTGTGTGTGTGCATGTGTATAGGTGTGTGAGTGTATGAGTATATGGTGTATATGTGTATATGTACATGTGTATGTGTTTGTCTGTGTATATGTACATGTATGTATGTGTGCATATATGTGTGTATGTGTGTGGTGTGTGTATGTGAGTATGTGTATTTATGTATGTATGTATGCATGTGTATGTGGGTGTGTATATATGAATGCATATGTGTGTATATATGCATTTGTGTGTATATATATGTGTGTGTATGTATATATGTGTATGTATATATATATGTGTATATGTATATATGTATGTGTGTATGTGTGTGTATGCATGCATGTGCCTGTGGAGGTCAGAGGTTGAGATTGGGTGTCTTCTTCAGTTACCCTCCCCCTCAGTTTTTGATACAAAAAGAGGTTTACAGCCCCTTTCCCTACTAATCTCCTACCTAGGCTGTGGGGGAGGGGTTGGAAGGAAGGAACAGGCAGTTGAGAACCTTAAGTAAAGTTGTTTGAAAAATCCAAGCCTACAGGTGGTACCCCACATTGGGAACCAAAATGTTATGGTTGTTTTTAGAAAACTGAGTGTGTGTCTCAGTTTCTCTGCTAACCTGGCTACCACAAACATACTTGAGACTCCTTCATATTTGTTTAATAATAAGCTTCCCCACATAATAACTGAGCAGTTGTTACTCTATTCTTTTTTTTAAATTAAATTCTTTATTAATTACACTTTATTCACCTTATATACCCCTGTAGTTCCCTCCCTCCTCCCGTCCCAATCCCTCCCTTCCTCCTCCTTCTGCACCCATGTCCCTCCCCAAGACCACCGATAGGGGAGGTCCTCCTTTCCTTCCCTCTGATCCCAGTCCATCAGGTTTCATCAGGAGTGGCTGCATTGTTTTCCTCTGTGGCCCGGCAAGGCTGCTCCCCCCTCGGGGGGAGGTGATCAAAAACCAGTCCACGTCAGAGACAGTCCCTGTTCCCATTACTATGGAACCCACTTGGACACTGAGCTGCCATGGGCTACACCTGTGCAGGGGTTCTAGGCTACCTCCATGCATGGTACCTGGTTGGACCATCAGTCTCAGGAAAGACCCCTGTGCTCAGACCACTTGGTTCTGTTGCTCTCCTTGTGGAGTTTCTGTCCTCTCCAGCTCCCACTATTTCCCACTCCCCTCATAAGATTCCCTGCACTCTGCCCAAGTGTTGGTCATAGGTTTCAGCATCTGCTTCGATAGTCTGCAGGGCAGAACCCTTCTGAGGCCCTCTGTGGCAGGCTCCTGACCCATTCCCTGCCCTCTCCTTCTTCCGATGTCCATCCCCTTTGTCCATCTGGATAGGGATTGGGCAGTTTAACAAGAGTCCTCCCTCTTGATTAGTTTCTTTAAGTGTACAGATTTTAGTAGGTTCATCCTATAGTATATGTCTATGTGAGTGAGTATATACCATGTGCGTCTTTCTGCTTCTGGGTTAACTCACTCAGGATGATCCTTTCCAGTTCCCACTATTTACTTGCAAATTTCATGATATCCTTGTTTTTTATTGCTGAGTAATATTCCATTGTGTTGATGTACCACAATTTCTATATCCATTCCTCAGTTGAGGAACATCTGGGTTGTTTCCAGCTTCTGGCTATTACAAATAAAGCTGCTACAAACATGGTTGAGCAAATGTCCTTATTGTGTACTTGACCTCCTTTGGATATATGCCTAGGAGTGGTATAGCTGGATCTTGAGGAAGCGCTATTCCTAGTTGTCGGAGAAAGCACCAGATTCATTTCCAGAGTGGTTGTACAAGTTTACATTCCCACCAGCAGTAGAGGAGCGTTCCCTTCTCCACAACCTCTCCAGCATGTGTTGTCACTTGAGTTTTTGATCTTGGCCATTCTGATGCATATAAGGTGAAATCTCAGGATTGTTTTGATTTGCATTTCTCTAATGAGTAAGGATGTTGAGCATTTCTTTGTTTCTCTGCCATTCGATATTCCTCTATTGTGTTACTCTATTCTTTTTTTTATATGTTTTTATATGTTAATATACCTGAGTGACCCCAAAAATTCAACCAGAGAACTCCTTCAACTGATAAACACCTTCAGTAAAGTGGCTGGATACAAAATCAACTCAAAAAAATCAGAAGCCCTCCTGTACACTAAAGATGAAAGGGCGGAGAAAGAAATTAGGGAAACAACACTCTTCACAATAGCCACTAATAACATAAAGTACCTTGGAGTGACTCTAACCAAACAAGTCAAAGATCTGTTTGAGAAAAACTTCAAGTCTCTGAAAAAAGAAATTGAAGAAGATATCAGAAGATGGAAAGATCTCCCATGCTCATGGATTGGTAGGATTAACATTGTGAAAATGGCCATCCTGCCAAAAGCAATCTACAGATTCGATGCAATGCCCATCAAAATACCTACACAATTCTTTACAGACCTTGAAAGAAAAATTCTCAACTTCATATGGAGAAACAAAAGACTCAGAATCTCCAAAACAATCCTCTACAACAACAGATCATCTGGAGGTATCTCCATCCCTGACTTCAAGCTGTACTACAGAGCAATAGTTATAAAAACTGCATGGTATTGGCATAGAAACAGAATAGTGGATCAATGGAACCGAATAGAAGACCCAGAAATAAACCCACACACCTATGGAAACTTGATTTTTGATAAAGAAGCCAAATCCATCCAATGGAAAAAAAGACAGCATCTTCAATAAATGGTGCTGGACCAATTGGATGTCTATGTGCAGAAAAATGCAAATAGATCCATATTTATCACCCTGCACAAAACTAAAGTCCAAGT
>CM053760.1:26248228-26271288 GCA_028658305.1 Pachyuromys duprasi
CTATATACCTAAAGAAGATAAACAAGAAAGAGGACCTGGGGTAAGAGGATTAATCCTCACTTAGAAAGTCAAATGGGATGGACATTGGATGTAGGAGAAAACAAGTAACAGGACAAGAGCCTACCACAGAGGGCCTCAGAAAGACTCTTCCTAGCAGGGTATCAAAGCAAAGATTAAGAAACATAACCAACCCTTTGCCAGAGTACAGGTAATCATATGAAAGAAGGGGGAGTTAGTATGACCTAGAGAGGTCAGGAGCTCCGCAAGGTCCAAATATATCAGGGCACAGGGGTCTTTTATGAGACTGTCTCTCCAACCAAGGACCATGTATGGTTATAACCTAGAACCCCTGCTTGAATGTAGCAAATGGTAGCTCAATACCCAAGTGGGTATACTAGTAAGGGGAACAGGGACTATTTTGGACATGAACTCAATGGCTAGCTCTTCGACCTCCCCGCATCCCGAGGAAGGAACAGTCTTGCTAGGCCACAGAAGAGGTCATTGCAGCCATTCCTGAAGAGACCCGATAAGCTAGAGATGGAAGGGGAGGAGGTCCTCCCCTATCAGTGGACTTGGAAAGGTGCGGGGAGGAGATGAGGGAGGGAAGGGGGGGATAGGAAGTGGATGTGGGAGGGGGCTATGGCTGGGATACAAAGTACATAACTTGTGATTAATATAAAATAAAAGTGAAAAAAATATTTATTTATTTATTTATTATTTATACAGTGCTTTTCCTGCAGGCCAGAAGAGGGCACCACATCTCACTGTAGATGGTTGTGAGCCACCATATGGTTGCATGGGAATTGAACTCAAGACCTTTGGAAAAGCAGCCAGTGTTCTTAATCTCTGAGTCATCTCTCCAGCCCCGTGTTACTCTACTCTTAATCCTCTAGGCTAATTTGTTTTCTTCTCAGCGTGTGTCCCAGAGATACTTGTATTTTGTAGCTTTTCTTGCTGAGCTCTCTCTTGGCCCCTTCTGGACATCTCCCCATGGCTGCATCTCCTACTACTCCTACTACTAAATCTCTTCTCACTCCTCCTCCCCTGGCTGGTAGGAAGTCCAGACCTAGTCTCTCCCCTGCTCAGTGATTGGCTGTAAGCTGCTTTATTGGCATAGCAGGAGACCATTGGAGAGTAGTGTTTACACAACACTAAAACAGGAGAGTCTCAGAACAAGGCTTGCACCTGGATATGGGGGGTACAGAAATCACCATTTGAGTTATACAATAACTTTACACCTATAATCCCCCGTGTGTGTGTGTATGTCCCTTTGTATATATATTTAAAAAAAAAACCTAACTAGTTTTCCTTCTTTAAAATCATAATGGCAGTTGGTTCACAGGGCATGGTTGTTTGTGAGCTCCTCAGTGTGCCTGCATGTGTGTGTGTCATGTGCAAAATCATGCTTGGTTAAGAATGATTTACCCACTCCTTCTTTCCTTCTTAAAAATTTTTGTTTTATCTTTGCATGGGTATTTTGCCTACATGTAAAATAGGCATCATGTGAGTGCATTACCTGGACAGGCCAGAAGAGGGTGTTGTTTCCCCCAGAACTGGAATTAACAGATGGCTGTGGGCGGCCTTGTGGTTCTTGGGAATTGAACTCAGGTTCCCTGGAAGACCCAAGCCCTTACCTGTTGAGCCATTGCTTTAACCTCAGTCTCTACCTCTTAAGTGCTCTTGCAGTCGTGACGAAAACAGAGAACAAAAAGCACAGCAGTCAGAGTCCCTGTTCTAAGTCCCAGCTCCACCCCATAGTGCCTGGGGTAAAGAGAGACAAGCCACTAGCCTCTCTGCTCCTGTCATTTCTCAGTCCTAGCAGTGTTGGGGTCACTGGACTTCCCTATGTGGGCCAAAGCCTTCCAAGGAGGACGGCACAGTACCTTACACAGAGATGGTGGCCTGCCATCAGAACTTCTCTCATCACGGACAATGCACAACAGAAGCTCCTCGAGGGAGGAAGGCTTTCTACTGATGTAGTTTCAGGGGATGCCAGTCTGCTATGGTGGAAAGGCACAGCGGCTGGAGTGGTTGTTCCAGGAGTATAAGGTAACACGTCAGCACGCAGGAAGTCCAGGCTGGGGCCAGTAGATGTCGCCTTCAAGGGCTGCCCCTAGTAACCCACCTCTGTTAGCCAGACCACAATTCTAAAGGTCCCCCAAACAGTGCTATGTTCCTGGGACAAGTATTCAGACATCTCACAGTCAAACTATATCAGTTACCACCTTTGCTCCTGGTAGGTTCCAGGACATCCTTGGGGGAGATGCTCAAGGACAGGTTTCTGAGTCTCAGGGCCTCTTGATCTTACTTATGTTCCACTTGGTTGCCATAGTGATGGACCCCCTCCTGGTCCACTCTACACAGGATGTAATTAAGGCAACTAAGGTGATGGCTTGTGAAAAGTTTGTGTCTCCATTGTAGCTTCCACACTCTAAACACCCCCTTTGGGCCTCTCTGAGTTTCTGGGTGTGTGCCATCTCTTTGAAGGTTCCCCGATGGGGAGATTCAGATGTGTCTCTGTGTTGCTCGAAGCACTCAGCAGGCACCAGAGAGGTGCTCCCCACTAAGAATGACAGAAGCAACCCTGAGCAGTCCTGGGGCCGGACTGGGGAGTGCAGTCCGGCCCGAGTCACTGTCATGGGACCAGTCAGGAACAGTTTGCCTTCTGTGCACAGGGCATTGGGCATTCCCTCTCAGCTGTCACGATGCCCACTTTGCTTCTAATACCATCCCTCCAGGGAAGCCTTTCTAGTCCATATACACTTGGGCACTCTTGCTTTCCTGACTATGCCTACAACCCTCCTACCTAGTCTCCTCCCTTGACTAGATCTTACCTTTTCAAAGTGATCAGAATTCTAAGCGTGTAGACCTGGGTGACAGGCAAGAATGGACCTTCGTTTTAGCCCCGGAAGAAGCATCAGCGGAGTCCAATCTTCAGAAGGTTTCCCTACCTAGAACTTTCTTAGTTGCTAGCAGCTGCAGATGCGGTGCTAGAACTGAATCCCGGAAGCATCCCGGTAAGCCTAGCCATTTCTGGCAAACCTTGCTATTTCTAGTGGTCTAGTCACCATCAGAGTTCCTGGAGGGAGGACACCCGAGTGTTTTGACACCTGTGGCCCGTGTGGTCCAAGTCAACCCAAATTAGGCTGCCTCAGTGGATTCCGCTCTTCAATGGGAAGCAGTCTCCACAGCCTCTAAAGTTTCTTCTGACTCGGAAGTTCTCACATGCTCTTGTGTGTGGATGGGTTAGCAGTGGGATGTTTTGGGGTGGTAGATTTCAGAAGCCTGGACTTACATCTCTGGGGTGCACGTCCATTCTGTCTATAAACGCATCCCGGTGAGTCTATTTTTTATGCTCTAGATCCCCTCTAGTCACAGGAAGGTTCTTCACAAACACTAAAAACTTGGGTGCTTTTGTCAGTGACCTTCTCCTCCTGTCTCTCCGTAGTGGAGTCGTAGAGGGGCATTTTCCCTCCTTCACTCGCTCATGGCCCATTAGTGGCAAGAGCTGTTCCATTACCTGAGCTGTGATGAGCTCACTAGCTGGAAAGAGAAGGGCCCATGGGGGTGATTTAATTTCAAATTCAATGGCCCAGTTATTCTAGTCTAGACCCCAGGGTCCACAGAGGTGGGTGTGCCCTGGCTGCCAGAGGTACCTGTGCTGGTGTGGAGGAAGAACAGAGACAGGGAGGGTGGAGGAACAGGGGGAAGATGGAGAAGTCCCACTGCAGAGCAGAACTGCTGTCTTCCTTCCTACTGACCGGGCTCAGCCACAATTCCTGCGTGCTCTGTGGTCTGCGGCTTCACACGCAATCACACTCCCCCAGCTTTTAGATCTAATTCAAAATGTTCTGCAGGAAAAGTTTGGTTTGCCCGTGGGTAGTGCAGTGGCCTACTTGCGCATGGTAATAGGTACTTCAGTCTGCTGCTGCAGGTACCAGATAGCCAAGGGGCATGGGTGGCTATCTTAGGACAGCCCTTACACAGAACAACAGGCCTGCCAGCATGTCTTGTCAAGTGCATAGCTGATTACTCATTTGTTCATCTCTGAACTAATTTAGCCCCTCAGCCTATACACACACCCCTTCCGCGGGCCTCCATTATAGGCTCTGAATTTGTGAACACGGAACTGCCCCCTTTCTTTCCCAAGGTCAAAGTCTTCCCTCACCCAAGGTGCCCACTGCTGTTATGTTAGTTATTTTCCAGCTTCTTGCTTCATCGAGGTGTGTTCAGATGTCTTCCAGCCACAGCCTGGCCCTGCTTGACCCTTCCTGTGCTCCTCTAGTATCCCTTTCCCCTCCAATCAGGGTCTTTACTCACACTGACCTCCTCTGCCTCTTAACCCTTTCCTGCCTCAGGGCTTTTGCACTGTATCTTCTACTGGGAACAACATTTGTTTTTCTTGCCCTTTCCATCGCTGGCTCTCCCTTTGGGTCTGGCATAAACTTCCCCGTTTCAGAAAAGCCTGCTGTGTCAGTGAGGGTCTATAGAGAACACAGGGAGGAAGGTACACATCTGTTTATATCAATATTACCCATCTACCTATGAGATGGACATTGTATTCCACTGGGCTGGGTGACATTAGGCAGGGCGAGGATATGATGTACTTTTAGGGTGTTACTGCCATTCCCTGCTTCTTCTCACCCCTCCTCTTTCCCTTTGGTCCCTTTTATTCCCATAGACAATGCTTACTACTTTTGTGCTATCTGCACATATATAATCCCGTGTTTCAGTATATAATTTAGAATATTTGTCTTTTTGCGACTGATTTGATTCAGCCATATAATGGTCTACAGTCGTGTTTGTTTCCTGCAAATGGCATTTTTTTTCTTATAGCTGAACAATCCCGGTGTGTAGGGATGCCTTTTCTTTATCTATTCCTCCCTTGTTGGGCACCTAGGTTGGTTCTGGGACTTAGCTGCTGGGAATAGTGCTGCAGTAAACATGGATGTGCAAATATCTCTGTGATGCACTGACTCGGAGTCTTTTGGGTAAATACTGAAGGTTCATTTACATTTGTTCAGAATTGCTTGGTAAATAACCCGCTTGATGAAGGAGGAAGAATGAATGAAAAGTGTGGTACGGAAGAACCTGGAGACTCCCCCGCCCCCAGCCCAGGCTCACTCACACTGCTGGGTGCAGATGGTTCCTTCGCAGGCTTCCATGTTCCTGAAAAGGTCACCTTCCCCAAAGACATGTCCGTGAAGGTCAAACTCCTGAGTCCCGGATTCTTGCTTTCTCAGCTTGATCATCACCGTCATTTAAAAAACTCCCTTCTGTATAGTGGTTAGTGATATCAGTGCAGCAGGATTTCAACTCACTGAGATGTAGACCCAACCCTGGGCATGTCTGGGAGGGAGGGGAGTGTCTGTGTGTGTGTGTGTGTGTGTGTGTGAGAGAGAGAGAGAGAGAGAGAGAGAGAGAGAGAGAGAGAGAGAGAGAGAGAGAGAGAGAGAGAGAGAGAGAGAGAGAGTAATCCCTCCATCACTTTCCACTTTACCTTTTCAGACAGTGTCTCACTGAGCTTGAAGCGGTCCATTGGCTGGACTGGTTGTCCATAAACCCGAGAGGTCCCCCCCCCCGCCCATCTTTCTCCACAGCACTGGGTAAGAGCCCGCGCACAGGTGCTGGGGATCTGAACTCAGGTCTGCCTGCTTGCTCACCAAGCACGCTGCTGACTGAGCCATCTCCCCCCGCCTGAGAGAGTATTTCCAGAGATCAGTTTATGTGGAAAGTCCCTTCCCGAGGTGGGTGACATGACCTCATGGGCTGGTAGTGCAGACACAATAAAAGGGGCAAGTAGAAGAGAGATGAAGACCAACGCCCTCTCTTGTGTTTCCTGACCCTGGGTAAACACGCTGTTCTCATGCCTTCCCTGTTCTGAGAGGCTGAGCCTTCTAAAGCCATCAGTCTAATATGTCTTCCCTCCCTTCAGATGTTTATAGCAGGCATTTTATCACAGCCACATAAGAATAATACAAGCTGGGGGTGGGGGACACTCCATTTT
Source organism: Pachyuromys duprasi (assembly GCA_028658305.1). Lineage (NCBI taxonomy): Eukaryota > Metazoa > Chordata > Mammalia > Rodentia > Muridae > Pachyuromys > Pachyuromys duprasi. The sequence goes on from CM053760.1 coordinate 26,254,236, forward strand.
TCTCATAGTCTTTGCTTCCTTTCCATAGCTTTTCTCCTGAGCAACAGTTAGACTGGCACCGAGGAGAGTTTTATGGGGTGAATTGGACCAAAAGTCCTAATCCCTCACACCTTGGATATAGTTGCATTTGAAGATAGACCCTCAAAGGTATAGTTGACTTATTATGCATGAGCTATAAATAAATCATAAAATACGTCGTTAGGCTGAAACCTAATCCCTGACTGCTGTTCTGACAGGGGGATGGTACATTGTTATAGCAACCCTAATGCATGCGTTTTCCGATCTGTTTCAATTCCACCCAGTCAAGGGAACCTTCATCGACGCATCTGCAGCCTCACCCCCTGCAGACAACCCATTCTTTCCAGGTTCTTGGTTTACCTGGTAGAGTTTCCCCAGTGTGTCCTCACAAGTCTTAGGTGCTTGTGAAAGTGACATCTTGGGGTTTGTGGTGCTCATGGCTGTACTGCTGGTACCTCGTGCCTGGCCTGGTATCTAGAAGAATTTGTCATGTGTCCAGCAGAATAAGCAAAGGAGCACATCTGAAAACACCACAGGGTGGTCCCCGGAGCTAGAGGCCTGATCACCTCCTGCAAACTGCCTCTGTCGCAGAAGCAGAAGACACGGGCACGGGGCATGGAGCATGGGGCAGGACCCTAATCCCTGCATTTTCCATCCTTTGCACTATGAATAGTTCAGAAGTGAAGGGAAGGCAGGGTTTTAGAGTACTGAAGGGAAAGGTAGCGTGGATTCCATCATTTGGTCAGATTTGTCTTCAGTGAGGTGACTCTCTGGAAAAGAAGAGACAAGGTGTTAGTGGAGTGCGGAGAGAGACTGACAGGAAGTTAGGTCATGGCAAGGACCATCGTCCTCATCAACAGCTCTTGCTCCCCAGAGTCTTTGTGGGTGTTCTGTCAGGCTGCTCTTATGTGATAGCTACTGAATAAGGGACAGATGGAGGGGGAATTCCAGAGGTTGCCACAGGCCCCTCAGGGGAGGTCTGCTAACCCCAGGTTTTCCCCTGTCCTGTTTTATCCTTTCACTGAGGGTGAGGGGAATACCGCATTTCCTCCGAGTGTGAAGAAAAACACATTCTTCAGTCCTCCTTGGTCTCCTCCCTTGTTTTTCTCTTCCCTTCTTACTGGTTTTCTTTATCTCATCTTTTATACTTCCTCTCCAGCCTAGAAATCCTGCTGGATAGGTGCTGGTCAGCCTCACAGATGTGCGTCTGCGGGCTGGCTCAGTTCCTGTTCTTGGGAGGCTGGTTGTGGATTCTGAAGTGGTCTGGGTTTTTCTGCAGCAGCTGTAGGCAGACTATGGACTCGTTGTACACATCCATATGGACTGAGAGAAGAAAGTGGGTGTGGGAGAGAGGAATGAAACGGTGGACTAGGAAGGGTGGGTGGTGAGGACGGCAGGGAGGAGGCTGAGGTGGGACACTTTGCTAGTACCTGTGCTAGAGATTTCCTTTAGGCCTTTGGAATCAATTTCCTTGGCTCTTCATCCCCTCTTCCTTTGCCATGGATACTTCATATATATATTACAAAAAATATATATAAAAATTATTATACTACCATGGGTTTTGATGTTGGAGGCACAAAGGTCTTCCTGCCCACAGATCACTAGGGAAACCAGGACTGTTAAACATGCAGGGTCCCAGAGGCCTCTCCGAATGGAGGAAATAAATTACCTGTTTTCCTGCCCAGAAAGCTGGAAGTAGGTATTGTTAAAGACCTGGTGACGTTTTTGCTATCTGTGGGGCAGACAGACCTCCCCCAAATTTCTCAGAATGCTTATCTCCTACTCTCCATCCCTAGACCTTTATCTTTAGTTCCCAGTTAATAGGACCCATTCTTAAGGGGCTATCATGTGTTTTATGGCCTGCTGACCTCTATGCTAACTTAGTCAGAGATCACATTGGATTTTAGGCCCTTTAGGTATGGAACCCATCCTTATCACATGTACTTTGCAACCTCTTCGTGGTTTGCTCCCATGCCTGGACTCTTGCAGGGTCCCCTTCATTCATTCTGAATTTTTAATGTATCATTGTCTATATATTGACATGTTGTATGTTTCACTGTGCATATGAGCTAACTCCTGTTCATACGAACCCCGTTGCCCTTCCTTGATGCTCATCTCTCCTTTCCTCAGCCCCTTCCTCCCCGACCAGTCTCCCTACTACTCTCAGGTCACACGTGTATAGAAAACATGATGCCTTCTTTCAGTTAAGCTGGTCTGAGCTCATCTCTCCCGAATGAGATCAAGCTCATTTGCAACCCTTCCCTCCCCTCCTTCCGCCCTCCTTTTCTCCCTCCTTCCTTCTCCTCCCTTCCTCCTTTTCCTACCATTCCTTTCTAGACTGAAGTGCTCTGTGTCCGGACAGAGAGTCCCAGACAGCAGAGCTAGGCTTCTTCTGGAGCTCTGGCACTTGCGTCTGCCCAGTCTCCCTGGTTTTCGAGAAGGCCTGTCCCCCCAGCCCTGCTCAGCATCCTTGAGGGCACCAGCGCACTGTGCTTGTGTTCCCGGATTCAATGCCAACCCCCTTACAGTGGAACCAAGCACATGTTTTTATAGACAGGGCCATTCATTGTCACCTACGTTTTTATATGTAAGGCCTTTCCCCAACAGGCCCTGAAAGAGATGTTCAATCCCACGGAAGGTTTCATTGTCCTCACCAGGTACAAGTGACACGGCAGGTGCGTGCATATCCGCGTTACACATCGAAGAGAATCACAGTAGCGATGTGCTGATGAAAGAGGGGGAGAAGAAAGCCCTTTAAAACACGCTGTTTGATCGGAATTTCTCAGCCCTGACTTCGTGTTTGTTAATCCTTCTGGAAGAGAAATGCTACAATTATGACTAAAGCATGCTGAGTATAGCCTCGCTTTATTGAAAAAAAATTTTTTTAGGAGTCTAATTTGAACAGCAACATCAGCTGGCCTCACTTTAGTTACAGCCTTCCATTTCTATTGGTAGTTGTGTCAAGCTCAGGAGGGTCATGGGGGTGCAGGAAGGGTGGGGGACAGGCAGGGGAAGTCTTTCTCAGATGATTTCAGCCGCTTTTATGGACATATGGATGTGTTTTCTTTCTTTTTTTTTTCTTTTTAAATGAGCTTACATTTAACATACAGAGTGAGCAGCTGGGTTTCCAGAGCTGAGCTTGGAGTGAAAATACATCCTGTCTCTGTGTGTATTTTTTCTCTCCCATGACAAACTTCCCCTGGTCTCTGCTGTTTGTTCTCCTGCCCTTCCCATGCCCGCTGCTGGCCTGCTGAGTTAGGAGAACCTGAGTGTCACACAAATGGAATAAGCAGGGATGCAAGCAGCTGGTGGCTTCAGCTGGTCACAGAGCTGGGTGCTGCTTTGTCCCACCCGTCACCTGCCTCTCTGCATAGCCCTGTGTTTGGGATGCAGTGGCCAGCGTGCACTGACAATAGGCTCTATCCACTGGATGTCCACCATCTCTCACCCCCTGTCCCCAGTGCTGGTTAGTTTTACCCTTCCCCAACTTGGAAACCATTTTAAATAGTCCTTTTGCACATAGCGCTGGCCAGCAGAGAACCCACAGACTTTGTGGGGAGACAGACAGAGGATTACATCACAGCAAGCTACTTGGAGATCTAGTCATGTTTTACCTCTCTGTCATTCTTTCCAGGAGTGTTTCTGAGGTTCCCTGCCTTCCCCCCAAAGTGCTCAGCCCATGTGGCTTGTGCTCTCCTCTTCAAGGCAGAGAGCAGAATGCTTTTCCAGTGTCTCCTTCCAGAAAAACCTCACCAAACCTCCATGCAGGGCACGGGAAAACAAAGGTTGCTGGGTTCACTCGGCTGGCTTTTTGTAAAAGGCAATTTAATGGTTTTCTTTCACATATCACTATAGTTATGTCACTCACCATAACTGCTAAATCACAACAGTTCCTATGCCTGGTACATGCTTGCCATTCTAGGACTTGGGAGGCTAAGAGGAGGAAGGGTCAGCCTGGGCTACATAGTAAGATCCTATCTCAAAAAACCAAGGGCTGAGGATGTGTCTTGATAAGAGTTTAACCTTCCTAGCATGTGCAAGTCCTGAGTTCAGTCTGAACACAGACACAAATTTCTTCAAAAGAGGTGTCTCTGCTGAAGAGAACTAACTGGAAAGCATTTTGTTCTCCATTATTGAATTTTTAATTGGTGGTTGTAAATGTCATGTCACATTTAACATCTTTTTAATATCTTTTTCCTTTGGGTTCTATACCGTATTGGCCATTAATTATTTCAGCAAATTCCTCCCACCCAGCTCTGGATGCTGAGCCCTGGTGGGGAAAGCTGGTTGAGTAGAAAGGTCCTTGGTAGGAAATAAGATGTGTTTCTGCCTTGTACCCAGGCTCTGGTCCAGCTGCCTTCTACGTAGCTTCACCGTCTGCCCAGCACTCTCTGGAAATAGTCCTGTATTGCTTAACCCGGTGACCTTCCAATATGGCATCCCTTGAAATTTGATGTTTTGCTTCTTCCCATTTCTCCCAGGCATTAACTCCTCTAGAACATTTCCTTATAATGTCTTTAGGGGGGTGGTCTTTTATATAGATCCTTAGATTGTTGGCTTCTAGCGCTCACTTGGGTCTTGTAAGGTAATATCTGGACAAACTCCTTTTCTCACATCTGTAGCACCTAAGGAGGGAGAGTTTCTTGGTCTGTTTCTGCTGCTTATAACACTTCCCCCATAGACTGGGGAAGTGTTAGTGTGAGGCCTGACATCTGGCACAGCTGGAGAGTCTGCCTCATCTCACACTCACACCCACCTCCCCTCTGGCCTCTCCAGCAGGAGGGGTGGGTTCAAAAGTCACTGTGGGCACCTTTGGGTCTCACCGATGGATGGTTCAGCTCTTCAGCCCTGTGGCCCCGGTGCTTTCTGACAGTTCTGTGTCTTCCTGAGCATTAGGGAGTATTTCCTGGGATGTATGCATGTCAGCACTCATGCCCTCTTACCCCAGTGTTGACAGCAGTAGCCTAAAGAAAGTGGTAGGCAAGGTAAATTGGCCCCCCATGCTGTGGGCTGGAGGACAGTGAAAGCTCCCCCCATCCCCACTCCATTTAAATGGAGGTCCTAACTAACCTCTCGTTTCTGAGGCCTGAGTTCATAACAGGGCTCTCTTTATTACAAGTTTCTCTGGCTTCTTCTTTCTCCTCCTCCTAATCACCCAGCATCTGGAAGGTCCCCAGGCAACTCATGGGGCCTCAGGGTGTTTGTTAGCAGTGTCAGGTTGTTTGGTTTGGTTTTTTTTTTCCCCCAAACAAAACCTTGCTGGGTTGAGCCTGGAGCCCGCCTCTGCTTCTGCCCCTACCTGACCGACCACACGGCTTCATAGACTTTTCACCCTTTCTTCCAGGCAGGAAGAGATTCATTTATTATTATTTTGTATTTTGACATTTCATTTTTTTATGTGTATGGGTATTTTGTCTGAAGGCCTGTGGGAGGGCACCATGTATGTGCAGTGCCTGTGGAGGCCAGAGGAGGGCATCAGAACCCATGAAACTGGAGTTACAGATGGTTGTGAGCTGCCATGTGGGTTCCGGGAACTGAACCTAGGTCCTCTGGAAGAGCAGACAGAGCTCTTAACTTCCGAGCTATCTCTCCCGACCAGCAGCAAGCAATTTAACTTGCATTTTCTTATCTGCTCTTGCCCACTAGGACTAAACGGTTGTAACCCTGAGCTACCCACACCCGTAAGATAAAAGCTCAGCATCTAGCTTGATAATATTTGGACATGAGGCCATGGAACAGTAATTGGGTCATGGTAGGACCCTCATGGATATAATTAATGCCCTTATGAAAAGCGACGCAGGAGAGATGACCTCTCTGCCCACCACATGAAGATGAACTCAAAGGGTAGCATTTGTATGCCTGGAGTTGGCCTTCACCAGAAATCAGTTCAACTCAAACTTCATTGTGAACTTCTAGACTCCAAGACCGTGAGATAATATGGTTTAAATGTGAAATGGCCCTTGTCCAGGCTCGTGTTTTTGAACACCAGCCCTAGTTGGAGGTGTTGTTTTGGGCAGTTGTGGGATCTTTTGGTATATGCGAATGGGTTGCATCAGACCTGAGCTTGGGACTTGGTTGCACAATCTTCAGGAGGTGGAGCTTCGCTGGCGGAAGTAGGTTGCTGGGGGTGGGGTCTTAAGGGCTAGCGCAGCGGTTCTCAGCCTCCCTAACGCTCCAGCCCCTTAATACAGCTGACCCCTTAATGGTTGCTGACTCCAACCATAAAATTATTTTCGTTGGTACTTCATAACTATAACTTTCCTGCTGCTATGAATTGTAATGCCAACATCTGTGCTTTCCGATGATCTTAGGTGACCCTTGTGAAAGGTTTGTTCGAACCCTAAAGGGGTCAAAACCCACAGGCTGAGAACCACTGGGTGAGAGGCTTGCGTTGCTCCTGCTGGGCTCTCTGCTTCCTGCGGAGCCACTAGCTTTCTTTCCTCACCATATAGCAAAGGGTAACCCAAAGTAAATTCTCCTTTGATTTATCTTAGCTAGAATTCACTATGAGGAGAAACGTAGCTGATAAAGGCGAAGACAGTTTAGTCATCTGGGTCTCATCATCCTGTTACATTAACCCCACATTCATCGCTTGCTGATCATGGCAACCAAAGCAGCTGAGAGAACACCTCCAGAGAAGGGATTATTTCCTTGGCTCCAAGATTTCTGTCCACAGTCTGTGTCTTTGTTGCTTCTGGGCCCATGGTGAGGCAGGAGGAAGCAAAGGCGGAGGGAGGGTACAGGGATCTGGGACATGATACAGCCCTCCAGGAAGCTGCTGCCCCCAATTTACCCTTCCTCCCAGACCTTATAGAGCCTCCCCAGATAGCTACCTTTCCATGTATGGCGGCCATTTTATACTAAACCCTAACTGACCCCGGCTGCCTGAGACATTGTCATTGCCTGACGCTTTAGTGCAGAAGAGGAGGATTCATAATGACCCCCTCTCCAGTGGATTCTGGGACCTAGGTTCCAACTGTCTAGACCCCCCACCCCCATTAAAGAGCCTACTTAACAGCACTGTTGTCGTGTTGATGGGTAACTTTCTACTACGTCACCCGTGGAGAACACATTCAAACCCTAGCACTCCTTTTTAACAAGGTCCTTTCTCCTGATCCACCTACAACTCTAGGTGCCACTAGGAACTGTGATGTTTCAAGTGTCCTCAATCATTGTGTGAGCCTTTGGCACTCTGGGTATGATCTTAAGTCCTGGAGGAGGAAAGGGCAGGGCTGAGGACTACCTGATACATCCCAGACTGTCAGGGGTCAATCATCTGCTTGAGCGCTTCACTGGCGAGGCAGTGTGACATTGTTATGCTGTGAGTGATGGACAGTCTACTTTAGTATTGAGACTGGGTTTGGAATTACCTGGGAGACATACCTCTAGGTGTGTCTCTGAGGGCATTTTCAGAGAGCTTTAACGGAGAAGAGAACACCCACCGTGAATGTGGGAGGTGCTGGCCACGTGGTTCATGTCCATGGACCATGAATTAGGGCCCAAGACTAGATAAAAAGAAGCTGTGTGATGGAAACTGGGCAGAGATTCAGTGTAGCCTTTTCTTCATGCCTCACCTTACCTGTCCTTCTGTGGGGCAAAGAGCCAGGTACGCACTGGGCCTCCATACAGAAAGCATCCAAGCATCCCTGAGGTGGCCCTTACACCACACTCCGCTGCTGCACCACCCAAGTGTAACTGTGCAAGAAAGAAGGCCATGGGGCCTGACCCAAGAGCTGTCACCACCTGCCACCATGACTTCCGAGCTGTTCTCAGCTGGATGCAGAGCTAGGCAAGGCCCTGGAGTGAAGCTGCCTGGGAGGGGAGAGGAAGCTGGGTTGCCTCTGCAGCGCAGAGCTGCAGGAGGCCCTGAGGCCAGCAGAGGTGGTGAGTGAGGGGCACTGTTTGAAGGTAGGTAAGCCCTAGAGATGGCCAAGCAGCTTCCTCTTTCATGTGGCTGGGATTCTCTGTCGCCATGGATGGTGGTCCCAGCATGGCTCTCAGGAAGAGCTGGGCAGTTGGCATTGCTAGCAGAAAAGCCTGTTTCTGAAGGGTGATCTCTCAGCTCTGATTAAGAAGGAGCAGGGGTTGGATGGAAGGGGAGGAGGTCCTCCCCTGTTGGTGGACTTGGAGGGGGCAGGGAGGAGGGAGATGAGGGAAGGAGAGGAAGGGTGGGAGGGAAGAAAGGAGGGGGGCTACGCCTGGGATGCAAAGTACCTAACCTGTGATTGATATAAAAATAAATAAATTTAAAAAATATATTAAATAAAAAAAAAGAATTCTAAAAAAAAAAAAAAAAAAGAAGGAGCAGGGATTTCGACTCCCAAACAGACACTCTCCCTGACACCCTCCCCACTCCCTGGACCCAAAGCACACATCCACAATACATCTACCCTGAAGTTTAAAAGAAAATGTACTTGGAGGAGAAAAGAGCCCGAGGTAGGCTCCGGTTTTCAGATTTAATGAGAATTCAGAAGCTGGATAGAGGGGCTCCCAGGGGCTCTGGCTGGGTCTCTTGCCTTACTGCTGCACCAGTCTCTGCTCTCACCTTCCTGCTGCCCCTGCCCACAGTCATCCCTATAAGGGCTGCATCTTCTGCCTGTGCTCAGCATCCTCAAACGCTCCCAGATCCCAGTGGGATAGGATCATCTCGAGCCTGATCTACCTGGTCCCCCCCAAATCCATGTCACTAAAGGAACATCCCAGAGCCATGGTTGGCTTTCCTTTAGTCACCTTGGGAGCTGAGTGGGGAACATGGTGCCATTTTCCAAGTGTCATTATCAGGAAGCCTAGGGCACACTGCCAGCAGCTGCTAGCCCTACCTGGAGCTGCTAACTGCCCTGCCTGGCCCTACCTGGCTGAGCCTTGCTCTCTGTTTTCCGTGGGACTCAGGAAGCTGGAGTTTGGCTCACCCTGTAGGAAAACTGTTTCCCACCCATAATCCCCTTCTTTGGTATCCCCTCACTCGATCCACACTTAAAATTTTCTACCTCCAATAATCTCTCTCTCTCTCTCTCTCTTCCAAAATTGTGCTCCTTGCCGCCTTTTCTTCTCCCCATATTCTGGGCATGACACAACCATCACAGTGAGTGATGGACTCCCAGCAACTGCAGTCTGAGAAGGACCGGACCTGTCCATAGCCAATCACAGATGGAGGAAGGGTTCCTGGGACCCCGCCCTTCTTCTGAGCTGATGGATTCAGCAGGAGGAGGAGCTGTTATTTTAGGATGTGTGTCCACCAGTGAACCCTCCAAGGTCCACTGGATATTTCTATGACCACAGGAACAGAGTTATGGTTAAACCCAACTTGGGAGGGGGGGGTGTCATAAAACGAAACAAAAAGATGTGAACATGGGAAAGGACTCTGGAGGGAGGAGTGGGGATGGCCAGGGTTGGGGAAGCAGTGAGAGAGTGGAGAGTAGTTAGTGTTGCATACATGTATGAAATTGTAAAAGAAATTAATTAGTATTCAGAAAGAGAGAGGTAACTGAGGGCCAGAGAGGATAAGACTATGGGCCGGGCCACAGAGCATTTGTGGCTGAATATGGTCATGCCTAGTTTTCTGCTTTCGGACATGTTCTTTGGACACTCCACTGGCTACCTCTTTGCTGTTGACTTGATCGATCTCCTCTAGTTCCCCTTCAGCTAGGTCTAATATGGAGCGGTGACCCTAGTGTGAGTGAACACTGTGAGAAGAAAGACTCCTTTGGCTTGGGTCAGCTCCTTCTACCTGCCAGCGGCCTTTGTCTGGAGTTTCTTGCTGATTCGAGGCATCCCCTATGGCCTGTCCAAACCTGTTTCCTGCAGCGCCACTGTCTGCTGCTCTGGGCGATCCTAAGCAATTATCTTTCCCATAAATGTGACGGATGGTCCCTCCTCGGACACTAAATCCACAGCTAAGCAGTTCGTGCTCATTTGCAAATCAGCTCTTCTCTCCCTCCCTCTCTACCCAGCTCACCCTCACCCATCCCCCACAGCTATTGCAGCCCAGGATTCATGGTTTTCATTAGTCTCCTTCCAGGGGCTCAGCTGACTCTGGAGGCTTCGGGGACAGTGGTTTGCTCCGTTCCCTGTACTCCCCACAGGAGTTCTAACAAGGAGTTGATTTTCCAGGCTCATTTTCCAGGCAATGCAACGAGCCAGCCAGGCCTGAGAGATGATGCAGATATGGGTGTCCCGGCAAATAGCATCTATGGAAAACCCACGGGCTAAATGGGAGTCTGAGGTCTGTGGTCCAGTTCCAGACCTGCCGCAACCAGGTCTGTGTGACCTTGGGCAAGTGCTTTGACTTCTCTGAATATCCATTTTTGTCTCATGTGAACTGGGGTCCCAGCTGTAAGGGAGCTGGTGGAGTGATTTGAATGACTTGGTCAAAATAGTTTCCAGCTGCTGAGTGTCCCCAAAGCAGGCTCAAATGTGCAGTTAATGCTGCTAAGATCCCCACACAGTAGATAATGAGCACAAATCTCACAGAGGTTGATTAATTTGTCAAGGAACACACAGCTAGTTAGTACAGAGCTAGTTGGCACAGGACTGAATGACTCCCAGGTCTGATTGAGGTCACGAACAAGATTTTGATGGTTTATTTCCACAGTCAGCTTGGGAGGTTAGAAAGTGCCTCTGGCATGGGTGCAGTACGGGTCTGTTTGAGGGGGGCTGTTTCTAGAGAGGGCCAGTCTGATTACAAGGGAAGGGAGCCTCATCATTCCATTCTGCTTGCTGATCTGCTCAGATGTGAGCAAGCAGCTTCCTGCTGTCACAGCCATGCCTGTCCTGGTCCCTGCATGACTCCAGATAGAGAAAAATCCTCCCAAAGCCCCACAATTGGGTCAGTCCTGTGGCCACATCCCACCAGAAGCTTTGGAACCACACTGATGCTCAGTGCCATCCCAGAACAGCTGTCCCCGAGAGAGGCTGGTCCTAGACTGTCTCAGCTCTGGGGTGACTCTAACATACACATGGCTGACATTCACCAGCCCAGGTGACCTGGAAGGCCTCTTTTCACTCTAATAGCTTTGCTGTCATAATCTATCCCAGAATCAGGTTCATTCAGTGTACGATGCAGCCTCAGATTTACTCAACCCCAGCTACAGGCGGGCGAGGGCAGAGGCCAGGCTCAGACCAGGGAGGAGCTTGCTTCAAGCCTCACTTGGTACCAGCTAGCTCTGTGTGTGAACAGAGACACCTCCGTGGATGTCCCTTTCTTACTTCATTTTCTCATCTGTCACACCAAGCACTGTCACTTCTGCAGAGAATGGCAGGCCATGTGGCCAGCTTTGAGCTCTCTAGCCAGGGAGCCTGGAGATGGTGTCTCTCTTCACAGATGCTTCATTCCCAACGTCTTTAGCACGTGATAGCCGCATTCATTTCTTTGGTTGGTACGAATTAAAATTCTGCTTGAGATTTAAAAAAAATGTAGTCTGTGATGCCCCATGAAAAATGGAACCCTCCCCTGAAGTATTTCATCCTTTGTTTCCAACCAAGAAGGGTAGAGCCTAAGATTTTGTGTTGACAGAAACAGCACAAAGAAGGGTGCTCAGGGTCTGAAAGGCTGACCGAGGTTCCGTATTGACCACTGAGCAGCCTTGAGGACCTAGGGAACATTCCTGACCACCGGAAACCTCTGCTTGATCCCTGTAAAATGGGTCCAATATGTCCTAACTCATGGAGATTTTGTGAGAAGACACACAGGGGTGTTCTGTGAGCATTGCCTGGAGGCAGTGGCTCTGTACTTGCCTTCCTCAAAGAAGGCCCCTGGAGAGGTCAGAGCCGTGTAATTTCATGACCTGGAGACTTTTCAGGGAGAGCTTGGAGCAGGTGTCATGGTTTGGGGACAGTTTCCATCAAACATCAGGAGGGAATCTTGATCTTTGAACGGAGCGGTGGGGTTACTGGAGAGAGCCTTGCTGTCCGTGGGATGCTTGGCAAGCTGGTGTTGGTCGTGTCTGCATCTCTGTGAGCCAGATCCCTGACAGGAGCAACCTAAGGGAAGACAGACGCATTTTGGCTCATTTAAGAGGGTTTCAGTCCACTGTGTTGGGGAAGGCACGGCAGAGCTCATGGCAGAGGGCGTTTGTGTTAGAGGCTGCTTCCACTGCAGTAGACCAGGAAGCAGCGAGAGCGGAGATGGTTAGGGCAATTAAAGGTAAGGATAACCATCCAAGATCTGCCCTAATGACCCACTTCCACCAACTAAGCTCTGCCTCTCAGGGAGCACTGTCACCTCCAGGAGCACTGTCTCCAAGTGAGGGTGGGGTAGGGCGGGGCATTTCATCTGCAAACCATAACACTCTCTGAATCTGTGTGTTAAGACTGTAACACAGAAGATTGGAGGCAGGACCATCGGGGATATTAGTCATAAGGGCGGGGCCTTCATGCTGGATTAGTGCCCTTGAGAAAAAGACTCAGTCTCTCTTACATGAAGTGAATGATGGGAGCTCATGGAGCGAGTCTGTTAGCACTTTGATTCTTCTGTCAGCACACTACTCATTTTGGGGAATGGAAAATGCTGCCTTTTACTTTCTAAGGGACTGTTTGTGGTGGGTTTCCTAGAGAAAGTGACATCTGAACAGGGACGATGGGGAGTGAGCCTTGTGTGGTACCTGAGGCAAGAGCCATGCGGGACATGGCAGGAGCAAGGCTGTCCACAGGTGTGTGACAGTCGTCAGAGAGCATCAAGGGAATGCTGGAGCAGAGGAGGACATCCAGGCATGGGCTGGGGACATGCCACGGCTTGGACACTGAAATGTGACAGAGCAAACAGGATGGATACTCAAGGACAGATGAGAAGGGGACTCATGCAGCGAGTGGCTAGTGGAGTGTGAGGAATCATGATTCAAAGACTACCTCACATGGTACTTTCTGGGGCCCCTCTGTCACCACCCCATCTTTCCTCTCAGGATCAGCCCTGTTAGCAGCCACCCAGACTACTCATTTGTCACTTGTTTATAGTCCTTCCCAAGAGGAGCCTCCATCTAGGTGCTAATCACAGCCTGGGGGTTCTCTGTGTCCACCTGGCCTGGTCAGCAGCTTTTTACACAGAACAACACGCACAGGGACTGAGGTGGCAGAGAGCAGCGGAGCTGCCGTCCCTTTAGCCACATTTCCTGAGCACCTAAAACATGCAAACCAGAGGGCAAGAACCAATCAGAGGGGGCCGTGGAGAGGGCTCATGTGGGTTAACTGCTTGCCATGTTCTGTCCTCAGCATTCATATAAAAACCCGGGCACGGCAGTATGTACCTATGACCCCCAAACTGGAGATGCAGAGACTGGGGGATCCCTCGGGCTTGCTGGCCACTCACAGTAGCTCAGTCTGTGAGCTCCAGATTCTGGAAGAGACCCTGTGACAAAAATAAATACATAAATAAACAAACCAGGCAGACTATTGAGGAAGACACCCAACATTGACCTCTGGGCTCCACACACAGGGGCACACGTGTGTGTACGTGTGTATACACACATCTTTTAGGAAATCAGGTCACAGACATGTTCTAGGAAGGAAGAAATGCAATATGGATGAAGCAAAGCCTCAGGGAGGACTTTTAGGTTGTCTGACCCAACACCTCCCACTATGAGTCACCTCAGAGAGGAGGCCTGTGGGAACCCTTGGCTGTGAACTTGCTGGGCAAACTCTGTCCTTCCCTTGCTCTGGAGGTGGCATCTGGGTCCTTAGCAGAGCGTGTTGGGATGTTATAGTATTACTACCCAAAGGAAGGCACCACTCAGCTACCTGCTTTATGTCGGTCGCTTCCTGCTGCTGTCCCCGTGAACTGCTCAGGCCCACCTCATACTTTCTCAGTGTTTTCAGAGCCTGGCCTTATTGTTTGGCTTCGAGAACAATCTTTTCCAGCCACCTTCTGCAAGCTGGAGTCAAGCTGCATTTAAGTTTAAGTCTTCCATCAAAGATCATGACACAGGTTCTTAGGATTTCCAGAAGTGGTGAGGAACGGGATCTTCCCTGGTCACCCCAAACATAGCAAGCCAAAGATGTTGTTCTCTTCTGTCCCTGTGGAAACTTCTAGGCCAATTCCGTTTTTCTCCTGCATGGTCCCTCCGGCCAGAACCACCCTTTCTTCATTTTGTGTTATTCTGAGAACATTTCTTCCTCTGTGTTTGCCTCCCTCTCTGCGCGTCTCTGTGGTATCTCAGAACCAGGATCCGAGTCCTCTGCCCCTCCCCCCCCCACCAGCCTAGGATCTGCAGGGCAGCCAGGTGACTGCCCCCTTCAAAGCTCAACGTGCCCCGTGCTTTTTCTGGAATTTGTGCCCTGCACAGGGTTGAGCTCAATGGTGGTTTAAATGAAGGGACGCCTTTGAAGATGCTCTCCTCTCGCCTCTTCAAAGGCACAGACCTTTCTGAGCACAGCTTTCGAGTCAGTTTTATCCCACAGAGCCAGCATGGGGGAGTCTGGCCTTTTGAGCAGGCCTCCCTATAGTTTTGGCTTTCCTGTGATCTGGGTTTATGTAATGTTCCCTCATCCAGGCCATCACCCTCCTGTTGCTCCACCACAGACCTGAGCAGGAGCCACCGTTGAAGAGCTGGGCAGAACATGGGATGCATCCCCACCTGGGTACACTGTACTGGGGAGGACCACAATTTAGTGACAATGCAAAGGAGCTGAATTAGCAGGGACGCTAGTGAGGGATCCGGGGTACATGTGGTCTTAGGTGAGCATGCAAGCTCTACCAAGCCTCAGTTTCCCTGTTGAATATTGTGTCCCCCTTCTCTGACTCTATGTCAACCTAGAACATCACAGTCCAACCCTACTTGGAGATAAGCTCTCTGTGGATTTGACCAAGGTAAGGGTCAAGATGGGATTAGATGTGTCTTAAGTCCCTGTGAAGGACTGCCCCTGTGTGAAGCAGAAGAGGACACAGGGACTGCTTAGGGGAGAAGCCATGTGGAAGATGGAGGCAAAGAGGAGAGAGATGTCACCATGAGCTGAGGAGTTCAGGGGTCATGAAACATCACTTTGGTCTGTGCGATGAACCTTAGCTTAGCTCAGGTCCCCAGGGCCCATAGCGCACAGAGGACAAGATGAATGGAAGCTGAAGCAGATAAGTCACCGGGGAGGGGTGACAGGTCATGATAGCTCTAGGACACCAGGGCAGGGTGTCATCAATAAGACGTGCTGCCTTCTGAGTCTCCTCTACAGGGAGCATCCAGGATAGATGTGTTCCCACAGCCCTCCTGGGGAGGAGACACCGCCCCTACCAGAAAGTTCTCTCTGGAGACAGAGAGCTTGTAAAGGGGGTGGGCTGAGTGGGGTAGGGTGGGATATATGAGTTCTTAAGGCCATTTCTATCTTTCTTTTGTCAATGGGACCTGCTCTCCAGGGGTGGGGACACAGAGTGGCTTGAATTGACTAAGAAAGCCAGTGGTCTTCTTAGAGACCTGTGTCATCTGAGTCAGGACAGGAGAACGTGCAAAGGTGGCCTCACAGCCTGAGCCTGACATTTCCCCAGGCGTGGTGTGTGTGTGTGTGTGAGGTAGAAAAAGGGATGGCTTATCTTGCCGTGGATTGAGCTACACTCCTGCCCAGGGGTCACTGTCTGATCATCATCTCAGTCTATGTGATGAACCCTTAGCTCAGAGCCACAGGGCAGCTGTCAGGGTTTGGATGTAAAGCCTCTCCCTCCCAAAGACTTCAGACTTAGCTGGCTGCACTGCTTGGCGAGTCCTGGCCCTGACAGTCAGTTCTAACAGAGCAGTCACTTGACCACCATGTTATCCCTGGGTCCCTGTCATCCAGCAGGGGCCTTGTGCCTCTCTGACCAACCCTGGTTTTCCCTTCCTCCAGCATTGAAGTGCCCTGAGGGAAGGCCATAAGCTTCCTGAGAAATGACTCCTGAGAACACAGCTCAGGACCATGGTGAGGAACTGTGTGGGTCAGGGTGTGCAGTTGGGCCCAGGGTGGGGATGGAGGAGGGGGTATATCTATCTAGGGGAGGGTGCTCAGCTGACAACGACCCTCTCAGAATCCAGAGCTGAGGATACAGGTACGGACAAGGAAGTGTTTGACAGGGTCCCATGCTGTTTGGCTTTGAGGATGCTAACCTCTAAGTGGCCAGGGTAGGTTCTGAGCTTTGTTTGCATGACAGCACCCATCTAGCTTCTCTTGTTGCTCATGGGAACACAGTTCACTGGCTCCAAAGTCTTTTGAACTCATGAGTCAGGGGGGTTCTGGGCTCCTCACTCTGACTTGGTTGGAGGAGATGTACAAAGGGCATTTCCAAGAGGCTGCTGATGGCATTTTTGAAGATCTAAGAAGCTGTGGGATGCCACCTTTCACCTGACACCCATTCGTTGTTCCTGCCAACTTCAAGAGTGTGGTTCTGAAGATGCCACAGCCCTCTGCCAGGTGACCGGCTGCAGTTCCTCTGCGTGCCAGGGAGGGGCAGGAACATGGGGCATCTGGCACAGTGACGGAGGCTGGGTCTGGGGCTCACCTCTACTCTCACCTGGAGTGAAGCCCGTGCCAGAGGAGGGAGGCATGAGCTTCGGGTGACTTGCGGGCAACTTTCTCACCATCCTGCAAAGATGGCCAACTCCTTCTCGTTTAGACAATGGTAACCTGGCTCACTCAGTACAGCCCTGTTCTTCTGCTGTTAGAAAATACCTGAGGCCGGGCCCTCTGCAAGGGTACACACATACACACACTCATACACACACTCACATACAAACACACTCACACAGACACACACTCACACACACACACTCACACACATACATACATACACACACTCATACACACACTCACCTACAAACACACTCACACAGACACACACTTATACATACACACACACTCATACACACACTCACATACAAACACACTCACACACACACACTCACACATATACATACATACACACACTCATACACACACTCACATACAAACACACTCACACACACACTCACACATATACATACATACACACACTCATACACACACTCATACAAACACACACAGACACACACTCACACATATACATACATACACACACTCATACACACACTCACATACAAACACACTCACA
>CM053760.1:26271388-26405918 GCA_028658305.1 Pachyuromys duprasi
GACACACACTTATACATACACACACACTCACACAAACACATACCTATACATACAAACTCTCACACATACACACACTTATACATACTCAAACATACACACACATACACATATTTATACATACACACTCACACATACACACACTTATACATACACATACACACACAGACACACACACATACAAACACATTCACACTTATACATACACACACACTCACATACACACACTTATACATACACACACACTCACATACACACACTTATACATACACATACACACACACAACACATTCACACTTATACATACACACACACACTCACACATACACACACTTATACATACACATACACACACAGACACACTCACATACAAACACATTCATACTTATACATACACACACACTCACATACACACACTTATACATACACACACACTCACACATACACACACTTATACATACACATACACACACTCACACAGACATACATACAAACACATTCACACTTATACATACACACACACTCACACACACACACACACTCACACATACACACACTTTTACATATACACACACTTATACACACAAACACACACACACACACGGTGCTTATATAGTTCACAGTTCTGCAGATTCAAGAGCAAGGAGCCAGGGTCTACTTGGCTTTGCTGGGGTCCCCGTGGTACGTGGCCTCATAATGATGGCAATGCACAAGGATGTCAAGATGAGGACTTCAGGAAAGATGCCAGCTCCTTTCTAGCAGCTGACATTCTTGTAGGGATTAATCTAGTTCTGCCAAACCTTCATTAA
This sequence comes from Pachyuromys duprasi, assembly GCA_028658305.1. Lineage (NCBI taxonomy): Eukaryota > Metazoa > Chordata > Mammalia > Rodentia > Muridae > Pachyuromys > Pachyuromys duprasi. The sequence goes on from CM053760.1 coordinate 26,272,195, forward strand.
TCCTTTTAAATCACTGTTGCCCACTCCTTTCTAATTACTCTCCATGATGCCCTGCATCCTGAAGAGTGGACCAAACTATCAACACATAAACTTCTCAGACACTCTCAAATAATATCCAAATGATAGCAGACACTTGTGAAGACAACTGGGCAGGGAGTAAGATTATCAGATTTGCCCCTAAGAAGAGAATCAGAGGCCACATGGAGCATAGACAGCCATGGAGGGCTGTGGTCAGGGTCTGGGACAGAGGAGGGTGGCCTCAGTGGAGAAGGAAGCAGGAGGAGTTTGGAAACCGTCTTCGGAGGTGAACAAGGAAGGAGAGGAGTCTGTGGTGCATTTGCACCACTGTCACAGGGTGAAGGGTTTCACACTGCAAACCCAGGCTCCCTGTGCTTTCCTTTTTTATTTTTATTTTTTGCCTATGGGAAAATCCTGCAGATGTCACTGACCGGCCACGCAAGCACCACAACTCTGTAACTCTATGTGATGTGTAATTATAGCAACACAGGCGTAAAATTACCCAGGACAAGGAGCTGCAGGGTAATTACAGGATTCTTTGTTATTTGGCTTTTTCTTCTCTTCTTCTTTTAAAGCTGCTTCCATTGAACACTCCCATTTGGTGGGTGGGCGGGGAGAGCAGGTGGCAGATGGGCAAGAAGATGGGTGCCAGTGAGGAGTGAATTCAGCATTGCTAGGGTCCTAAGCGGGGGAGGTGGCCGAGGTTGAGGTGAATGAAATCTCTATGCGTGAAATCTGTGTGCCCCTTCAGTCCAAAGTGTTTCCGTCCCCCCACGCTCACCCTTATCGAACATCTTCCCTGCAGCACTTCACCCCCGCCCCTGTGGATGGGGGGTGGTTAGCTCTGAGTGACACTGGAATCACCACAAAGGGAGCCATGAGGTGGGCTCCGCACCGCAGCATCCCAGCCCAACTGAACACCGCACACGCCGTGGCCACAGCTCAACTCTGATGTCGTGTACAGCACGTCACAACTCCTCTCTGCCGCCACACATACCAGGGGCATGGCTCAACTCTGACAGCGCTCGTAGAAGGATTGGGAATTTGAGGCCGGCCTGAACTCTAGCGAGACCCTGTCTTGGAAGGTGGGGGGGATTGGTTTTGTGTGTGGAGGTGGCTTAGCTCTGTAGGGCTTGTTGTCCTGGGTTGATGGATCAGTCAGGACTCCCTAGATTAACAGGACGGCTTACAGGCTGTGGTCTGTCTGGCACACCCATGGCTGCCTCCTGACAGAAAGGCCAAGAATCTGATAGTTGTTCAGTCCACGTTGGAATGTCAATGAATGTAGATTCTAATACCGGCAAAGCAATGTGTTGGCAGAAGGGTGAATGAACTCGCCAGCAAGAGTGAGGGCAAGAAGGAATGGGCATGGGCTTCCCTCTTCATTTCATGGGGGCTTCCACTGGAAGGTGTAGCTCAGAGTTAGGGTGGGGCTTCTCACCTCAAATGATCCAGCTAAGAAAATCCCGAGAGCCAGGGCCAGCTTCTTGAGTTTTAATGGAGTCCATAAATTGACATCCAAAGATTAGCCACCACACACTGGCTAATCACAGACTGGATTCCACCCCCAACACTGTGTGAACCAGGCATGACGGCTCATACCTGTAACCCCAGCACTTGGGAGGTAGAGGAAGGAGGATCCGAAGTTCAAGATCATCGCTGGCTACATAGCCAGTTTGAGGCTGGTGTGGCCTATGTCAGATGCAGAATAAAACAGAACCGTTTTCTGTTTCACCTCTTCATTTTCCTCAGCTGCTACGGTCTGAATTTGTCTCTCGTGCCTTGCCCAAATGTTTTTGTAGAAACCTGATCCTAATAGTGTTGAGAATTGAGGCTTTTGCAGGCAGCTTGGGAGAGAACAAGGACCTTGGTCCTTATCAAGGGCATGGCAGAGAGAGACGTCCATTCTGTGAGGCCCCGGGATGCCACCATTTACCTAGTACCCTCTGCGATTCATTCACTGATTTTGTTCCTGGGTGATGGGCCTCTGCTGGTCCTCCCACCAGACTGTTCTCCTGTTGTCTGATGTTGAGGCCAGTGCTTAGGTGTAGGCTTGTGGTAGCCTCAGGCCTCATGTGGCTATGACTGGGCTTAGTTGTGTGGCATGAACTTACGAATTAGGGTGTTTTCAACTTGTGTGACACTTTCAACTTAGGATGGTTTCAGTTTCGTGGGAGAGGGCTTGGGTTGGAAACGTCCCTCACAGGTTCGTTCGCGTGTTTGAATATTAGTTCCCTGGTGGCCTGGTCTTGGGGCTGTAAAGTCTTTAGGAGGCAAGGTGGTGCTGCAGATGTGGTCTAGGAGACCCTCGAGTTGCAACTGAGCCAGCTCCTGGGCCCGGCTCTCTGCTTCCTGGTCCTCTGAGATGCAAACAAGTGCCCACACGCTCCTGCTACTGTCGCCTCCAGCTGTTTCAGCTGCCACGCCATCCCCTCCATGAGGGACTGTACCCTCAAACCACAAGGCCCACGAACCCCTTCCTCCACTGCTTCCTGCCAGGAACTTGGTCATAGCAGCAAGAAATGCTACAGACAGAACTGGCAACCTGAGAGGCTTTTTGCTCGGGGTTCTCTTTTGGGCAGATCTTTCTGGTTGCAAAGTGAGTCATTGGGAAGAATGGGGGTGTTCAAAAGGGTGCAACACTCGGGGGCCGAGTGCCCAGCTGGGTGAGTTTCCTCAGCTCAGAACTGAGAGCGTTCCTTGCCGACTGTGCTGCCGTCCAGTCTCTGACTTCCTCCCCCCCCACTGTGCGGACAGAGAGGACTGCTGTCAATCAAATAGACTGTATGGGAGATGACACAGGCTCAGGCCCGGCTGCTTATTATGCAAGGGCTGTATTGTAAATGTGGAACACATGGAGCCGAGATATCAGATTAATACTGTGATCTGCTTTCCTGTTCCGTTGCCATAACAGTGTGTGGCTCCTGAAGCAGAGAGAGAGTTAGAATTGTATTGGAGGTGTTTACACCGTGTGTGTTCCAGCCTGCGTATCAGTCACTGCTCTAATAGGTGCGTTTAGCGTTCTCTTATGGAGCCTTGGCTGTGCCCCATGTTTATGCTGAAGGCTTTCCGCACAGCCTCTGCCCTGCCCTGCTTTTGACCTGGGCTTTTATTATCTGCGCAAGGAGGATGGAGATGTAGGACTTCAGGACTCCTTATACAGTCCCTGCCCTTCTCAACCCAGGGGTCTGTCTGTCTGTCTCCCCTACCATGCTCTCTCTCTCTCTCAGCAAGACTGTCTGTCTGACTGTCTTTGCTGCCCCAGTGCTCAAGTCACAGGTGTCTGACACTATGCACGGCTTTTTGGTTTTTGTTTGTTTGTTTGTTTGTTTGTTTTCTTAATGTGGGTGTTGGCTTGCCTGGCAGGCAAGGACTTTACCAAGTGAGCCATCTTTATAGAGCCCTTCCCCCCCTTTGAGATAGGTCTCACACAGCCCAGGCTGACTTCACACTCATTATAGCCAAGGATGACCTTGAATGATCCTCCTACTTCAAGTCCCCAGTGATGGCATTGTAGGTGTACCATCATGTCCAGTTTTATAAGATGCTGAGGACTGAGCCCAAGGATTTGTGTCTAGTAGGAGAGCCCTACCAACTGAGTCATGGTGCTATTTATTTATTTATTTATTTATTTATTTATTTATCTATCTATCCATCCATCCATCCATCCATCCATCCATCTATCTATCTATATATTTATTTATTCATCCATCCATCTCTATCTATCTATCTATCTATCTATCTATCTATCTATCTATCTATCTATCTACATCTATCTATCTATCTATCTATCTACATCTATCTATCTATCTATCTATCTATCTATCTATCTATCTATCTATCTATCTATCTATCTATCTACTTAAGACATGGTTTCTCTGTGTAGCCCTGGCTATCCTGAAACTTACTCTGTAGACCAGGCTGGCCTCAAATTCAGAGATCTACCTGCCTCTGCCTCCCGAGCACTAGGATTATAGGTAGTGTCACACTGCCTGACTGCCATGGCGCTTCTAAAAGTCAAGTCTTTGTTAGGTACAAAGTAGAAGCTGGATTAAGTTCTCATTGTTTTGGTCTCATTTCTGACCATTAAACCTGCTGAGGAGGGAAAATGAGAGGTGGGGAAAAGGATATATTAATGTACTGTGTGGCCTTGGGAGATGAGGAGTAAGCTGCCTCCTTCAGCTTACTCTATTTCTAGCAGCCAGTGTCCAGCTCTTCATAGCTATCTTTGAGGCTTTCTGTCCCAGTCATCCAAGACTGTGGCAGACTCACCACTGGGCAGAGTTATAACCCATATGGTTGCCCAACTCCCATAATAATGGTATAAAAATGTCTTTTAAAGAAGGGGCTTTTCCTCATGGGTGCACGTGTGTGCACATGCACACACTCACATGAGCGTGTATTCAGGCCAGGTGGGTTGGGTATCTTTTTAGTTTGCTCTGCACTGTTTTTTTTTTTTTTTCGACAGGGTCTATCCCTGATCCGGAAGTGTCCCTAGCACTGGGATGGAATTTAGGCATTGCTGTAAATTACTTTTCCCTGGGTTCTAGGGCTTGAACCCTGGTCCTCATGTATGGACAGCGAGCACAAGACTGAGTTGTGGCCTTCTGCACCAGAGGTCCTGCCTGGTGGTGAGGGCTGCAGATGTTTGGGATGAGAGGAGAGTGAGCCATGTCTGTATAGGAGGGGTACTGCCCAGACACAGTCAGGTCTCCAGTCCAGGACAGGATGAAGGTCCTTTTTGTACATGGCTCTTTGGGAGCATGATAGACCCAAGCCTGGGGTGAGCCCTGACCAGGCAAGTGACAGAGAAAAGAGTCCATCAGGACTAAAAAGGAAGCAATATCATCCTACAAGGACAATATTACTCTTTCTCTCCCTCCCAACTAGATTGTTCATGATGAAAAGTACAGAAATGAGAGTCAGGTTGATATGTCACAGTGCCAGCAGAGCAGGCTGCTGCCTCCCTGTCACTATGAAGACATCAACACAAGGGAGAAGAATCAAAAGGAAGGAACATTAATTGGCCTCATTAAAGGAATGCGCTTTGGGGAGGATGGCGTGACAGAGGACGTAAGGTGCTGGGGTGATGTTCTAGTGTGGTTGACATGAAGCCAAAAAGGTTTATGTGGTGAAACTTGGACTCTGCTGCAATGAGCAGAAACCGGGGCTTTTGTAAAGCTATTTGATCCTGGGGGTTTTTAATCTATTGATGGCTTCATGATTGAATGGACTAGTGATATGTGGGGAACTATGGAAGGCAGGGCCTGGTTGGGGTGTGTCTTTAAGGGTCTGTCTTACCTCTCTACTTTATGTGTGAGTAGATTTCCTCTGCCAGGGCCTTCCTCCATATGGCCCTGCTTTACCACAGATCCAGGCACACTGGAGCTAGCCAGACTAGGACTTCTGGGACCTTGACTCGAAATCCATTATCCTTCCTCCTTTAAATGGTTCATATTAGGTATTTTGTCATAGCAATGAAAAAAAAGAACTTAGCCACATCTTTGTGAAAAGCTGATTGTGTCTTTCAGAGTGTCTTTGTCATGGAGTCCTGGGCAGGAACGCCTCTGTAACTAGGGGTAGGTGAGGAGGAGGGCAACATGAGGCAAGGTTTGTGCTTCTGTGATAACCTCGGTCGCAGTGTTCCATCTTAGTTACCGTTCTGAGAAGGGTGAATAGCCGTAGTTGCTTCCTTTTCTTCTTCTTCTTCTTTTTTTTTAACTAATGGGTCTAAATTGCTTATGAAATGTCACAGATGCTTCTTCGGTTAAGTCGCCAATTCTGATTTAGCCGTAACAGTGTGTGTGGTGGTAGTGGTGGGGGGGAGTGGAGGGGGGTGCGGGAGTCACCAGGACTTTGCTGAATCCTTTGCTTGAATTTCATTTTGCTCCTGTCCTGAATGTCCACGGCTGAGCAGGTCATGGCGACTGTGCCTGGAGAAGTGTGCGCTGCCCAGTGCATGCAACACAAGGGGATTTTAGTGTTTTGAAATAAATGCCTCGAGATACCCAGCTTCATGGGGTTAGCAGATAAAAGGGCCCTATTATTATTTTTTTCAAAGAAGTTCATGAAAGATATGCATTTTGAGAGGAAAAAAAATCACACTGTGAATATAAACGTGATCTCCTGTTTGCCAAGGGCATGCCCAGACCCTTTATCTCTTGGCATTACAATTGAGGGTACTAAATAAAGAGGTCTTTGTCTACTCAAAGGAGAGCTGTCAGACTTAGCAGATAAAAATATAGGATGCCAAATTAAATCTGAATAAGATGAGCAGCAACAACATGCTGGATACATATACGCAAAAGTGTATTAAGTCTGGGCATTAAGGACACTGCATTGATATCTGCACATCCATATTTGCCATGGCACTTTTCACAACAGACGGGTGATGGAGTCAGTTGAAGTGCCCTTCACCAGCTGATCGCATGAAGAGCATGAGATGCACAGCCATAATGAAGTTTTACTCAGTAAGCAGCAAACAAGAACGAAATCAGGGCACTTTCAGGAACATGGATGGAGCTAGAGGTCACCATGTTAGGTGAAATAAGCCAGGCTTCAGAAGTCAATCATTATGTGTTTTTCTTTTCTTTTTCTTTCTGTTTTGTTTTGTGTTTGTTTGTTTGTTTGTTTGTTTGAGACAGGGTTTCTCAGGGTAGTCTTGGCTATCCTAGAGCTAGCTCTATGAACCAGGCTGGTCTCAAATTCAGAGATCTGCCTGCCTGTGCCTCCTGAGTGCTAGGATGAAAGGCGTGTGCCACCATCGTTCAGCACATTTTTTTTTCTAATACGGAATCTAGATTAAAACAATAAGAGAGAGTAAAAGGAGACCGGTGGGGGGGGGGAGGAGGGTAAGGGAGTCGATGGGGTGAACATGACCAAAATGTGTGCTACACACACGTAAGATGGTGATACGCCCCTTTCCCCCATGCTTTTTGAAATTGTCTTAACATGTAGGTCTAGCTAGCCTGGGCTGTGTAGAGCGAGCTGACCCCAGCCTCACAGAGACCTGGCTACCTCTGCCTTTCAGTGCTGAGATTAAAAGCACATTCATACCTCATGCCCTGTAAAACCTACTATTTTTTTTTTTTTACTAAGATGAAAATACTAAAAGATGAATTGTTGAGTTGACTTAATTTTTCTCCCTGGGATGGAAAAACTCTGGAATGGGAGGGAACAGAAGGCTGGAGTCAGGGAAGAAAGCAGCAGTGTGGCAGCAACATCCTGCCTTTCTTTGCTGACCAGAGACCAGGAGAGATGGAGAATATAGGAGTCTTTAAAATGAAAACAAACAAACAAACAAAAATGAGTGAATTATTGTTTGCTTTGCTGGGCCATGGTGAAGGTTAGGCAGAGCTCAGGGCACAATGTCTGGTACACAGCAGAAGTGTCAGGTATTGTGTTTATTGGATATGAGAGGCAATTTGTATCTTATTTGTTCTACCTCATTTGTTGGAGCACCATTCATGTTTGCAGGCAGCCTTTTATGGTTTGACTGTAATCAGGATGGCTGCATTCTGGCCTGTTGTCTGAGCTGGAATGGCTGGTGCAAATGGTTGCCCTTTGCATGTGGCACTTGTTAGAAGGCTCATGGTTTAGAGACACCGTCTTGGTTGTGGGCATCACAGCAGGTGTATCTTGAGGAAGGGAGTGGGCCAGGCTGTGGTCTGCTCCAGGGTTATGTCAACATGTCCCCTGCACTTGCCAGGGGACACCTGGGTGCATTTCCGGGTCACGGCACTGCTGGCGGCGCCTGTTCTTGGCTGAGCCAATTCTCTTCAAAGCGAGAGTCAGCGAAACAGAACAGGGGCTTCACACAGGAAGGGACATGGCTGAATGGGTTTCCGGTAAGTGCCAGGACTCCTGGAGATTCCACCAAACCACCTGGCCTAGAAATGAACAGGGTTTCAGGTAGGGAAATTTACTGTGGAGTTGATAGAGATGTTTTAACACAGGTATGGCAGAGGAAAAAGCATGTTTTTTTTTCTTTTTTATTAAAAAGAGATGTGTACAATAGACACTGCCTCTGTAAACCTCAAGGATGCATTTAGTTCAAGGAAGGGATAAGGGAACGAAGGCATCAGGCATAGAGTGAAGGTGTTTGATGCAATTACTGGTAATTTGAACATACAATTGTGTGCCTGTGCATGTGTGCCTGTGTGTGTGTGGTGTGTGTTTGTAGTCTGGTGATGGAACCCAGACCCTCATTCATGCAAGGGCTGTCACTGAGCTATAGCCCCAGCCCAGGGTTCTGGTTATTAATTTAAATATATCCCTTATTCCTACACCAGGTTGCTATATTATATGGTTTTGTCTTGATTGCCACTATCTTGAATTGTTTCTACTGCAGTTGCCCCTGAGGACCCCTAGTTGACTCTCCCTTCAGCAACTCTTCATCCTAGAAGTAGGCAAACTATTAGAATAGTCTGTGGAAGCCTAACATTCTTTTATTGGCTGGAGACGCACTAGCTGGATTCTGGCTTAGGCAAAGTCATTCCCCTGACAGTCTATAAGCTAGTATTTCCGACCCAAATTGCAGGGGCCAACCTGATTTTTTTGCTGTGCAGAACTACATCTCTCAGGAAGAGAGAACTTTGAGGTCCTGTGTAACCCTGGGTCCCGGGCCTCCCTTTATCAGTTCTAAGGCACATTAGGGTCTGTTTCTCATATGCTGGAAGCAGAATGTTTTGGAACACATATATAGTTTCATGAATCGAAAGGAATTTGCCAATCCCTAGCCATCCCGGAACAGCGAGAAGGGACCCATTCTGCCTTCCCTGGGTACAAACCTGAGGCTGCTGTAGGCCACTGGGGAGGGGCAGGAAAGGGCTGCACCCTTGAGATGTTAACATCCCTGTCACCCAGAGTCGTCCTAATACGCCACCCCTGCATCCCTCCGGTGGTGTGGCTCACGGCTCAGGCAGGTACGTTCTTGCCCAGCCATTCCCATACTGGCTTACCTCTCCTGGACCGCACAACGTGAGGTCAAGACCAAGGTAGTTTGAGCTTCCTTCCCAGGATACGCATCTTCTGTGTCCATCCCGGGGACGCTCCCTGCTGTGCTGGACTGCTTCCCGCCCCCACACCTAGACCTCCGCCCTCGTTTCTCCTGCCTCTGGTGCTGTCACGTCTCGCCTTTCTTCTAGCTGCAGTCCCACAGGCATTTTGATATCTGTCAGTTTGGCTGTAGACTCTCCCAAAATGTTCCTCACCACTAGAAGTAATTTCCCTTGCCCTCTCTGAGTTCCAAAGTCCTCATTTCTTCCTCACGATTTTCCCCTTTGTCCACTAATGCGTACTTTTCTGAGACAGACTTTCACTATGTAGCTGCCTTGAACTTACAGCTGTGTTGACCAGTCTGGCCTCAAACTCCGAGATTCGCCCGCCTCTGCCTCCCGAGTGCTGGGATCACGGGTGTGGGCCACCACTGCCCCGTTTCCGCAACTGTCTTAAGGGTCCCCAGAACTGCACAGGGATTCTGATTTTCTTGTCCTGTGTCCCTGACGTCTGCTTGGTGTGTAAGCATTGGCCTGCTGCCCACTGGGCTACGGGCACTGTCTCTTTTATGGTGGTAAGTATTGTGATCATTATAATCACGTCACAGATGGAAGAGGTTTGCTAACCTGCTCCAGGTCATTCAGCTAATCTGTGGCGAGGCCACGTTGAACTCAGGTAGCAACTCTTTGGCTCCTGGTTAGCACATGGCATATGGCAACACAGTTCAAGGAGGAGTGTGCACCTTAAAAAAAAAAGGCTAAACCCTTAGGTGGATGGACTTGGCTGGGGGATGAAGCGACTTTTCACATCATGGCATGTGAATTTCTAAGAGAAAGTATTTCCGCCAGCATTTCCCACATCTGTGTGGCTACAAAAAAATTTTTTTTTCTCTCCGAGATTACTTTGCAGTGTATGCTTGTAGTGTGATCTGGGAAACAGGAGTGTAGATTTGTACTTCCAGGTTTGTACTGCAGTGTCAGAAGAAACGAGCTAAACTCCAAAGGCACAGTGGTGGTTGCAGGTGGGTGAGCCTCCGTGGTCGCCACATTTGATGCTCACAGAGTTGGGGGTGGAAGCTGGGGCCTTGTGCCTGCAGGGCACGTGCTTCACCACCTCGCTACTCCAGTGCTGCCACGTTCTTTAAGGAAGACTGTCTAGTAATTTGTTTTGGTTTAACTCTAGTTAACCCTGTGGATTACCTCATTTTCTTCCTGGACCAGCAGTTCTCAACCTTCCTAATGCTGTGACCTTCAGCACAGTTTGTTCCTCCTGTTGTGGTGACCCCCCCAACCATAAAATTATTTTTTTGTTGCTTGCTACTTTATAACTTTAATTTTGCTACTGCCATGAATCATAATGTAAATAATTTTGGAGATAGAGGGTTGGGGGGTCGTGACCCACAGGTTGAGAACTGCTCTCCTAGACCCAATGAAGGGAGTTGGCTCTCTCCTGTTTGTTTGTTTGTTTGTTTACTCCTATTGTGCAGAGGTCAGTGCTGGGGAAGGCAAGCAGGTGGGGACCAACATATTCTAGCTACTGGGTATACGTAGCTATAAAACTGAATGGGTCACGTCAGGGATCACCACAGCCACGGTGGGATAGGAAGTGGGCAGGCTGGGGACGTAGACAGAGGGGAGAGAGCTAGAGAGCTTCCGACTTGGGCCCCCTGGGGCTAGCCATATGGAGGCCGCAGTCTGCCCAATGGAGTATTTTCCGTCGGGCCACGGCTCCGTCCTGTATACCCACAGAGGCCCTGGCCACCAGTCATGCCCCTGCTTCCGTAAGGCGGGCAGCCTTTGCTGAAGATCATAGTTTGTAAAAAGGTGAAGTGTTTTTGTTTTTTGTTTTTATTCACGGAAAGCATTTCCAAGCTGGTTAGAAAGTGCCCCGCGATCACGCGGGACCACGTGATCAGCTCTGCCCTTGGGGGAGATGCTGTCCAAGAGCGCCCCTCTGCCTCACCACCCGCCAAGTTCCAGCACAGAGTCACTGAGTCTCAGCAGTGATGAGCTCAGCCAAGGGCTAGAGCGTCCCGGAGACCGGGGACCGGCCACCCGTCCTGAGCCTTCAGTGCACTGACCGCTGGGGCACCGCGACGCTCTAGTGCCTTTGTCGAGGGAATGTGGTGTGACTGTGCTGCCGTCCTTTGAGGTGCTTTCCTTTACCGGGCAGAGGGGCCAGTTTTGGCAGTATTCCCTAGGCATGGATAGTGTTAGTTTTCTGTGTATCCTGGCTCCTACCCAAGTAGCTGGTATAGGGCGGGGCAGCTGTTTACGGCAGGTCTTTTGAACAAATGAACGATTTCTGGGTTAGGCCCCACCTTTTTGGAATCTTATGGGCAAGTTGGACCATATGTCTAGGGCTGGAGGATGTTCTTGGATGTCTGCGCTCACTGGTACCCCACAGGCGGTGGGATCCTTTTGCCCACTCAAGTCCACTTGCAGTGGGTCCAGTCATGCTGTTGGGATCCAGCTGGCTATAGACTGCCACTTGCCAGGCCTAGCAGGAACACAGGCGGAACCACAGGACCTGTTTCTTGGGAGGGCCTTGCAACCAGCTGCCTCTGTTCATAGTTTTCTATGGCTCCTCTGGTTTCTTAACTGTTAGAATTAAATCAAAGAGCATCCCTAAATAGAAAACTGTCCCGAGAGGGTACAGAGTCACTTAAAAGAGATCTCCTGATTTTGACCCACTTACAGGCATCTCCCGCCATTGAGGACCTTGTGCCTAAGAACTCTGTGGGAAGTTTCTCCCTCCATCTTTGGGGCTCACAAGCACAATTATTCTTCCTAGTTACCACCTCTGTCTTAGGCCTCCCAAGAGGTTCCGACTTTTGCCAAGAGACTTCCAGTTTCTACATTCCTTGGCTCATGCCACAGTTAGATATCTCTTTGCATGCACAAATTATCTGAGTTATTGTCCATTTGTTACAGCCAAATGCCTGGCCACATCCTGTACCCACCCAGTCTGCCCACTGACCCATGCTCTTTCCCTGCCTCCATGGCCACCAGGCTCTGTGAGCATGCGTCTTACCGGGGAGACAGGCCCATGCAGCATGTACTCAGCACCCATCGATTGGTGGATGCTGTGCTACATTGGCAAATGATCAGATGGGGGAGGCTCCGCATGCAATGTTTGCTGCAGGTTCAGGTAATGGAGAGCTTGTCAGTCACTCTGTGGCCAAGCAGGGACTTCCTACATGTCGTCCACTAACAAGGTTGGTGTTCTAAATGAGACACGACACGGGTGTTAAGTAAAACAGCAAAAGCAGAGCGTTTCTGGATAAGCTGGAGATGGAAACAGGGACGAGGTAGAGAGCCCTCCGCTTTGTAGCGTCCCGCCTTGCTCTCCCCAGCATGACCATGCGAAGACCTAGCCTGGCTGCTGGTAAAGACATGGATTTGCCTTGGAAAGATCTAGAATCTGCAGGCCTGTGAGAGGCAGACCTGCAGGTGACCTTCTCTCTCCTGTGTTGGCTACAAACTGGAAGAGGAAGGCTGTTCGGGGAAAGATGACAAAACCTGAGACTGCACTGCACAGGGCCTCAGCATGAGGATAAAGTGCTGATTTGCCGACTCAGATCCTCAGTGTGGCCTACTGGCCTAATGGGACAGTGTCACCTTCGCACAGTTCCTCAGGAATGGAAAATGTCTGTTCTAGGATTTGTTATACAGAACTCTCAGATGGAAAGACTGTAGATTCTGGCCAGCCAGGACTGAGTTAGCCAGGACACCTCGGGAGAGCTGTGAGGCACTCTAGGGGGCGCTCAAGGGGCGGCTGAGAAGTCAGCTGGTGGGAGGGCAAGCCTTGACTGTGCACTGCTGTTCATTCGCTGGGTCTTGCTGAACAGTAAGGCTGTGATCCAATCATCTTGTGTGTGGGTTTGGTTAATCCTCCTAACAATCACACCCACTAGGTACAGTTTCACCCTTGTGCTAACGAGGAAATTAGGGCACACATAGGCCACAATCAGTAATTAGTGGGAGAGCTTGGCATTCAAACTGGGGCAGCCTGGGCTCTCCAGGGAACGTGCGTAAATGTTTTCTTTTTACACCAGCTTCATGACAGAAGCATCACTCAGTGAGTCATGCTCAGAGAACCTCATGTGCAGCTTAAGCTGTGGCTGACCAGTTCCAGGACACAGTGCCTGTTCTGTTTGTAGATACTTTTTTTTTCTTCCTTCCTGCCTTAAAGATACCCCCCTGAACAGCAAGGAGAAGCTGCTTCCAGGCTGGTTTGCTGACCGTCAGTAAGGTTAAAGAAAATGTAGTGTTCCACATGAAGCAGCTCTTGACACTGACCTGACATGATGCCAGCTCAGCCGGCACTGAGTTGACCTCCCTGCACGGGGCACACCAGACTCAGGGCTGCAGACCTACTGAAACTGAGGCTCTCAGCCATCTGGCCTATGGCTTTGGACACATTCTTAAAGTGAATGCCACCTTCCGGCTAGCCAGCTCTTCATGGCTGAATCCAGATCTAGCACACCAGCATTTCTACAGTGTTACTGTTTTCTTACACAGCATGGTGCCACCAGCGGCATGTTATCAAGCCCCTCCCTTGATGTGACAACCTGTTCATGACCCTGACCTTTGACTGCAAGCTTTGATTTTGGGGTGTGTGTCAGGTTTCTGAGTTGGAAATTTAGGATGGGAGGAGGTGGAGGATGGAAGGTGTTCTGGCTCATGAGTGGATTTTCAGGAATGGCACTCCTTCTGTTCCTCACAGGGGTGAGCTCTGTCTCATAAAGGGTGAGGTTCCTGTACCATTTTGCAGGCAGAAATTTAGTTTTTCTTAGACTCAAACAAATCTAACCTAAAACTCCCAAAGTGGAGAGATCCAATAGAAATGCCATTCTGTCCAAACTTAAAGCCTGTATAGAAAACATTTCAAAAAGCCTCTCTCAAAGGACCAAGCAGCAGGCCTCCCGTTTCAGCCTGGAAATTCACAGGCCAGCTCCTTCTCACGAGCGACTTTGAAATCTTGCCATCTCATCCAGAATGATCAAATGGTTTCTCTGCTGTCCCTCATCCTGTGGCCCTGAATAGAACTGCCAGTGCCCTCCACAGGGCATGGCTTCAGTGTCACCTCATCTGACACATGCTAACCTCACTCTCAGGCCTGCCTGCCTTTTTTGTCCCCTTCTTCAGAGCCCAAGGAGATCACACATTCAAAAGGCAGTCATCTTTCTAGCTTCGGGTATGGATAGGTGCTTTCTAGTGGCTTTGGAGGTGAAGGGTTTTTTTCCTTTTTGTCTTATGAAGCACTTGGCTAGAGATTAGCCACAACCACCACAAAGATGGGATGCCAAGCCCTCGCTGAAACACACTTGGAAGAACTCCCCCCTCACTCTGCTTTGTTTCCAAAGTCCATTTATTGAATATTAATTCATAAAGACAATGATATAATTTTAATGAAAAATATCCTATATCACTCAAGACTTAAAAGAACAATACCCCTTAAAAACACTGCTCTGAGAAATAATCACATTAACTTTACACACAAGTCCTTTCTTAAGCTTTATTTAAGAAATCGAGTACTATATAGTTCAATATATATAAGACACATCCAGTATTGTGTTCCTGATAGCAAGTGCATAGATTTTGTTAAGATACCATTTTCACTCGATAGAAACGGTTCATGGTCACACGAAGGTAATAATCCCAGTGAATTTTCCCAAGCATGAGAGGAAAAAACAGAACACAGCAAAAATAGTGAGCTACAACAGAAATGAAAAACGAAAACAGTGAATTAGTAGAACAGTCGATTCCTGATAAGTGAATAAGCTGATTGTCTGGCCACAGTGTTTTATTCACTTATCAGGAACGATGCCCGGTCTGCTTGTGTTCACTGCATTGCCTAGCCTGCTAGCTACGAGCCTGCCGCTCACACCCCATCGCTGAGGCCTGGCAGGCCTATGGCTTCCAGCAGCCAGGAAATGTTGTTCTGTGGTTTCTCAAGGTGGCCTGTGCGCAGGCAGTAGGCAGGCCTGCTCACACCATGGTAGAGTTTTACAAAATCAAACGCTGAGTGAATTTAAGCAGCGGTCGACTCTATAGTCACAAGTGCTTACAGGCCAAGCCTTGGTGTCTTCTGTGGAGAAGCCCGCTTTGTCTATCTTTGTGTGAACATTTGTGCTGAATCGTGGTCACATTCGTAGTTCAAAAACACATCTTGGAAAGAATTTTATCATCCTCTTTCCCAGCTCTTCCCTCCCTCATGCCGCCCATTCCTCCAGAAAGAAAGAAGAAATCACACCTGCAGCCAGCCGTCTTTCCTCAGTAATGGAAGCAGTGGCCTTTCCGAGGCACACTGACGGCCCCAGGAAAGACAGCAGACGTGCCACTAGAAATCAGCTTCCACCAGCATACGTGTAGGACTCTGAAGCTCATTCCCAGTAAGGTGTTCGGCCTAGGGAAAGAGCTGCCTTTCTTCCAGTTGGTAGGCTCGTGGCTCTTGACTGACTGAAGATTGAGGGGCCAGCTGAAACCAGAGGTGTGTATGTGTGAGTGTGTGTGTGTGTGTGTGTGCGCGTGTGAGCCAGAGCTGTCAATGGCACCGGGCACAGGCACAGGGCGGCCCAATGCAGGCACTGTGTGCACTGAAACTTTAGAAGGGTGAGAAGAGAAGGGAGCAGACAGCCATAGGACCTGGGAAGAAGACTTTGAGGGCGGCAGGCTCCTGAGCAGGCGGGCAGGGCCGGAGGCTGTGGCTTCCCTGCAGGGGGAACGGGCACAGTTCTTCTCTGACCGGGGCTGGGTGATAGCGGGAGCATAGCTCATTCCAGGAGGATGTGGGACCTGCAGCACTATGCGCTGCCTCTGGGAATGGATGGCTAGGACTCGAGAAGTCTCCCACATCCCTCCCAGAGTATGGCTGCCACTGGCGAACCTGGAAGTCTTCCCACATCTGTTAGTTTAGTAACTGAAGCTACCCCTGAATTAAGTTAATTAGCTTGCAGAAATGCATTTCTAATCATACCCATCGATCGATGTAGCAGACACCTAAGTGTAACTCTTTACCCGTTGACAAACCCTAAGGGTTCACCTCCTTTATAACCCTGACTGCAGTCATGTGACTTTTGAATTGAAGGTAAACAGAAGAAGCCCCGGGTCTACTGCTTCCATTTCTCATAAGGTTGTAGCAGAGACGTCATGAATGCTAGGAACTGTGGATATGAAGGAGGGGAGAGGAAAGAAACATGAGTGGTCAAAAGACCATAAAATGCCTTTGCCAAGCCCAGCCCTGTAGGCAGTTCTTAGAACCACAGGGACAAGGCAGGCTGCCTTGGAAGTAGCGGTTAGCAGTGGTAGGCGGTACATAAACCACGTGGGATGTTAGGTTTCCTTGTTTCCCAAATCAGATATTCACTTAGGTGGAATCGACTGTATCTTTTTACACAACATATGGAAAAAAAACAGATACGTGCAACAGTGAGGTGTGTAGATGCGTAACCAACACAGAATGACTACCAACGATACAACACGCAGAGAGAGAAACAAGTATTAGGAAAATGGTTTAATATTGGAGACAGAAGCAAAAAACCGCATCACACAGTAACATACATTACAAAAATAAGTCTGACTGTTTCAACTACACGGTTATGTTCACAATGAGGACAGAAGGGTCAGAAAAAACTTCGATCTAAACAGCAAAAAAGCAAACTCCTAAAGTTTAACTAATACATTTATCCACTTAAAGTGACTGAGTACTTCTAAATCTAATTATCTTATTGTGTAACTGCACAATACAGAATAAAAAGTGAAACTTACCGCTGTATTTTAAGACAAAATTCTAATGCTAGATATAAGCAAAGGGGAAAATAAATCAAGCCAAAGTTTTTAATCTTAAAAGAAAAGCAACTTTCTTTCTATCAACCAGAAATCAAACTTGAAATCAGTCATTGTCAGGGGCCCACAAGAGTAAGCCACAAAAATTTCCATTTTTTTTAATCTCCAGTATAAAAAATCCCACTGGTACAAAATGCATAAGTACAATCAGTTGTAGAAATAGGAAAGCCTGCGTTTTTGTTTTTTTTTTGGCTCAAATTCCATCAAACAACAAAATCCAAATGCATCAATAAAACAGAAACAATACTCAAATGGTCTTACAGTTTCCACTAGATTGCATTAACTTTGGCTTTTCTCAGACAATATTTAAAAACTATTTTGTAATTCTAAACAAAATGGTATTATTAATCTACAAACAACAATTCCCACAGCACAAAAACACAAATACATTTTTGTATGACATTATTCAAAAGGTAATGAAACTACATTTTTTTAAGTTTTATTTTTTTTTAATTAGCACTTAAGATAATAAAAACAGAAACAGTAAATGATTCCAGAGTAGCACAAGCCAAAGACCTAGAACCCCTGCGGTGACAGAAAGATGAACTAGTTATACCTCGGAGGCCTCATCTGATCAGAGTTCTCTGAGTGAGTTTTAAAAGACTATTCTCTACACTTGATTTTTTAAAACGCAGTTTCCCTGTATTTTGTCTTCCAGAAACAGGCCCTGTGCACCCTTGCAGCGTTTTCCTTTTGATATTGAAAGATAAAGGACAGTTTGTCTCTGAGGAAGGTTCTCTTTCTAACAATGAAACATGCAAAACCAACCCCCCCCCCCTCAATGTACTGTCTTGGTTGCCTGCAAAATCAGAAACACTTAACAGAAAGTGCCTGCCTGGCCCGAGCCTCTGGGGAGTTAGGGACGGGGACCTGACTTCGGGTGGGTTAAGAGGAAGGAGGAGGGCAGTTTGCTTCCATGGGAAAATAATTATCAGATTTTATTTGAGATTTATGTCACTGATAAATGAACAGATTCTGGATGAGATGGTCTATAAAATACAACTGGTATTCTCTTGTGTTTCTACGTGTACCGACACACCACCACATAGTAGAGACTGAGAAATGTGTGTGGTCACTTTGTTATTAAGCTGAGTGCTGCAGAAAGTATAAAATAGCCCTCAAGGATGAAGGAAGGCCCCGGCAGTAGTAAACAGGTGTGGGGTAACACGAATCATGTCACTGGAAGTGCACGTGCTGTAAGGAAGAAAACTGTTTTTTGCATTGTGAGAGGCTAATCCTTTCCACCTCAGGGCTATCGCGTTCACACACACACACACATTAAACCAAATGGGGTGGCTGAGAAGGAAAGGGAGCTGAGCCAGAAGCTTGTGGAATATGCTTTCCCAGGGGCTGGCTGAATGTTGGGACTGTGCTCATGACATTAAGGTCTGTCAAAACAAGACATCTGTTCGTGTGAAGCCAGACTTGGAGGGATACGGCACTTGAGAAAGTGGCAGCAGGGACTAGTCCTAGTATTTGGTTAGTAACTGTGGTAGAGAGCACAGCTGAGCTCCTCTTAAATGGCCAGCCCCTTTAAGTGTGTTCAGTTAAAGATTTAAAATACCTTAGAAAACAGAAAGGCATGGAAAGGCCGGAGGCTCTTCATGCAGACACCTTGCATACTCAGGTGTCAGCTGGAGTTTGAGAATCCCTAGCATAATGGCTGATTCAGCATTATTTAGGAGCGTTTAAGAAGTGAATGGAGACTTCCTTGAAAGACTGGACCACTATAAAAGCCATTTAACTGCAGGGAATATGAAAATATTGTATACTAGGACATACCATGAAACCTGATCTCAAAAAGCAAACATTGTCTTAGGGTTTTTGTAGGGGCTGAATTTACCTATTTTTACCTTCACAGGCTTTACTCAATCTTTAAACTTAAACTAAAGGAGCAGAGGAGGATAGGAATGGAGGGGAAATAAAAAAAGAAAAGAAAAACGGTATAGAAAAAGACTTAAAAGTTTTTTGGGTGGTTGGGGATCTCATCAGAAGATACAGATGGGAAAAAATTCCAAACCAAAAACACCCCAAAACAAACCCAAGGATGACAGTATAAAAAAGTTACCAACATTCCAGATAGCTCTGGGTAGAAAGGGTTAAAAGTTCAAAACTTTCTCACCTTAGAGGTTTCCAGATATTCTGAAGAAAATACATGTGAGGGCTGCCTTCACAGCACTGCGTGCAGAGCGGTTAGAAAAGTGAGACACAGCACTTATACAATGTCTTACAAAAAACAGCAGAGAGAAATAACAAACAATAACAATTTCAGGCAACAAGACCACAGAATAGCAAGGTAACAAACTTTGTAACCTTTTTTTTTTTTAAATATTAGGGATTTATACAAAACACATAATAAAATACCCATGTTATCAAATTACTTCTCACAAGAAACACACCGAAGCTCTAGGAAGGAAGTACCTTTGGAATTTGGCACTATATAGTTTTCACTTTTTTTTTTCTTTAAAAGAAAAAACAAAAACAGATCACATTTTGCTGAACACAAACACATCTAATAGTCCACAATAAACAAAAGTGACACCAATGCTTCTCAAGCCAACACAAAACTTATTCTGGAATAGTTTTTTTTTTTCTCTCACATGAAATTTTTTTTAGGCAAACAACTTTTTTTTTTTGAAATTCTTTTTTTTTGTTGTTTTGTTTTCAGTAAACCAATTCTAAGCTTGTCTTATCAACAAATAACATTAAGACCTTAAGACTCATGATGAGACCACAACTTAATCCACAGAAGCACCAACGTGACGCAGTTTACAGTAACCTTTCTCCTGTACATTGGAACAGTATAAAATATAGGTAATTTCATGTGCATTAAACCATGGATTGTCTAACTGTGAGTCAGTTCAGCAAAAGGTGACACAAATAGGTAGCATTTGCCCCAAAACAGGGTAAATATTTTTCTTATACTAATCTACAAAAAGTGGTTCTATATATATATCTTAATGAGAAAGTGAGCCACCTAAAATGGCCTTATCAAAAAACTTTACACTGCCTGAAAAATGTAAAAACTATTACAGACCTCTAGAGACTTAAAATCAGACAGTTTTTTTTTTCTCAAACTGTTTTTGGAAGTAGTCTGTTAGAAACCAACATTCTGTGTCCCTGGACACATATTGCTATTGTCACCAGTGACCGGGCAGAATGCCAATCCCTGTGTAATACTTTCAAGTCTGTTTTATGAAAAGAAAAAAAAAATAAGAAAGAAACATTTTTGCCACAGGTTTTTTTTTCCTATAATTTGTCTAATAATTTCAGTCTTGCATGAATGCAGCAATGTTTTTCACATTGACTTCCCAGAATTCATAGCTAGATGAGGTCACATGCAAATTTCAAAGGTCAAAACTAGATCAAAGGTCAGTAGGAGAACCAAATATGATGTGAGGTCAGAAAGACATCAGAAACAATGACGGGACGATGAAACTTTTTTGAGACGCCACAGGGACATGCTAGGCAAACGATGAACTAACGGGCATGAAGATGTCTAGGGAAAAAACAAGGAAGAGTAAAGTTACACAGAATCTACGCAGCAGCAACAAAATCACTTTCAAGGGTGCAGGAGAAAAACTAATGCAAATCTTAGGTCTTCAGGGAGTCTATGAGCCATTCACATAATTTGCATTTCTTACACTCTTTTTCCACAGCACAATGAAACCCCAAGAGAATCCATCTGGAGAGAGTGAGAGGGGATGGATTCTGGGTGCTTTGGGGTGAAGGACTAGCAAGGGACAGAGGAGAAGGTCCAGTCTGAACAAAGGTGACATAAGGGGAAGTCAAGACAACTGAATTATAAACTAGATAATGGAAATTACAAACAAAATAATCAGACAGATACAAACAACAAGAGGGTAAAGCATGAACTTTAGGTCTAGGGTTCAACGGTGAAAAAAAGCCCATTCCTAGAACAATTCCTCTCGAGACTACTTCAGAAGGTTCCAGCTAGACAGAGAACTGCTCTTTAGGTACCCAATAAGTTAACAATAGGCAATAAATAACTTCCATTATTTCTGAGGCAGTAAAAATTTTGTATAAAAATAGAAATGCTTTTTTTACAAATAAAATTTACAGGCCTGTGGCTTTCTTTTTTATTTATGTATTATTTATGTATGTATTTATTTATTTATTATTAAATTTATCTTTCAAGAAACATCAAGTATTTTCACTCATTTTTATTTGATTTTTAAACCCTGTAGCTTTAAGAAACAGATCTCTAAATCTTTTTTACATTAATCCTTTCTAAAAACAAAAATAAAACAATAACAAAATAGACAACCAGTGTAATAATCTGACCAATAAATGTCATGTTTCTTTGAACCCTAAAATAAAATCCTACTTATATTAAAACAAACCAATGTGGTGGGAGGATGTTTTGTGGAGTTTTAGGTGCTGCTCCTGGCTTCTCCCTCAGCTAGGCCGCCAAGTTAACGCTCAGGGAACGCTAACCATGGGGACCTCCGAGGAGCAGGCGAGCAGGCAGGGAGGGGTGAGCTCTCCAGGCAGGGCTCTTGGGGCACCAGTGGTTTCAGAGTTAGAATTGCACATTAGTGTTTGCTTGCCTTTTAAATTCTCAAGATGTCATTTATTTCTTTATATGTTTTTCTTTAAAAAAGCAAAACAAAAAATTTTTTTAAAAAGGAGTAAGGATATTAAAATTGCAAAACAAAGGAGAATACAGTGGCACAGTTGGAGGAGGGATTTACTCAATAGAAATAAGGTAGCCCAGGTTTTAATTATGGCAGATTGGGAGGGGGGCATGAGTGGAAGAAATGGAGGCCTTATTGTAAAAATAACCGTCTCTCTTGGTACCAGTTGGCATTGTGGTCCCTCCTCTGCCTTCCCTGTTGAGAACAGGCTGGCTTGTGGGACTTACCCTAAGAAAGCTAAAATAAGAGCAGGGAGCTTCTGGGGCTAGGATCAGTAAGGTTTGCTGTCGTTTTTGGAGCGCTTCAGCTGCACCTTCAAGCGTTTCATGCCGATCTGAAAGCCGTTCATAGCCTGGATTGCAGCTTGTGCAGAGACTGGATTGTCATAGCTAACAAAACCTGGAAAACATAAAGGGGAAGGAGGTAGGGAGGTCAGGGTGAAGGGGAAGCCAAGTACACAGTGGGGCTGGCGGGGCTGGCCGCATAGTGTGGCTGCAATGCTGAGAGGCGCCCGACCCAGGGTCTGAGCTGGGCTCTGTTAGGTTTATGCTGTCCCATGCATGCACAATGCACGTCTGCGGACAGCAGTGGAAATATCCGCTGGCCAGGAGTGAAAAGGCCAGCTGGACTACAAATTCTCCATGTAGGACAGAAACCCTCCCCATAAAACTAAAACTGAGTTGCTCTAGGGACTTTGTCCCTCTATTTAGTGCCTTGAAGTCATACGTGGTTGTAACCCACCCGACCCTGACAAGGATCCTTTGGAAAAAAAAAATCCTCAGGAAGACAGTAAGTACTATATATATGTACTCTGTATACATGTATATTCACAGACAAAGCCTAAATAGGGGGGCTGCTTCAGGATGAGTCAACCACCAAATTAACTGAATTAGAATAATGTATACTAGCTTCTTAACATTTTGGAATTAGTGTTCAGACAAACCTAGGGAAAGGCAACATGGCTTTCTCTTTGTCTCAGGGCTTAATAACAGTCTAAACATATCCCAGTTATTTGTAACTGCAACAATAAGCCACCATCAGAGAGAGGTCATGCCTGTTTCTGAAAAAAAAAAATCAATGATGTTCTACAAAGATTCATGAAGAGAAAACTCTGGTTACTGAGTTTGTTTTAACAATGGAGTGAGAGGCAGGTCAGGAGTACAAGCATAGCTTGGTTCATACTGAGTCGGGCTGTGAGCTTATGCATTTCAGGACTTTGAGTGGCAATAGGAAGCTATTCCACAGACTGATTTTCACTTCCAAACATCAGCAATTTGGAAGATTCTAGCATTTTGACCTCTATGAAGGTTTAAAACTAAAGAGAAAATTTGTTTACAAACCGGTGGAGGGAGCAAAGGACATGAACATAGTTTGAGCAGAGTTCTCAGCTGACAAAAGTGGACAGATGGTATAAAGCAGGAAAGCTTTTCATATGTAGGCTGTATTGCAAAAATGATCATTTAAATTTTCATTAACTCTAATTCCCAGTAAAAGTAATCTCAAATCCAAGACTTTCACTCTGATGTGACTTCTCCTTCTCTCTGGGTCTCTTAGGTAGAGGTGGCAAGATGACTAGAGAATGGAAATGGGTCAAGAGTGAGATGGATGACAAGCTCTATGGCGACAAGCAGCTCAGCAAGCCGCCAGTGCAAGACACACAGACTCGCTCACTGAGAAACTTGGGAGGCAAAGCTTTTAAGACAAATTGAAAATACATCCCTGATTCTCACAGCTACAACTTTTATTATCATGAACATATTGGTTAAGTAGTTTGTGGATTGACAAAATCTCTTTTCAAGGTAATGTTTCCTCAAATCACAACTACAATCCCTTTTAGTTTCCAAATAAACTTAGAACAGTAATGAAGCTATGAAAAATGTCGCTCTAAAAGCCTTGCCCAGGAAACCTTCCCGAAGTAAGGCTGTGGCTCTCATATGTATACACCAGTTTTCATGGTATTCTGCAACTGTTCCAAAGGAATCTTTACAGTTCTCACAAGAGAGGTGCAGTAGGTTTAAGCTTTCTCCTAGGGTAAAAGCAGTCACTGGAAATGGTTGATGCATTAATTCTTCTAACCCCTGAGGTATAGGCTTTCCTGGATGATGAAAGAGCTTAGCAGCAAAGCTGTAGGAACCAAAACATTATCTACCAGTCAACCAAATAAAATTTGAATTTCTGGCTATTTGAGAACCACTCTACCTTATTTTCTTTGTAGCATATACATTCCTATTTCTTTTGGCCCATATCTTATTTTATAAAATGTACTGCCTCCCACAATATGAATTATTAAATTGTAGGAGTGATATCAGCAAAATGCCGTGATATACACTGGGCCAGAGCTTGCTAAACAAGGCTCTGAATACCCCAACTTCTTTGGGGGCTAAATCAGTTTGAAAAATAAAGCAGTCATGGATTTAACAAATCCTGTCCTTGTGGTATAGAAATACAAGGACACAAATTTTCATTATTTTGTGGGGGGAAAAAAAAAGATATTCCCTTTGGATAGAAGGATTGCAAGGGCAGCAGCTAGGTGTTTTGGAGTGCTTGGTTAGTACCTGTGTATTCCTGTGCTCTGTGCCTACTCAGGCAGCCCTGGACAATCGTATAAGCCCATTATAATTTTGTTGTCTGTAACCATGGGACACACTCACTGCTAATCCTAAGTCCACAGAGATGCAGTGGCAGCAGCCTGGTCACATCCTGCTTATACGTAACAAGCCCTGATACAGTGTGTGAGCTACTTGAAACTGCAGAAGTAAGGACTTGGTTGAGAATGTTAGCAGTGCTCATCTGTAGCACTACAGACTAAATACTCATGGCTCCAACTACAGGGATTGAGGAAACAACTACTGCTCTATGGTGAAAGAGAATCAGACATATAGGAAGATACTGTAGTACTCCAGTATAGAATATTACCTAACATAAGGGAATGCCCCCTTTGTATGGCTCTTCCCGCTTTTCTGATTTGCCCAAATCTGTTTACATGCAACTAGAAGGTCAGGCGCTACCACCATGAGGAAGGCCCTATCCTGACTCCTGACTGGGAAACCTGCAATATTTAGCTAGGTTTCTTTTGCATACCAAAACACTTGCTCAGATTGGTCTGTTTGTCAATGAAGACTTTAGCAGAGATAACATTTCCAAAGGGCATGAACATCTGCAGAATGTCCTGGTCTCCAAACTCCTGTGGAAGGTGGTAAATAAAGAGGTTTGCCCCCTCTGGACCTAAAGAGGAAGAAAAAATCAGAGTAAGGTATCCCCCAAGTCTTAGTCCCCAAAGCCTCTTAGGAATACTTCAGTAATAGGTAGGCTGGTCGTTTGGCTTTTTCTTATGAAGAATGAGCAGATGGGGAATGTGAAGTGCTGGCATGGTCTCAGGAAAACATTCGTCCTCGAATAGTTCTAATTGGGGTAGGGGGTGGGGTGAGGAGGTGGGGCTGTACGTGGCTCTTTCTCACAGAGAACCTCTAGATCACTTTAGCTGCACATTTGCACATCTCCATCAGTAGTGGGCAGGGGTAGAATTTAGGAATGAGTTACTCCTGGGAGGCCATGTTTTATGTGTAGATGATCTCCTGAAGTAGAAGAGAATGTTCCTTGCATTCTAAGCAAATTGCAGCATTTTAGAATAATGAATACAATAGCACTAATGCTGCTCAGATTTCTCAATCATTTACTTCTTCAGCCAGTTTTGATTTGGCAAATCTGTGCACACACACAATAGTCATCTTTATCAGAATGGCTGACAGGAAGTCAACAAGTAGGAAAGGTATCTAGAGACTTACAGTTTTGATGGATTTTATAGCTCTGAGAATTAGCCTTGGGAGTGCAATGCATGCCAGAGCTTCTTCAAGAATGAGTTAAGCAAAGCTCTCCCCTTTCCATGGAAACATCAGAAATCAAGGGAGAAGGGAAGGTTTTTCTTAGCTCTACTGCTTGGAAGGTTAGTTTTAAGTTCTTCACTGAACTCAAGACTCATCTACACAAGAGCTGTATAAAAGTTAAAAGAACAAAAAAGGGAACCAGATGTCATTTGACAGAGAGAGGATAAAGCTGGGATACTTCTTGGATGCTGGAAAGAAAGAACTCACAGAACTGGGAAAAGGACATGTGTTCCTGACTCTCACAGGAGAGGGAACTTGCCTCTGTTCTACATGGACATCATGGGTCAGGATCCTATGAATTCCTTACAGAACTCCTACAGTGGGGCATGAGCTCTATGTGTGTGCACAAGAAGAAAATAAGGATAAAAGAACTTTGTAAAACTATGTGAATTGGCACATCTTTGTCTGCCCCCAGAAAATTCTCTTAAAGAATGATACTTTATTGAAACCAGAGATGAAGTTATTTCTTCTTTACTTAAAACATGTCTACATTACTATGTTGTTATGGACTGTATGGGTATATCTATAATACAGCTCAAGGGAGGCATCCTGTTGATAGCTGACACGTGTCCTTAACTGTTTTCTTGTCCTAATATCGAAAGATGTGAAAACTCAGATGCTGGAAATGGGGGTGCTAAATGCTACTGTACCATGTGTATTTTTAGTAACAGGTATATTACTAGTCAAATGTGTACCCAGAATTAGAGTGCCTTTTACACAAAAGATTTAAATGCTTCCAGATGGATTAATGGGGCCCAATGAGCATTGTAAGGAGTGTTGCTACCCCTGAAGTCTGAGCAGTAAGTGCAGTCTTAATGATCAGGACAGACTGTGTGTGCCTGAATGATCATGGCAATCCAGAATGCTACATACATTCTGAATATGTCCATGCCAGAGAGAGGGAGACCACAAACAGTGAGACAGACAAAAAGAGGTACTGGTCCTTTTGTCCATTATTTTCCCAGGGACAAATTTCAACATCTTCTTGATCCCCCTCCTCTGATATCCCTTTACCAAGAAGCATTTTGACCTTTTAGCCCTCCCAAATGGAGGGGAAAAAAAGCAGTTTCATATAGAAAAACATTCACTGTATGTAACCGATGCAACTGATACCCAAATCAACAAAAATTCACACATGCACAAACACACGCGTGCGTGCACACACAGAATCCTGTTCAGAACTCACCCTCTTGTGTGTGCATTCTCTCCTAGCACTCGTGCGCACACACACGCGCACACACACACACAGAATCCTGTTCAGAACTCACCCTCTTGTGTATGCATTCTCCCCTAGCATACCTTCACTGGCAGCTGTGCTACATTACTGGTCCCTACAGGCTGGTTGTTGTGTATTTCTTACAGGGTGCCCAGTGTAGCACAAAATCTTGAGGCATCTCTCTGTCACAACAAAGCTACACTAAAGTACCAGTGCCAATTGGCCTCTTGCTGGGAACCTGGGGGCCCCAACGACTTGTGGGTACAAAACTTGCCTCCTGTAAAGGGAGAGAGATGGGGATGTATGAGAGTGGCCAGAAGAGGTTCACAATGGCATGAAAGGTGGCAGAATTTCCTGATATTTACATCTATAGGAATGCTATAGTCTTTCACAAAATTTAACTATGGAAAAATTAATTTAAATAATTTCTTTGCCAAGTTTAAATGGCTCATTTTTCCCGTGGTGAAGAGAGTCCATGACTACATACTTCAGGGTACATTTCAGCTCTAGCTAAAGGTCAGTACAAGGACAGAGCTGTAAATTAGGGAATCTGAGAATCTGCTGAGTAGTATACCTGTCTTTCCCCTTCCTGCTTAGTTTGTATTTTAAATTACATTTTATTTAAACTAATGACAGATAGGTGATATTCTTGACCTAGATCAACTGGATGAGAAGGTGATCATGAGAGAGGTATGAGAAGGCAAGAGACAGGGCTGGAGAAAGGTACAAGGAAACCATACCAATGAAATGAGCAAACCAAAAGCTATGGCTAGTACCAAAAATAAAGAGCCCTAATGCATATCACTGATAGCCAACATCCCTAAATTAGAGTTAGGGCTTGGCAATCATGACTTCTGGTTCTTAGTCAAAGACAAGCAGCTTATGGCAGTGGGCTGAGGTGAAGTCCTTCAAAAAATGTTCTTACATGGCCCAGACTTAAACTGATTATTTTTTAATCTTTTGGTGGCAGTTATGTCTGAGTGACAAAAGTTATGCTGTCCTGTAAAGCCATGCCAGATAATGGAGAGAACCAGTGTTCTCTGGAACCATTTAGGAGACTTCACTTGGTCATTTTACAGGTTACCTCCTATGGCACTTACTTCTCAAAGTGGCTCTCAGACCCTACAGGGACTCAACAAAGACAGGCTTTCTTAAGGGAGACCTGTGATATTCATAAAGTGGGCCCCTTCCAAACACCAAGTGAGACACAGTTGTCCAAGCAGCTATGCATGCTTAAAAGCCTACAAAGATGTCATAGGCGGGAGGAAAGGGGATGAGGATTGAAACAATGAGAAGTAACTTGAGTTTCATTTATTCCTTTCTTTTCCTCAAAATCTCTATGCTCTTTGTCAAAGGAAATTTTACTTTCTATTTTTTCACACTTTTAATTCTATCTCCTTAAAAAATCCTAACTTTGCAGAGTAAAATTATGATATCACCTAGATTACCAGATTTTTTACATTAATATCCAAGCAAAAGCAGTTTGTAACTATGGAGTGAGGGTAAAAGGGAAAGACAAATAAAAACAAAAAAAAATCTCTTCTCTGATTTACCTTTTTCCATATTCTGAACAAATCAGAAAGAAAACAGCACACTGCTGACTTCTTTAAAGCAACTTAGCTAATGTTGCTTTAAAGTTTTATAGTTAGCTTTAATTCAGTCTTAGTATTAGCTTTCTGAAATGTATCCTGCCTTACTGGTAGCACATCCAGGCATCCATCACTTCCTTCCTTTCTCAGAAGACACCCTCCCGTATAGACTAAGTCATTTCTAGCGGTGGGTTCCAGCATTAGTCAGAACTATTCCTTACTGAAAGGCAGCTGCACAACTTCAAGGGATGTGGACACCAAGTGCATGGGAGAATTTAGAGGAGGTCTTCCCTCACACCAGCCTGATTCAAATGGTACTCTCCCAGTGAGGAAAGAGAGACCGAGTGCTCGTGCTAACCAGGGAGAGGAAGTTCTAGACATTTTTGATGGTAGCAACTAGTAAGTAATTTCCTATAAACAGCTGATGGATGAGAACTTCTTCAAGGGTGAGTGAAAAACTGAAAAAAAAAAGATGGACAGAAGACTGATAAAGGGCTTAGGCTTGAGACTTTTTTTTAAAAACATGAATACTAGAAATTAGGCAGGTGATTTCCCTTACAACACTGGTTCAAATCAGCACCTCCTAGGCATGTGCTGAAGGCAACTGCAGGTCTGGCTGGCCCCGCCAGGCCCTGGATGCGGGTGGACACCTACCTTCCTTCTGGCTGCCTGCGGCACTCTGCTGTTGCAGCAGGCTCTGGCTGTACAGGGTGGGCAGTGCGGCTGCCGCATACTGCTGAATTCCTGAGTAGGCCTGGGTGAGGGCGTCCATGGTGCCAGCCGTGCCATTCGTCAAGCCTGTGGCGCCAAGTCCTCCATTCAGAGCCGCCATACCTGAGAGCATTTGAGCAACTTTACAAAAAACCCAACAATAGAGAAGAGAAATAGCACTTATTCATTAGTGCTTTCCAAAGGAAGTCAGAGAATCATTTGACACAGTACAACAGCAAGTGCATGCAGCTCACACACCAATTAAACCAACAGAAAATAAAAAATGATACATATGAAGAAATACATCACAGTAATGTGGAGAAAAAAAAGAAATAAGCAATGATCACTCTCCCTCCCTTCGCCAGTGAGGCACCATAGTCAGACAGGACCATGCAGTGTGCTGCTGGCAAGTACCACTGGTGTCTTTTTGAAACAGATACCTCTGCTTCTAGACTTTAGAAGCATGTAGAAGAAACCCCAAAGCCAATGCAAACCAAAACTCAGTGGCTGAGGCCTATCATGTACGTGCGCTGCTGTCCACTGACTAGGCTCTTAGGCCATGGGTGGTTTGGGAAGCCTGGTGGCAGAGAAAACTTTACACTCAAGCTGTGTAATGAGGAAGTGGCTGAGCAGAGAAGGTCTACTCGACTTTTCTAAACAGTCAAAGGATATTAGGAGAGACCGGGACCTCAGGAGTATGCAACCCAGCTGGCTCAGAATTGACGAGCAGGGCATCTCACGCTACTATGAAAGATGCGTGTGCACACGACACACAGTAATCAGTGTCAATGTTTTCTAGTGAACTGGAGTGACACTGTCTCTAAGCTGGATTCTGGCAGCAGAATGTAGACTGGTTTGTGATTTCGTTTTTGTATGTAGGTTGTTCTATTCTGGCTGCTGACTGTGACATTTCCCTTGAATACAGAGTCAAAACAAACAGTGCTTCATGGAGTATGAACTTTCATATGAACTCAGGAAATGGAGTAGGCAACAACACAATTGCCTTTGGGTTCCTTTTTGATTAAAAAGGCTTAAAAAAAGAGATCTGTTTCCGAGGAAGAATTTACTAGAAATAATGCTAATCTTGATGGTAATGGAGGAGAGTTACTTTGAGATGCTTGCAAAATCTGAGGAGAAATCAAATCCAGCAGCATTTAACAGTCCCATGAGTGTTGCTTGTAGTCCTCAAGAAGGACGGGCAGTGGGAGATGTCCCGTTCTCACCATTCGTGCTTGTGTTACTTGGACAACTTCATCTCTCAGACTAAAAGGAAAACGTGTGAGCTACGAAGCTGACCATGACTTAGCAGTGGAGGACTCTCCTAGTGCTTTGGGTTTGGGTTTTCTATTGTGGGGCTTAAGGAGACTGAACTAGGCCTTGAGGAATGGTACACCAGTGTCTTCATAGACGCTGGGCAAGGGAAAGTCTGTAGACCTCAAGAATGAAATACTAGTCTTTGGAAAGGAAGTAATTTCAAGTCATTCAGCAAGCACAGAAGAAGCCAGCTAAGAGGTGCTGGTCAGAAGAGGGCCCACTGTGCTTGCACTGGGTTCTCATTAGAAAGAAGCCTGTTCTCATCTGTGCTGTCAGAAAAAGCACAGTGAAAGAGTTTAGAGAGCATCTGTCCTCTTAATTACCCCAGTGATTCCTCAGACACTAGCTAATCACATTTACCTTACTGTGTCTTTTCTTCCCATTCATCCCTATTGTTGTGGCTGCCAAAGGACTGAAGAGTAATTTTCTTTTTCCCTGTTGGTTATGTTTTATCCTTACTGCTCAGTAAGTGCGTGCTGCTTCTGAGAGCTAAAGGAGTGTGTCAGACACCCTGAAACCACTGGAGTGGTTCTTTTAGTAACACAATAGGCATTAGGAATGCAGGCCATCAGTTGTGATAGCAATTGCTTTACAGGATAGTCTTCTGGAAGGACTGTGACTTGCCCTCTGCCTCAGAGTGCGTGGTTTCATGTGTGCACAGTAGCCTTTGCAACCCATACATGGACCCTACTTAGGTTGGTCCTTTAAATTGTCCCGTTTTGTCATTTTCTACCTCTTAAAACAGATACAGAATGAGTTTCATACTCTCAGAATATTGAAAGGAGGTTTCAGGACCAAATAGAGTATGTGGGAGGCCTGCAATTTCACCAAACAACATTCCAGCTTAGTCCTCCATTCTTCTGGGTAGTATTTTGACATGGCTGGTTGTAGTCTTCTACTATACTCCAACCAAGACTCACTTTCCCGAAACTCTGCTTGCTTCTGCTGCTATGTGTATGGAAGACAACTCCTAGCCTTCTGTGCTTGGGGATGGTTATAGGGAAGCATGAAGTAGATGACATATAGATGCCATGGTGTGTGTGGGGACTGGTCAGGAGCCTGTGTAGAGACCTGTGGGATAGTTGGTCTTCCCAGCCTAAAGCTTCCCTCTTCTATGACATAAATCTTTTGAATGAAGAATAGGAGGGATGAAAAAGTTCTTTCAAACACAGATGCATTGAGAATATTTATACTATCTTGGAAAATGATATGGGTGAACCAAATTCAAGGATTAACAGGTAAAGGAGCACATGGGAGTGTGTGAAGAGCTGTCAGAGGAGGAGTCCAACTTTTGAGAGCAATACTTACTACCTGATGTTCTTCTACATTACCTAATCATGGTGTTGAAGTTAACACTTATCAGTTCAGCTGTCAGTATCTGATTACCTTAAAAGCCTTGGACAATAGTAGCAGAGGTCTGAAGAAAGTTTAGTTGAATAAGATATGTACATTTATAAGACTAAGGCTTTTTTTTGAGAAAGCTGAATGGATCAATTATTTCCCCTATTCATCTATATTCTTATGCATGCTATTTGGACAAAAAAATTGGATAAAATGATAGGTGTGACAAACCTCTGCACGGGAGATCTGGGTAGTTGGCCTGACAATATGGTTGCTATGTCACCTGACTACTAAGTCTTTTACATTTAATTACTCTTCAGAGTAATTAGTTAAATTAGTTAAAATGGCAGCCACAGCCACAAATATGAACAATTATTTTTGTTAGCACTGTGGAGACGGTACTAAGCAGAACTAGAAAGAGTGTACCATAAGCAGACTACACTTATTTGCCAGCCACTCTTGTAGGTGATACAAATCACATAAAAAGAGAGAAAAGTAAGGAATGCATTAGAACAGGTTTATGACCCACTGACTGAGGTAAATTTTCCTTTGAATAGATGAGGTGTAGCCTACTAAGCTACAAGCTAAAAACGAGGATCAGGGGAAAGCAACTAGAATTAATAAGATCCTACGTTAGTAAGAACACAATTGCAAAGGTGTTTGGATTGTGCTCTGGTATGAAATGGCATTCATCTTTACAAACTTCTAGCAGATAGAGTAAAACAATGACCCCACAATGTAAATAAAGAGCAGTATAGGCTAGGGTAATATGCTTAAATCCCCTCTTCCTTTATCCACATAAAAGAATTTCAAAATCACTCTTCAACAAGTATTTATGACTCATTACAGTAAAAGAGTCATAGTTTTATGAACACCATATTTAACCATGTGGAAGAATTACACAATTTAAGTAAAGAAAAAGATGCATTTCACTTACATTTAGAAATAACTAATCAGAGAAAGGCTCTTGGGTAGATATATCTATATAAAGGATTTTTCATCTTAATTTAGATATTAATATATAAAACACAACCATGAAATCTTCAACCTATCTAGATGCGAGCTCCAAATATTTCATGTTCTGTTTATCTTGTTGGTTTCTGGCTTTATCTGTAGAGGGC
Source organism: Pachyuromys duprasi (assembly GCA_028658305.1). Lineage (NCBI taxonomy): Eukaryota > Metazoa > Chordata > Mammalia > Rodentia > Muridae > Pachyuromys > Pachyuromys duprasi. The sequence continues at coordinate 26,304,894 of CM053760.1, forward strand.
TGTACTTTTTCTTTTTTTAAGATTCATTCATTAATATGTAAGGTAAAGGAAAAAAAAAGGTTTTTCAAACAGTTTAACTATGCAACTTATCTATGAACCCTTTTAGAGAGGGGCTGGCCTTCCAGCAGGGAAGAGTACCAAGTCTAGGCTAAGATGTGTCATCTATCTATTTTCTTTCTGGATGCTTTGTTCATGAAAAATAGTTGGTTCTATTCAGAACACCAGAATCCTCTCATGATTGTAGCCATCCCACCATACAACAGCCATTCCTGGGGCACAGCTGGCAAGGAAACAATACGCAAGTGTCTTAGGAGCAGGCTGTCTAGAAAAGTACTTCTTGACTACTTTAAGAGATTTATCTTCAACAGGTGACATCATTTCCTTTGAGGAAGACTGAATTAGAGAGATTCTACCCTAACAGGGTTTTCCTTAATACTCAATGAGACAAGTAGTAAATACTCCCTCTAAGTTGATGCTGAGGTTTTTAGAAGATGTTTGCACTTAACACTTAGTAAGCAAGAAGGAATATATTTCCATTTGTGTATAATTTCTGTTTAATTAAACATTTTCTTCCTGGTTCATACTGACTGGTAGGTAGGGATATATGAAATTAAGAACATTCTTTCTTAACTTGTCGTGAACTATGCATATTCCTATTAGCCCTCTGACAAAGAGGGAAAAATAGCAACTCAATTTATTCAACTGTTGTCCTTGCCAGAGCAAACTTTGTGTAACATATGACCCCACACAAGGACTAGCTGTGGTTTCTCATCATTCAACAAAGTTCCCCTTCGGTCCTCACAATAAAGATGGGAAAAGCCCAGCAACACAGAACAAAGCAGGTGCACAGGACACAGACGAGAAGACACACAGCAGTCATGAGCACGTGCTGAGGAGGACAACCATTCCCACTGGCCTGTTACTCTGCAGACCAAGGACAGGCTGGCGATCAAATCAAAGTCCTTGTTTGAGGGGAACTAGGTCCTGGGGCAAGAGAAGCAGCATGAGGGATGTATGTACACACACATCCAAAACCCAGGTGAAGGGCAAGTGGGCTGGCATTGCTGTAGGACAAGGTCAAAAAGAGGAGCTGCACCAGAAACAGGACTCAGGCCTCGAGGCTCCTAGATGGCTGTTGAAAAATGTAAAAGCTGGAGGCAGTTTTAACTGGAATAAAACATTCTGGCTGTCACAAGTTTACCAGGCCATGTATATGGCAATTAAGAGCTATCACACATGAAAGGAAACTTTTTTTTTTCTTTAGGGTCAGATAGAACTCATCTTTTGGGGGGAGGGAAGAGTTGGTCTCCCTACAGCATATAAAAGAAAGACTTAAACTGGAAGATTATCTACTTATTAAAGTACTGTTTATTTTATTACCAGGGTTATACAAGTTAATAATTATGTGGAGACATTTTAGACTCTTTAAACATTTTACTACATTTGTTTAGTGTGTGTGTGTGTGTGTGTGTGAGAGAGAGAGAGAGAGAGAGAGAGAGACAGAGACACAGAGAGAGAGACAGAGACAGAGAGAGACAGAGAGAGAGACAGAGAGAGAAAAGAATGCTTGTGGAGCTCAGAGGACAACTTGTACAAGTGTGTCCTCTCCTACCAGGTGAGTGCCTCAGGGGCTGAACTCAGTTCATCAGCTTTGGTGGCAAGCACCCTTACCTGCGCCAAGCCATCTTACTGATAACGTTTTTTTTTTTCCAAATTATTACTTTGAACTTTTAAAATGTAAATTAGGATTTCTGCTTTAAAATAATTATGGTAGTGATCACTCAGTAAAACAGTTTACTACGTACGGACTCAGAACTGAAAGTGGGTAAATGGCCAGGACTCATTTATTAAAAATTTAAGCAGGCAGTGTTACATTGCTTGGGTCATCTGGCAGACAAGGTCCACAAAGCAGAAACTGCGTTGGATGTTATGGACCTCCTGGGTAACTAGGGTGACCAAAATAGATAGACGGGCAAGTTAGATGTCCTCCTTGTGGATGAGGCTCAGTATCCCTAGTGCAGAAGCCCACACTCTGTCTTTGAGTGTGACTCATCCTCAGGCCTGAGCACTTGTCCCACATGCATGTAAGTAAGAGCAGGTGGCTGTGTGGGGCAGGGCTACTGTCCGTTCTAAATGAGTGAGTCTGTTTCAGAATCAAGTGCCATTTGGTAAGGTATCTGTCTAAAGCCTGTGTTGCCCATCATGGCAGTCTCCATTGTAGAGGCAAGCATAACTCCAGGTACATAATGAAGACACCTCTCTTTCTAGCGAGGTGCCACTCAAGTTTATTTCCGGCTTTCCAATGACTAGTTGTTTTTGCTCCTACATTTGTCTGGAATCTTTGATTTTTTCTAAGCTACAGGGTACCTTTAATATCACTTGACCCAGAATTTTCCATTTTCGAATGGAGACTGTGGGCCAGCGAGGGAGCTGAGCTGCCAGAGCTCTCCCAGCTGACTGGCAATAGAGCCGGCACAGGCTCCCAGCTTCTACTCCAGTAACTTCTCTATTAGAACACCCTGCCTTGCGGACTGAGAAAACCAACACCAAATCAAGCTTCTTAATCTCGGGCTCCATCTGTCAGACCACAGCAGTCTAAGGGTTTGAACTTATACTACACATTGAAAAGAAGATGGGGGTAGGGTGTGCTTGGTTTATTCTGAGATAAAGTCGGGGGTGGTGGGCCTTTGCCTATTGAACCATGTGCTCCTCCATCCCAAGTTTTAGTTCTCCCCATTTTATATCCTTTTTAGTCAATTCTGGCTGACCATTTCTGGAGAATTTCGGGGAAGGCTGTCCACCAGAGCAGCAAATACTCACTGTTTATAGTACCTGCTAGTGCATTAATATTATTCAGTCCGACAGTGGCTCCAGCCAATCCTTGCAGAGTCCCAAGAGAGGTCAAGGAATTCATGGCTGCACCAGCAGTAGAATTGGGGGTTGAAGCAGCCACTGAAAGAGAGAAATGGAGAGAAAAAGCACAAGATGAGAACCAATTGGGATGTTGTCGCTAACAGGCTCACCATGGTGTCACTTGAGCACTTGTGGTTTTTTTTTTTTTTTTTTTTTTTTTTTTTTTTTTTTTTCTTTTTAACTTGAAGTTTTTCTGTAAAAGACAAATGGGACTGGACTCAGAGGCCCTTTGGTACTTAAGAGTTGGTAACTGAAGAGATCACATGGTGGGCTGGGGTCGTAGCTCAGTGGTGCTGACTCGCTGAGCAAAGCCTTATTTCAGCCCTCACCCCGCAAGAGCTCACCTCTCCTTGTTTTGCCAGCAAAATGAGTGTGCTCCTTGTTGCTTTCTGAGGGGGAAAATGTGAATGACAACTCGACAAGTCTACATTGTCTGCTGTTAATCCCATTCTAGGACACTCTCACTCAAATTTAGATGCTGAACTACTTGGCTCAAACTTTCTTCAGCTGTATCTCAAATGCTCTTAGATGAACAGTCACTGGATGATACATTACAGTTTATATTTCTAGAAGCACTGGTATGGTCATTTCAATAATCAGTTGCTTTTCTAAGTTTTAAATCCTTTCTATAAACATGTGAGTTTTACTTCTTTTCGGTTAATGTTCTAATAACAAAGGCCTTGGATTTATCTAAATACATTGTCCAACTCTGACTCTGCTATTTAGTTTTAAAAAGATTTTTACTGCTTACTTATTTATATGCTTGTATGATTATATGTGCATACATTTGGTGATACTTGTAGAGACCAGAAGAGAGAGTTGGATCCCTTGTAACTGGAGTTACAGGCATTTGTGAGCCACCTAACATGGGTAATGATATCTGAAGCTCAGTCCTCATGCTAGAGCATAAATATGAGTTGTAACGACGGAATCATATTTCTTGCCCTCTGGTTCCTACTCTTGGTCCTTGGTTTAACTGTATTTAATGATTTCTGAATGTGAGCTTTAATACTATTGAAAAATTATTTTTGTAAGACTCTCTGCACTCTGCCCAAAGTTTGGCTGTGAGTCTCAGCATCTGCTTTGATCCCCTGTTAGGTGGAGTCTTTTAGAGGACCTGCTATTGTAGGCTCCCATCCTGTTTTCTCTCTTCCACTTCTTCTGGTATCTTTCCTGTTTGCCATTCTGAATGAGATATAAGCATCCTCCCTAGGGTCTTTCTTAGTGTTTAGCTTCTTTAGATCTTAGTATGATTAGTAGATTTTAGTACGGCTATCCTATATTATATGGTTAATACCTACTTATAAGTGAGTGTATACCATGCCTGTCTTTCTGTTTCTGGGTTAGAAGGGGCGGGAGGGGGGGAACAGAAGAACATGGAGGGGACAGGAGCCCTACAAGGAGACCAACAAAGCTAAAAAATCTGAGCCCAGGGGGTTCTGCAGAGACTGAGGCACCAACCAAGGACCATGCATGCAGAGGACCTAGACTCCCTGCTCAGAAGTGGCCAGTTGGCCAGCTCAGTCTCCATGTGGGTTCCCGAGTAAGGGGAGCAGGGGCTGTCTCTGTCATGAACTCAGTTGCCTGCTTTTTGATCACTTGCCCCTGGCGATGCAGCCTTACCAGGCTAGAGAAGAAGAGGATCCAGGCAGTCCTGATGAGACTTGATAAGCTATGGGCAGATGGCAGAAGAGGAGGAGGACTTCCCCTTTCAGTGGACTAGGGGAAGGGGATAGGGGAAAAAGGGAGGGAGAGTGGGACTGGGAGAAGTTGAGGGAGGGGTTTCAATTGGGATAGATAATAAATAAATTGTGAAAATTAAAATAAAAGAGAAAAGTTATTTCTGGAGATCTCTGAGGTCTGGGTTGAAGATGGATCTCTTTAGGGATGATGTCCATTTGATTACACAAAGTACTAAAGGAAAAGACATAGCAGAGTCCTTTTCAAATGGCTTTTGATCACCCATGTAAAGCTCATGTAAGTGCCTGTTTACTACTAGACATTCACAGAGGGAAATACCTATAGCAGTTCTCAACACTAAGTTTTATTTTTTAAAGATTTATTTATTTTATGTATATAGTACTCTGTCTGCATGTACACCTACATGCCAGAAGAGGGCACCAGATCTCATTACAGATGGTTATAAGCCACCATATGGTTGCTGGGAATTGAACTCAGGACCTCTGGAAGACAGACAGTGCTCTTAACCTCTAAGCTATCTCTTCAGCCCAACACCAAGTTTTGGGGTAGGTATTTTTCTTTGTAAATTCCTAAGTTCATTCATTCTACCAGTTAAAGCCCTTTGGGGTTCCAGAAGTATTTTGAATGGTCTCTTATTAGATACTTCAGTTATACTATAAGCTTCCTTGTATTCTTTATGGACCAGGAGTCTTTGAAAAATTTTGCTCAAGTTTTTCTAATTTACCATATGCTCCCAAGGTGGGATAGATACATTTATTTGAAACAGAGATGGGAAAATTTAAGCCAAAAGTGCTACTGGGAACAAAAGTTTTGTTGATAAGCAATTTTAAGCGTAGGCTGATAATTCATAGCTGATGAAGCAGTCAGGGAGACAGTTAAGTGTCTTCCTGGGGTCAGTGCATTCCTTAAGGACCAGTTCAAAGATTACCCCTATAAGCATTTGGCTTTAATCAGATCAGACTTCAGAGGCCAGGAGCAAAACAAAATAAAAACCAACCAACCAACCAAAACCTCTAAATAAATAACAACAAAACAAATACCCCACCCCCAAAACTACAGAAGTGCTATGGCTAATAATAGTGGGTGTGATGATGATAGAGAGATATATTAGCTAGGAACCTAACACATCAGGCAAAGAGGCAATAGAAGAGAGCCATAGAAAGAGAAAAAGGAAGGAAAGAAGGAAAGAAAGAAAAGGAAGGAGAGAGAAAGAAAGGAAGGAGAGAAAGAACGAACCAACAAGCCTGTCACTCATAGCTCAAGGCTATCCCTTTTGAGGAGTGATGTCAAGGGCACCATGGCAGGGCAGCAGTCTTTACTTACCCTAATCTTTCTTTTATAAACTACCCGAATATTGCTAAGTTGCTAGGCAAATATACAACCAAGAAGCCAATCTGGGAATAAATGAGGAGGATCAGGATCCAGAGTTTCTCTATTATTTATCTAAAATGCCTGGCTGTTAAGAAAACATCATAATACAAGCCAAGAAATAAGATGTGATGCATACAGAGCAAAAGAACAGACAACAAGGGTCTAGATACTAAGATTTAGCAGGTGAAGAAATCAAAGAAGACATTAAAAAGGTACTAAACTAAGGAAATCTTAAAGAATGGAAGAAAGGTACTCCAATGTTTCATCATCAAAAAAATGCTAGCAAGAAGACAAAGAATATAAAAAAGAAAAATCCTACAGTTGAAGAATAAAAAGCTACAATAAATTATTTCACCATAGGGCTCAAGAGCAGACATGAACCTGTATAAGAATGCGTGAACTTGAAGCTATCAAAAACTACATACATAAAAACTATATACACTCTGAAGAACTGAGAGAAAAATAAACAGTGAACATACTAACATATACAACACAAGGCAAAAGGTGATAGCAGAGACTAGAAAAAAATGTTCCAAAGCATGATGGCTAATAATTCCTCAAATTTGATGAGAGACATTGACACATTCAAGAAAATGAACCAATTCTAAGTACAATAAACTGTCACAAAGGACCAGTATCTAGATATATGAATGTAAATACTAAAGGTTAAAGACAGAGGAAATTTTGAAAGCCAAAGAAAAAGATCATTATACAAGGGCCTTCAAGTAAAAGTCACAGTTGACTTCTTAGCAGAATCAATGCATTTACAATAGGATATTCTCGATGATGGAAAAACCAAAACCAAACTAAAATTATATCCAGCAAAATCATCTGCCAAAAATGCACAAATAAAGAATTCCCACGTCAAACAAAGAAACAAACAAACAACAAAATTACCTCATAGACATCAGATCTGTCTTATAAGAAATAATGAAATTCTTTAGGTTTCTAACAGATTTTAGAAAGGTATCGACACACACACAGAGTGAAAGTAATTATAAAGTAAAATGGTTTTTCCTCTTAACTAAGTTGGCTAGCATGTATATAACTGAATGATTAGCTATGTGCTATAAGAAATGTAATATATTTGACAATAACCAAACAAGGGAGGAAGATGGAGAGAAATTCTATGGAGCTAGGAACTTAGGTCTTGAGAATGAAGAGAACGAGAAATTGCAAATAAGAAGATTATAAATACCCTATAAATACAAAGATTTATTACGTGTTCTCTCCTTTATTCAGTTTCTTTAAAAGAAAAGATTATGTAAAGTAATTATCATTTGTTGCTAGGTTTTTAACATATTGTTCATATAAGTAACATTTAAAAGGCTAGAAGGAAAGGAATTATATAGAAGAAACATTTATCTTACTGAAACTAAGACTATAAATTAGAAGTATGTTCTGATAAGAAAATTTGTATTAGGTGCAGCTCCATGAGCCTTGTTGAAGAGCTGGGTGAAGAATAAAGGGACCCGAAAGGGGGCAAGAACTCCACAAGAAGACCAATAAAATAAACTAACCTAGCCCATGGAGGTTTACAGAGAATGTAAACCAACCACAGAACAAGTATGGGCTCGGACCTGGACTCCCTACACATATGTAGCTGATGGGAAGCCTGGTGTTCACGAGGGTCCCCTAGCAAGTAAAACAACTGTCTCTGACATAGACTCCATTGCCTGCTTTTGGATCATTTTCATCTAGGTGGGCTGCCTTGTTTGGCCTCAGTGAAAGAGGATGTGCTTAGTCATGATGTGACCTGATGTGCCAGGGTGTCGTTGGTAGGGGGGCTCACCTTTTCTGAGGAGAAGGTGAGGGAGGAAAGGGGGGAAAAGAGTGGGAGGGTGGGACTGGGAGGAAAAGAGGGAGGGGGCTGTGATTGGGATGTAAAGTTAATAAATAAATAAATGGGAATAAAATATAATTTATGATAATCACTAAAATCATAACATTTGAAAACATGAAAAAATCATTAAATTAAAATGCTTTATTAGTAAATATTCATTTACTGTAATATACACTTAATGTACCACCATAAAAGACTAGAGAAACAAAAAGGCATGTGACAAAAAAAGAAAAAAATAAGAGAACACACCCAAATTCAACCAGATTTGTAGAAGTATTAACTGAAAGGTAGGCATGCTCAGACTGTGCTTAACAAAAATCCCCAGCTGAGATTTAACCATGCTAAGTAAGGAGGTACACTTAAGATTCACAGACATAAAGTCATCTGAAAATACAGATGTTCCTTGACATTCAACAGAACAATGAACCTATTCAAAATAGAAACCATCCTACCTGCTACACACCACCCTACTGAACATCCTGATTCAGCAACACAGCTAGAGGCCTGATGTTTTCCCCATGACTATGTGGCTGACTGGCAATGTGGTTCACTAGTGCTGTTCACATGGGAAATACTGAGCCTGTCACTAGCTCAGGAGAAGATTGCAGCTCAAACTTTTAAGTATGATTCCCACTGAATACATACTGCTTTCAGAAGTGGATTCATAAGTCTGTGAAAGGATCGAAAAGATATATCCTGTCAACAGCAGCCATAAAGCACTGCATTGGTTAGACTAATAAGAGATGAATATAGAACTGCTCCAAAGAGAAATACATTGACCTAACCTCTTGCATTGCAAAGGAGTTTCATATATTTTCAAAAAAACTACGTCATCAGGGCCAAAGAAAACTACAGGGAATATGTTCTAATGGATATAGTCAGTACAACACCTATACAATAGGCACAATGTACAGTGCCTATCAGAAGACTGACTTTACTCAAAGCTCGATTTTTTTTTCTCTTCCTCATATTCCTCAGAGCATAGAAGTGAATGAAAAACAATAGGCCGAGACATGAGATAATCTTCACACAGTCCAGGAAATGAACAAAAAGCAAACTTGGAGGCGGTATGGAGGGAAGAAAACCTAGGCTCTTGGTCATCTGACAAACGTGTTGCTAAAACTGTTCGCCCACTGTCTGCCTGTGGCAACTACAGAGGAATGTAAGACAGAAGGAAGTAGACTCAGCAGCAGCATACTTCACTTCATCTTCGAGTTTCACTCAGTGGCAAGAGAGAAAATGACACTGGAACTGGCAGATTCCATGACCATGGATGATTTTAGGGAGTTCTTTAAGTCTGAGAGGTGAGTTTGAGAGAAGAGGCCCTCCAGTATCAAGCAAGCCTGGGTTTAGGTGATATAGATGGTGATGAAAGAGCCATGGAGCCGCAGGACCATTCTGCCATGAGCAATAAAGACACAGGGCACAAATCACAGCACCCTTTTACACCTTGTTTTTCTACTTAATTAAAAAAAAACCAGTACTTGGGACTGACTATAGTAAGGAGACTGAATGCATGTCTCACTTCTTAGTGTACTATTTTGTTTTTTGTTGTTATTTCTTGTTATTATTTTGGAAATCCTAGATGATGAAGGCAAAGAACAGGTATAGAGTGAGGAGTTAACTGTATGAAGTGCCTTCCAGTGACAGGACTCTATGCTGTATCCTTGGCTAAAACTTTACAATTTGCCCTAACTTTAGATCTTTCTATGGAATATGGACTTGCCTTTAAGAACCTTTTAAATTTTAACAATCTGTTTAAATTCAGATTTGTCACAGGGCCAATCTTAGTCAAGTACTTAAAAACTAAATGTTCAGCAGATGCACATTAGAGAAAAAAAAAAAGATCTCAACTTAACACAGAAACAAATTAAATGGCATCAACCCACATGTTTTCCTATTTCAGTGTTGGCCGACTAGCAATGGGCTGTCTTAGGCAACTGCATTCTGTCCACCTAAAATTCACTTCAGTCTCCACTGGGAGCCACATCTTTTACTTTCTCACTGAAATGATTAACAAAATGCAAAAAGAGCACCTCAGGAAAGGTGTGGTATATAAATGTTGGCTCATTTTCCAAGAATGCCTTTTGGTAGGAGGCTGTTCCATATTGTACAAGAGGTTGCAGAGAAATGTTACGGAGGCATGGAAGTGGGCCCAGCAACACTTGCTTCACCTTGCTTGTGTACTGACAGTGAGAACTTTCACACATGACATTTGAAGCCTGCTTTACCACAGGTTATATCCTACCTACCAGCCTAGAGATTTGGACACTGTGACTAACAAGGAATGAAAAGGAAATGTAATAGACAAAAGTGTGATCTCTATTAGCTCATGTGGCAGGCACAGCCTGTGCCCTTTTATGTGTGTGATAGAAAATGCGAGAAGTGACATGGTCAAAGGAGATTGGTGGTAAAGACATGTTTACTTTGATAAGGTCACAAAATTTCTTTGATCTTCTGATTAGGTTTGTTCCTTACTGTAAAAATTCCACTGGAGAATCCCTGACGCCATTCCCAATGGAGGGAACATGATGGCCTGTCTTCAGGGTCTGTCCAGGGTAAACAATATATCCAGCATTTTACTGCCTTAGATGAAAACTGTGGTTCACAGACTACCTAGTCAGGCCTTTCTGATGCAGGGGAAAAATAGTGTTAGCAGATGCCCTAAAAGCTGCTGTCTACTATGATACTCAGCCAGCACCAGGTCTGGCTTCTACTATCCAGTTGTTGTCAACACTTAACAGTAACAAGTCTCTCAGACATTCTTTCATGTGGATCCTTTAAGGCAATCTGTAAACTAGCCAGAAGTCTTCCCCTTTACTAAAAAGATGAAAAAGCATACATTAAGGTGTTGAATGGACAGACATGAGTGGTACAGATGTCAGCTAGATTTCCCAGCTGTGAACAGGGTCCACAGAAAGGCCACATGACTTTTTCATGCTGATATAAACAGAAATCTTTCTTTAACCAGCCCACGTATTAAAGTAGGGTTAGCCATCTTGTTAAGAAAGTTTCATCTGGGGCTGGAGGGTATAGAACAGGGGTAGAACACATGTTTACATCTGCAAGGATCGGTATTCCAAGATCAGCAGAGGTTAGTTTGTTTTCTTTCAAAGGTGATTTCTGCCAGAAATAAATGGCCTTCCCCCCTCTCCTTTCCTAGTTTTCCAGAGGTGAAAGGATAACTTTTCTTCCCATCATCATTTTCACTTTGCTTTTGGGAAGAGGGGTGACTTCTTGGAATGGAGAGACTGGCAGTCTCATGCACTCACTGATGATGAGCATTGACTTTCATGAAACAAGAGGCCACGGTGCTTTGACAAGGCCTTCCTGTGTGTTCTCTTTCTATCCTGGAAAGGCAGATGAGCTTTGGTTCCATATGGAGTATGTTTTAAGAAAGAGGTAGGCACAACAATGCCCTCTCCTGAAATGTCCAAGCTACATCTCAGGATATGCTATGCTACATAAAGCAGACAAACTAAAGTTGCTGGTTGGCTGGTACTGAGATGGGGATATTTTCCCATAGAAGTGGAAGTGAGAACTGGAAGAGAAAACTCCAGGAATATGGAAGCAGAAGAAGGATGTGGCCCAAAGTTCTGGCTCTGAAGAAAGAGACAAGGCCCAGAAATGAAATCAAATCATTGGCCAGAAGCAGAAAAAAGGGAAAGCTCCTCTAGCACCCTTTGAAGGAATGCAACTGGATGAAGATACTTTGATGTCAGCCCAGTGACATCAACTACACTTGCAGTAATTAGCAACAGAAATAGAAAACTCACTGTCACCAGGAATGACATTCAGAATGATGGCAGCTAATACTTTTTGAGTGCATACCAGGTAGTAGGCATTATAAATGATGGAACCCGGATTTACATGCAGCTCATTAACTATACAGGGGCAGTTCATTAGCTACAGAGGGCTAATACCACATTTACATTTAACTTAAAATCCTATTTTGTGTTCTGGATTGAACTTGTGGGTACTGCAGACTTACTTATGGAGGCAATGAATTTGCTTGATCTACCTAGATCTACCTTGTTTTTGACTCTGTTGCTTCCAATCTGGAAGATACTAGGAAGTCTCAATGTAACTGAGGCTTAGCATTAATCCCCAAAGAAAAAGTAATATAATTATTTATCTCTGAGAGTGGGCACGAAATCAGATGAAGTGGCACTGGTTTTCACTATATAGAAAGAGATGAATTTGTTGAGAAACCTTTAGCCATCTGTCCTTAAGAGAAATTTACTTCGACTGCACCATTCTACAACATTTGAAGAATCAAAGTTTCCCCACTCCTTGGTAATTAGATGAACATGACAAATTCTGTAGCTTTTACTGCTAAGTTAAGTCATTCAGAAAGAAGCCATCCCCACTCTGTGTGTGTGCGCGTGGGCGCGTGTATGTGTACCTTTGAAAACATCCAGGAGGAAGATCAGATACTAAACGAAAGTTAACTAAGGGAAGTTTAAAATGTAATATTTAGTTCACAAAGAGAAATCCAAGGGATGAAACAGTCTTAGGTGCTGACATCAAAAGGGTATTCTTTTTAGTTTGAGACATCAAAATTAGAACCAGTGGGTGAAAGTTACAAAGTGATACATTTCAGGTTAATATGAAGGGGACTCATCTGAGAATTGATGTCTTCTAAAGTGAGTGGAACTCTCCCAGAGACATGTTGCTCTTGGTTGTAAAAATATGAATGCAGAGACTAGATAGTTATGTATGACGGGTTTGCTGCAGACCTTGGAGCTAGCCTTGTTAGCCTCAGAAATCCCTTCAAGCAGTTCTTAAAAAGCTCTTCATTTTTTCACTAGTTCCAAACATGGCTGCCATCTCTAAAATGAGCACTCCAATGAGGCAGAATTCTCACAGTTCAAGGCACAACTTTTGGAAAGTTTCCAGTTTTACTTCCCACAACATAAATGAAGATGTGAAATACTCAGCTCTATTTAGACACCGAGGATCAAAATGTAAGTTTATGACTCATCAAGCTTGCCCTATTTGCAGTTTCCATCTCTTGTGCAAGTGATATTTACTAGTACATGCCACTCTGATTCCAAATGAACACCCATAAAGGCCAGATGTTTGTGGCGTAACCCTAGACACCGGTGATGTTCAAATGCTATTGGACCATCTGGTCAGAGGTGCCCTATTTTTTTTTTTTTTGTAAAAAGATACATAATTTCATACATAACTATCTAGATCTGTGCATTCATATATCATATTCATATGATAGCTGTAACCATATATGCACTTAGTGATAAAGGTTTCTTTTGTTGTGGTTGTTTTTGTTTTGTTTTGTTTATAAGAAGTAGTTAGGATGTCCCGCATCAGAATCAGGAGGTCTTGGGGTTCACTTAGCTCCACTAAAAACACTATGGTTATGGAGGAGGCTCTCAGAAATCTGATTTCAGAAAGCCATCTTCATATTTCTTTTTCATGAGTGATTGGGGAACATTGGTATCAGGGATGTCTGATATAATTCTATCAATTTCCCAAGCAACTGGTTTGGTATAAACTTTAGTTTGAGTCATATGAGTTTATGGAGAGAGGTCACATCTGGTTTATGACAGGAAAGGAGAACAGCTGGGACTCAGGGAAAATTAGGAGTTAAACTGTAACAGGTGTTTTTCTGTTCTATCTATTTAAAAAAAACTCTACCAGAAGGCAAGCATTTTAAAGAACAAGTAATTTTTGCCCTTTTGCTTTTAGAACCTCAGGAGTGACGGCACACAGTAGGGTCTAACTGAGCGTCTGCTAAATGAATGGACAGAAGACTGAGGAAGGGGATAGGATGTCCTCATATAGTTTTCTTACAGCAAAGCTGACTTGCAGACTAGACAGGCAAGGGCACTCATTTCTCTTTGGGTGATACCTTACTGAAGGACTTCTAATGACCCAGAAGAAGCTGTGGCTTAGTGGAGGACAAACTGTTTCTTTCTGCTAAAAGCTATGGAAAGTAAAGGTACTTAAAGATAAAGCCAATGAAGCCAGATGCTGCCTTTGTATCACCAGAATGTGGCCAGAGACACTTTTCATTCCTCTGATATTAATTCTTGAGAGGAAATGAGTAGACGGCTACTCTCAGCTTGCAAGTGGCCACTCATGTGCATCAGCAGCAATGTGAGGCCCAAATCCAAGGCCATTTTGTGACTCTACTTGTCCTGAGATCCACTGGAAACACACTAAGAAACTTCCCTATTGCTTTCTTATACTCTACAGAAGGTGGGTTAGTGTACAGAATTGCTGTTTGGGGTAGGCTGACTGCCGGCTGCTAGGAATGGTCTGTACTTAATTCTTCTGAGGAGTCAGATGTGCCATGGAAGGTAGAATAAGTGCCCACTCGGGGCTTGTTGATGCCTCACACCTGCCACTTCTTTACGGAAGCTCTGTATCAGGAAACCCCTTTACCTGTGTTCTGCAGGTCATATCCAGCACAACTCTACACAGCCTTCGCAGGGAAAACACATTCTCTTACACTGACCCTCTTCCCTACATTTTCCAGGCAGCAAGAGTTTTCTTTTAAGCTACATAAAACAGCGATAATAGGAAAGAGCAAGAATTGCCTTCAGTGCATTCATTAACCACTTTCCACAAAATAATTAGATAGTGAAAGCACTGTCTTTGCGGTTTAGGAAACAAAACAATTGTGAACACAGAGAAAACGTAAGGCAAGGGAGCCTGTGGCTGCCGTCTTGTCTCTGATCAGCTTGGATGCTGCATTCCAGCAGTAAGGAAAACAATGTGAGGGGCAGAATTATTATGCTATGACATGGGCACTATCATTATAAGCTAATCACAACTCTAGGGCATTAGTGAAATACAGAGTGTTTCTTCTCCCTTGGAGCCTAATTATTCTCTGATAACCACACCTCTTATTTTAACTTATATCTGAGGTTTTTGAGAAGAGAGAGAGAAAAGGAAGGGTGATGGGAGAAAAGGGAGACTGTGTTACATACCAGCATAAAAGGTTCTGAGTTGGTGCCCTCTTGTTACTTGACGATCTGTGGGGGCATGTGCTTTATCCTATGCTCGCTAGTGACTCTTTCAGTGCCCATTCAGAGCACGCACGCACGCACGCACGCACGCACGCACGCACGCGCGCGCACACACACACACACACACACACACATACACACACACACACACGTGGGGCTTGGTACAGCTCTGGGATAGAGGGTTTCTCTGAAGACCAGAGAGAAAAAAATTCTGTCTCACTACTAAATTGTGACTTGAAACTGTTTTCCAAATCTTTTACTGCATGAGAGCCAAAGTTTTGGAAGAAGAAAAACTGATGTGGACAAATGTCATACTTAAAAAAAACAAAACAAAGTAGTCTCACTGATTTCCTAACCTTAAATTTCATTATCAAATGCCTTTTGGAACACGTAATAGTTTATTTGAAAGAACTCTATCATGGTAATTGTCAATAAACCATATTATTTTTGGTATCGTCTCCAGTTCCATGAAGACACACTTATAGAGATGAAAATGGCCTTTGAGGTCTTGAGTTTGAAAGAGTCAATTTATATAATTTTACCACACATGTTAAGAATAGAGTAGAAAGAAAGAGAACACTGACACTTCAATAATTTTTGATTATCATTTATCAAAATGAAAGTACTATGCCAGCTGTGGTGGGGCTTGCCACATGCCAGCAATTGGGGAGCAGAGACAGACCGAGGAATAGACACAGACATACGCATATACACGGGGCAGGGGCAGGCGGATCTCTGTGAGTTCAAGGCCAGCCTGGTTTAACAGTGTTCCAAGCCAGCCAGAGATACATAGTGAGATTCTGTCTTTAAAAAAGTACATTCCCCTTCACAGCTGCCCTCAGACAGACATGTGCTTTTACAAACGGTCATGGATACAGACTGAAGATGATGTTGACAACTACTGACAGGGGTGAGAGAATGAAAATGCAAAGATCCAGAAAGAGAGGTCTTGTTTCCCGGGAACTCTTACTTCCAAGTCTTTCAAAGTGTTGTAGAAATAACTGTCTCAATACCTCTGGTAAAACATTTCCCCCTCTATTAGCCTCTGGCTCCCTGTCAGGGTTATAAATGAGGTATCTGGATAGATGGCCATGAAGACTTTTTGCCCTTATAATATCTGATATAACCAGGCTGTGGCCCCTGAAAAGAACTGTCAGAGGAAAGAAGGCCCTTGTCATCTGCTTTACTAACTACCTGCCGAATGTCTGACCTTCCTTATGGTGGAAAGGGAGATTTCCCAGATGAGAGGATGGCCAAAATCTATGCTCTGACATAGCTTTTCCTTTGGATAACAGAACCGTAAAAGTTCATGTCTTACTGCCCTCCATTTGGAAAACAGAGATACGGGCTTGTCTGTGTCAGAATGTGTATCAGCAAAGCTTTGCCTCTTCAAGTAGCCACCACAGACCCTGGAACAACAACAAAGACTGTGGACAGGCCTCAGTGCCTGGTCCTTGACAATAAAACCCACCCACACATAGATGTCCACTCTATTTAACCCAGTAGCACTGTTTTGCCTTTGGAAAGGAGGGTTTAGTTTTCCAACCGTTCATTTTAGGCACCGTGAGAAGTTTTCTGTCCCCTGGGCACTAAAGCACAAAAGGGGAACAAGCATCTACATTCACATGGTACCACTCTTCTGAAGACTGCAGAAGTATTTATTTCCCCAAGCCAAGAGGCCACAGGAGTTCCTCTGGATCCTGGTTAGCAGTTCTCCATACCAAATAATTTCCCCATAATACTTGACATTTTATTTTAGAAACAATAACTATAGTTTACTGTAGGCATAAGGTTATTGTGTAATTCAAATGCTGATTTCTGTATCTCCCATTTATAGTTGCAAGTCTTGTTCTGAGGATCTCCTGTCTTAATGTTGTACAAACTCTGCTCCCCAATAGTCTCCTTATATGTCAATAAAGTAGCTTACAGCCAATCACTGAGCACAGGAGGGAATAGGGTTGGACTTTCTGCTAGCCAGGGGAGGAGGAGTTAGAAGAGAGGTAGTAGGTGATTCAGCTCAGAGAGTCCATCACCCAACCAAGATCTAGAAGACACCGGGAGAGGAGCTTACCAGGAAAGCTACAAAGTGTAGGCTGGGAGGAAAACAGATTAGCCTAGAGGGTTAAGAGTAGAGGAATAACTGCTCAGTTCTTGTGTTGTGAAGCTTATTATAAACAAACATAAAGAGTCTCAATTATTTATATGATAGCCTTGTTAAGAGTGAGCTAAGAGAAACAAGTATAGCTAATAAAAACAGTTAACAGTATACATACATGCATATGTATTCACACATATAGACTATGTGTATATATGTATATAAACTCATGTATATCAAACCTCAGTATTTCAATGAGGAAAGTAAAACAATTCCATTTCACAACTGAAAAAAATTAAATTATTAGCTCTATTGACTCTTACCAAGATGTCAGCATTTTGTATAACAAAAATGGTACTTTCTACATTAATTTTTTTACTGTTTTTTAAACTTCTACCCTGAATAAGAATTTTTTCTTGTTTCCAGATCTAGATACTTAAGATTTTCACCTATATGTGAGGTAAATATTCTTTTGTTTCAACTTCTGCTATGTTCCCAATTAGGCTGAGCTTTTCCTCACGTCTCAGAAGCTCTTTTTGATCCTAGTTAGCAGATTATTTAAGCAAGATTATGCAGAGCCATCACTGTCAGATTTACTGGGGTAACTGTTAGTCTAGTTCTATATCCTTGATGAGCTATTCCTACCCTCCACTCCCCCTCTCCCCTTACCCTGTTCAGCAGTATTAGGAATTGGCCACGAGGCTAAGTGAGTGTTTTATTAGCGACCATGAGCCTCAGCTTGATTTTATTCTTTATTTTAAGACAGGGTCTTACTAAGTTGACTAGGCTGGCCTTAAACTGTGATTGTTCTGCCTCAGCTTCCCAGGTAACTGAGATGTCCTGGCCTTTGCCGACAGGTCTGGCTATAGGTACATTTTTTCCACATACTTATAACTTTGGAAGGCATACCAGCAGAAAAGGGGGTGAATTTCAAGAACTGTTCCTAAAAATAGGCTTTGGAAATAGCTGTGAAATGGGGAAAGGCATTTAAAGACATTAACCAGGTCTACACATCAAGGCGGTTTCTCCAGTACTCTTGTCTGGGTTGCTATACTGAACCAGCAAGCCCAGGTTCTGTGGTCAGCTTTACCTAAGGACTTCCAGAAGTAAGTCCCATTTTACTAGGTTGACAGTACTGAGAAGAATAGCTAACTTCTAATCTTTGGAAGGACATCTTGATAGCCAGTTGGAAAACTGTATGTATGTCAATTTAAGGTTTCAATCCATTTATTCATCATTTCTTTGCTATTCTGCTTTTCACCTTCTGTACTAGGTATCTGGGAGAGATGAAAAGGCAAGGGTTGGGAAATGTTATCAGAGAGATTCATCTGTGAGGTCAACCTGAGGACTGACTCTTCCAGGGACTGTTCTGTGACTGTCATAGCCCTCCACTTCTTTCACTTCACATTCACCTCTTCGGTTTCTTTTCTTCTGGATACTTCTCTTCAGTCTAGAAAATTGTTTGTTTTGTCCATCTTAAAATCATTTTCATTAGCAATGATACAATTTTTCCAAACTTTTAAGAATTATTTATTTTTAAAATTAATTTTGATTATGTGTGTGCATGTGTGTTTTGGGGTATGCACATGTGAATGTACATGTCTAAAGAAGGCAGTGGCACTTGATCCCTTGGAACTGGATGGTTGTCAATGGCCTGATGTGAGTGTTGGGAACCAAGCTCATTCTTCTATCAGAGAAGGATGTGCTTTAAATGCTAAGCCATTTCTCCAAATTCCATAAAAAGCAGTCTGTAATTCCAGGCAGAATTTTCTCTCTCCCTAAAGAACTGACCCCTACTCTACCAATGTAGATGACTATTCTATAGATGACTATTCCAAAGCCACACAAATGTCGATGCCACAATATCACTTCGCTGCTCTCACCTTTCCCAATCCTTTTCTGTGTGGCATTCTTGAGACTGGATCATTCAGAGCACTTTCTACCTCTTGCCCCATCCATCTATCCCATATGTAAAACTAAGGATTTATATGCAGTCCTTTATTTTCTTCCTTGTTGATGCTACTATAATAATTTACTTTAAGTCAGCGGTTTTGTCTCTGTAGCTGATTTTCAATTCCCTCTTCTAGCTGTGAGGATGAGCTAGTCAACTTGTCAGATATGCTCCACTGAGGCTCAGTTTTAACATGTGCCAAATCAAACCATCTTATACTACACAGGCATCTTTCTCCGTAAACAACTCTCCACTACCACAAACACTGTCCTACTGATTGCCAAAACTGCACTCGCTGGGGTCATCTCTTCTGTTTTTCTCCTTCCCACCAAACTGGTACCTAATTCTAGTGACTGATGTCCTTGGGGTTGAAGTCTACACACAGACGGCTTTTCAATGCTGCAACAAATTCTGGCTCTAAGCTTTAGCTTTCAGGGTCCTCCATGGTTTTTATTTTCTACATATCTCACACTTTGAAATAACTGAGAAGATCCATTTTCTGATTAGGTCATTTTACCTATACATTCACATTTGACATATCTTCATTTTATTACTACTTGCAAAAAAAATCCTAATCTTTAAGATTGGGGTTTAAATATCTAATTACCTACTTATCTATCAAAGTTCTCATTTCCTCAGGACAAAGTCTTTCCTGTCACTGACCATAGTTTCCCTTTGTGAGTGCTCTCCAACTAAGTTTTACAGGTTTGAGTGTTTTGATTTTTTCTATGTATAATTTATAAGGAGTTAAAAAATTAATCCACACATAAAATAAAAACTCCTAAAAAGTTTCTGCTTGCCTAGTATGAATGAGGTTCTTGGCTCAATTCCTACCAATTCCAGGTTGAGGTGGGGTGGGAGAAAACTATATTGACTTTAGGTTGTCGAAGCAAAAGTTTAGGGCTGGGCTATGGTTCAGTGGTAGAGCACTTGCCTAGCATGAGTGAGGCCATTGGTTCAAAAAGTTTCTCAAGAGTTTTTTTTTTTTAATAGACATTAAATAATGGAATTCTAGGGAGCTGTGACCAGCATGTTTTGTTTTTCTCATCTATTCCAGAACACAGGCAATTAACACTTCATACTTTTCACCAGCGCTAGTAATGATGCATAACTGTATTTCACAGCAACAGAAAAAACTGCAGCATGAAAATCTCATGAAGTGGTTATGGTGGATATAAAACACACCCCTGATTGGTATTTGCTGTAGAGTATGGGGATTGTGAGGACTGATAATAAAAAATGCATCACTGATACTTAAAGAGGAACAGAAAGAGCAAAAAACAAACATGAAGAATTAGTCAATGTCTGAAAATTTTTTTAAATGCACCCAAGACAACAACATACTGACCATGTAACAGTCCTGAGGAGTTATCACAGGGACTGCTTCTTAGTAAGGGGCATACTTCAGTCTGAGTATGGCTTACTTCAGTCTGAGTATGGCTCTGTGGTGAGCCATGAACACCTGTTCCCTCAGCGGTTCAGCTTTACTCAACTTTAAATTTGCTCAGGGCTATTAAGAGCCTCTAGTCTGCTCTAGGTTAGGAGTAACACAGAAACCACTGGCTGCCCAGCTCCTGTGCCAAAGTTACTCTGCTGGCAGGAGCCCAGACCTTCTCGTATATTTAGATACTAATGCATCAAAGAACTAGCTGTGGGTTTGACTATTTCAGACTCCTCACAATAATTTTCTTTGAAAATTATTATTATTTTAAATGTGTGATTGTTTTGATTGTAAGTATGTCTGTGTACCATCTGTGTGTCTGGTGTCTGTGGAAGCCAGAAGAGGAATTGCCTGGAATTGGAGTTTCAGAGTTTCAGTTTTGAGTTGCCATATGGGTGCTAGGAATTGAACTTGGAAGAACAGCCAGTGTTAACAATTGAGATCCCTATCCAGCCCCAACTCACCATTTTCTTGGTGAAAAGTATAATATAAAGGAGGTTCTATATTAAAAAAAATCTGGTTGAGAAATATTTGCATGTTTTACCCTTACAGTGGCTGATTCCTGCGAAAAAAGATAACCTTTCCCGAAAAAACACTCTATTTCTAACAAACTGGTTTTTAAAAAAATCTCAGATTTTGACTGATACTCCAACCAAGGACCATTGATGGAGATAACCTAGAACCCCTACACATAGTTAGCCAATGGCAGTTCATTATCAAGTAGGTTCCATAGTAATGAGAACAGGGACTGTCTCTGGCATGAACTGATTGGCCTTCTTTTTGATCACCTCCCCCTGAGGGGGGAACAGCCTTACCAGGCCACAGAGGAAGACAATGCAGCCACCCCTGATGAGACCTGATAGACTAGGATCAGAAGGAATGAGAGGAAGATCTCCCCTATCAGTGGATTTGGGAGGGAAGGGGGATTGGGAGGGAAGGAGGAAAAGGTTTATGGGGGGATACAAAGTGAATAAAGTATAATTAAGAAAAATTAAAATAAAAAGAACAACAAAAAAGGAAAAAAATCTCAGATTTTAACATGTTAAACAAAACAACATCTTTGGTTATCATATAGTGTTTCTATTGGGAAGCTTCCAAGCAGGAGTGAGAGAAGACTTGTTCCCATGGCAAAATCCTCTAGTTTTGATCTTTGTCAAATCTATAAACAAGAACAAAAACTACCCAGAACTCCTAAGTACACTGAATATATAGAAAAACATACAGTTTAAAGAAGATAAGGAAAACTAAAGAAGATTGTTTCCTTACTTCTATCCAATTCAAAACATTAGTATAAGGTATAAAATATTATTTAAAGTTTGTTAAAAGTGTACAAATTATAGTTTATACTTAAAGGCTGCTGAATTCATTTTACTATGGGAAGTCTTATAAAAATGGTTCTTGAAAAGCTAATGGTAATATGAAAAAAGACTTATGTCAACTTTATCTACTAATGTGTTAAGTACTTAAAGAATTCCACGTACAAAGCTAATGGTTTAGAGCTCTTGTTCTTGCAGAGATTCCAGGTTTGATTTCTGATACTACACAGTGGCCCCAAACCACCCATAACTCCAATGTGTGGTGGACATGCATACACGCAGGCAAAACATTCACATACATAAAAATAAAGGGAAAAAAGAACTCCAGGTTCACAACAGACATTCAATAAATATTTGCTGAGTGGATGAACACTACATTATTTATTATAATTACTACAGTGTCATTTTACTTATAAAAGCTCAAATGTAATACTTGATTCCATTGAGTTTCATAATGTCAGGACCAAGAACAGACATGGAAACTTTTAGAAAAGCAGCTCAAAAGCATTGAAACTTACAGGAAATGAGCCAGTACAATGTAGAGGATATGAGTCAAGAAGTGAATGTCAATCTTTTCTGCAGTAAAAGGGTGTGAGGGTGTTTTATTTACCCCACAAATAAATAGCTCATTTTACTGTTTTGACTTTGCTTACCTAAAACACAGACAATATAAGTTAATATAAAGGAAATTGACTGCTTTGAGATTCATTTCCTTCCCGTGATGATAAACAATGAAAAACAATAGGCATGAGGGGAACAATGGAAGGGCACGAAACAGGTACTCTTTATGAGTACGGTTCCTGAACTAATAGAGATGTTCCATAAGTACATTGTACGAAAAAATTACTCTAGGCTAAATGGATATCATTTTTTCTAAGCAGTGTAGGCATTCCATTGCTATGTGGAATTAGCAATATACATGTAAGTAAGGGGTGCTTGCTAAGGATGATTTGTGTCATTTTTCAAAAGTCTACCTTAGAGTAGGTGGTTCTAAAAATGAAGTGCTTTTAGTAGATAAACAATGCTTCCTTATTCTGTACCTGTGAAATAACATTTGAAAGCCACACTTTGTAAGAATCTTGTAATAAAAAAACCAGACTACTATATATAATTTTGTTCTAAGATGTCAGCATTGACTAATTCTCAGCATCCTGTCAGAAGTGAGTATTCACATGCAAGGTATGGCTGTGTTTGGATTCCTCAGGAACAAAATCCTAGGCTGACCGGGTCAGGTATCACCTCAGAGATGCATGCATTGTAATAGAAGAGAAGGAACGGCTCTTATAATACATTAAATAAGGACTTTTCACGTGGCTGTTCCATTTACATAAAAAAAATCAAAACATTAGGAAAAAAAAAACCCTAGGCAGAGGCAGGCAGATCCCTGTGATTTTGAGGCCAGCCTGGTATATAGAACGAGTTCCAGGATAGCCAGGGCTATACAGAGAAGCCCTGCCCTGAAAAACCAAGAAAGAAAGGAAGAATTAAAGGAAGGAAGATGGACAGACACTATAGAAGCTAGTGTGGTGTTTAAAATGCAAAGGGCAATTATGAGCAGAAAAAGCATTTCTACTTTGAAAGTGTAGTACTATTTAGAGCAGTGCTTCTCAACCTGTGGGCACGGGGGTGGCATATTAGATATTTACATTACAGTTCATAACAGTAGTAGCAAAATGACAGTTATGAAGTAGCAACAAAAAATAATGTTATGGTTTGGGGTTAGCACAACATAAGGAACTGTATTAACAAGTCACAGCATTAGGAAGGTTAGAACTACTGACTAGAGTGTGATACAAATGCATATGTTTAAATGACTGTCGTCCAAAGACAATATGCTGAGTGTTATAGTGGAGGGGTGAAGCATGTCCTTTGGCAGCAGAGAGGAAAGTGATGTAACACAGGATGCTTACCTCATGGAGATACCTTTCTTCCCCTTCTCTGGCCTCTAGGAGCTCCTTGCTGGAAGCTCCCTAGGAAGGAACTGCTATCGACTCAGGGATAGACTTAGTTAAGCTTTATGTTAAGAGTGATAAGCACACTGCATGGAAGGCTTAATTGATGAGGAAATCATTTACATTGATTGTTAAGATTTAAGTACAGAGATACTTCAAACAATTTTTAGTAATAACAACAATCTTTACTGCAGTTTAATTTACAAAAGTAGCAATATGTGGTTTTCTAAAGCCACTTTTAGGCTGGTATGGTGGGTGGTACACACCTTTAATCCCAGCACTTAAGAGGCAGAGGTAGACAGCTCTCTGAGTTCAAGGCCAGGCAGGGTAATGTGAGATCCTGTCCTAACAAAATAAATCAAAAGCCAATTCTACACCTGTGTGCAATGTCAAGAACAAACACTGCTGTATAAGCAGAAGATGGCTAAGTGCTTTAAAAGAATGAGCCAAAGAAGAACTCAAGATTCTGGGAAGACAGAGTGTAAGAAAAAGGTGGAATGGCCAGGCATGTGTTGATGATGAAAAATGACATGACATGGTTTGGCTACCCAGAGGCAGTGTCTCTCTGGCAGGAAAGGGAAGAGCAGCTAGACAAGTATGGAATGCCATACTTAAGAGTTTGTTTTACTTTAGCCTAGATCACACTGAACCAAATTTAAAGTTCTAAATAGGGCTATTTTATTTGGTCAACAGTGTGAAAAATGGTCAGAGGATGGAAGCTGCATTGGGGTCTTTGTAGTAGTATAGAGAAAGTGAATACACGGGTCTCCATCAGGTTAGAGTCAACTCTGAGAAAAGGCATTTGTAGGGTGAACCAACCAGGATGAAGACTTGTGAGTTATGCTGCTGCCATGGCTAGATGAGCGCCTCAGCCACTGTATCCTATTAGGTTGAACAGAGTGGAAGGTAGCAGGAAGAACAGGTCAGTGAAGATGTTCATTGTGGGCTTTCTGAAGCTGAGGCACCACTGTAGGAGCTTCAGATAGACAGCATCTCTAAGTGTCTTCTATCTGTCTCTCTGGGCCTTAGCATACACACATAAGGCATTGCATGGGGGAAATGTAGGGTCTAACACATCTGAATACACTGAAAGGCTCACGGTGTGGCTCAGAGGTCTATAAATCACTTTCTACATCGTGCAGGCTCTCTGTTGATGGAGATATAGACACATTTAAGAAAAAAAAAAGCCTCCTACAAACTGAAAGGCTGCAGGATAACCTTTAGGGACAATCTTTGTATGTTATATATGCAGCTTCCTGAGTAACATATGTAAATATGGACAGCATCATTCATTACTATTTTAGAAAGGCAGAATGGGGAATGGGTCTGATTCTCATGAAAATACCTACCACTTCCTCTAACCTCAATTGCTCCAACAGGTCACATCTTTGGTCTCCTCAGACTTCAAGGAGACCAAAGATATTGAGAAAGACTGCCAAGAATTTAAAGGGAAAACTCTTTGAAGAGCCAACAGTGGGAATGGAGAAATGCTTCCTGACATTTTAAAATGTCTTATGCTATTGAAAGAAATTATCCATTATCTTGAAGTGTGCACTTGACTGAGTCTGCACTTAAAGAAACATTTGGAGAATTTTAAAACATCTTTTTCTTAAGAAAAAAAAAGAAAAGAAAACAGGAGGCCAGTGAAATAATATAGTAGATAAGTACAGTATTAGGTTTTAGACAGAAAATGCTTAAGAAAAGTTCACATTCAGAGAAATTAATGCTATTTTCCATGCTCTGAACATTACTAGACAAGACAACCTATCTATACACATTGTAAGAGAAAAACATTACCACCTTTAAAACCTATCTACCTGCTGGACACACAGTTTGTATCTTTCTATAAAAACAAACACATTTCTTAAAAACAGGTTCAAAACTGGGTAATAAGAAATGACCCAAGAATTAATTAACTAATTAGAAGACTGAAGTAAATAAAGAAAAAAATTATCCTATCAAAATAAAAGAAACACGATTAAATGAGGCTCCAAAAGACCCATGAGGAATTCATAAAAGGAATAATATGCACTTACCTGCTTTTTATTCTTTCATGATTTAATTTCTAATTTTATTCACTACTATCTGATAATTGCATGAAACACTTTATTCTAACCACGGGCAATTTAAACTATTTTAATTTTTATTTCGAGGCCATGAGACAAAGGAACCTATTTATTGCTTAAGGGGATTTTTTTAAAACAAAAATTAAAGCTTAATCTTTCATGTTTTAAAGCCAAGACTATTTAAAATCATTTATAATAATGCTGTAGGGAGACTTTTTCTCAGTATGTAAAATTGAAAAGATAAATTTACAATTATGAAAAAAATTAATAGTTTGGGGATTAAATTGTCCCTTTCCTTTGTAGATGAATTTATGTGGAACTTAAGAGACATATTTAAACACAGGGTAAATTTAAACCTAGTGTGGAAGTGAGAAGATGAGGCTTCGTGCATTTCACAGTATGGCTGTTCATGGTACCGACAGTGAACACACTTTACTAGCATTTTAAAAAATGTGTAACAGCACTAGTCCTGTGCATGGATCCTAACACTATTTTTTTTAATTTTTATTTTTATTTTTTTTTCTGTTATGCTGACATTTATTAGGTAACATTGCCAAGGAAAAGAACATTCTTCTTTAACATGAAGAATGGATATTTACCTACTTCCAATTCTGATGCAAACTGCCCTTTAGTGCACGTGTAAGGGAAGGAAGTTACTAGAATGGTGTTCACAAAAGTGATTTTAGCAAAATGCTTAGTGCAGCGCTTGGCATTTTGGGAGCAATCACTTCATCATAATATGCCGGCATCATGGCTTTATTTCAATCAGTGGTACTAGTGTTGTTAAATAGACTCACACAGGACAAAATGTTTTATACTGTTTTTCTAAATCAATTGTTCGAATATAAGTTGACTTATGTTTAAGGTTAATTATGATTTTTCAGGCCAAATAAAACCAAAGAAACATTTTGTTGATGAGAAACAGGCCAACTCAATCTTTCTCCATCTTTTGTCTTTGTTTAGGATGAAGGTACCGTGTTTCCTGTTGGGAAAAACATACTATATGCTTGCAATGAAGGGTATTCTCTTATTGGAGATCCCATTGCCAGATGTGGAGAAGATTTACAGTGGCTTGCTGGAGAAGCGCATTGTCAGAGTGAGTGGTCTCAGTTGTAGTATATATCCTAAGACGACAGAGCCTAACACTATTTTATAATCGATCATCCCGATGAAGGAGAGAGTCAAGAATGTGACTAACGTTACCAACCACATGTTCTACATCTCTGACAAAGTCCCTGATGGAACTTAGACAAGTACATTTACTTTTATTTACACCAAAAAATAAAAAATAATTTTTTTCCTTGTAAGATTTAAATAGTTTTTATTGCCACACTTAGAGGTTCTAATGGAATTCTCCTAGCTATTATGCAGAGCTGCTCTAGGAGGGAAAAACCACTTTTGGTGATCCTCAGGTAGCATCATCTACTGAAGTGCATGCTGCTTCAAGAAGGCAGGGAAGGCCACATTGCCAATGGGACATTTTGAGCACAGAGCAGGATGAAGGCAAATACAAAATGTTTTCTATGCTTAAGATTGCCTTCTGGCAAGCAGGCCATCTTCCTAGTCTGAGCACCCTTCATTTTAAGAAGGTTTAAATAAAAGTCATAGGAAGGCATGGCGGCATATGCATTTAATCCAGCATTTGGAGGACAGAGGCAGGTTATCTCTGAGTTCCAGGACAGCCAGGGACATACAGGGAGACCTTGTCTCAAAACCCCGA
This sequence comes from Pachyuromys duprasi, assembly GCA_028658305.1. Classification (NCBI taxonomy): domain Eukaryota; kingdom Metazoa; phylum Chordata; class Mammalia; order Rodentia; family Muridae; genus Pachyuromys; species Pachyuromys duprasi. The sequence continues at coordinate 26,332,258 of CM053760.1, forward strand.
AAGCACAATACAAAATAAAAAAACTCATGATTTTCAAAATACTGGATGGAACAGCATTACAGTTCGTATCTGAAATAACTCTATAGGCTCATATATTGAGAGCGTGCCCTCTAGCTAGTGCCATAATTTTGTAAGCTTGCAGTAACTTCTGGAGTTGAGATCTACCTAGAGGAAGCAGGTCACTGAGGGCACACTGTTAAAAGCTGTATCTTGCCAAGGTCGCTTCCTGTATTTTGTCTTTACTTCCTGTTGCTATTAGGCAAAGAGACTTCTCAGCTACACACTCACTAACAGTGAAGTTTCTTGTGATGGGCATGGACACCGTGCCAACGACAGTGGACTAAACTGAAACCACAAGCAAAGCAAGTTATGTCAAGCATTCAATCGTTCTGCCACTGTGACGGGAGAGCTAACACAATGGCGATGGGGCCACTAACACGGGCCTGTTTTGTTTTGTTTTCTTTTTCTTTTTTGAGACAGGGCTCCCTATTTTCTCTGGCTGTCTTAGAACTCACTATATATTCCAGGCTGGCCTGGTCTGACAGAGGTGGAACTCACAGAGATCTATCTGCCACTGCCTCTTGAAGTGCTGAGACTAAAGGTATGAGACCACAAACCTAGTTAAGCCTTACTGTTTTCTTTCCCCTCCCTCCCTCTCATTCCTGGCAGTAACACTATCCTTGCTAGTTTACTCTAGTTCCCCCTCCCTCTCTGCATCTGTCCTTTTCTGAAGACTACATGGCTTCTTTCCTTCCATTTTGGCTTTGGCACAAACGCTACCTTCTGATAGAGGGCTTACTTTGTTCAGATCCTTCGCTGCAAACCTTATTCTGTTCTATCAGTAGCAACAGCCTTATTTCATTTAAATTAACAATTCGTTCTTTATTTTCTGAGGTCTCTCCTCCTAAGTATTATGTATTTCTGGCTTTCGAGCCATACTCCTACCACAAAGATATTATCTAGCATTATAATATACCTTACAGATATTATTTACTGAATTACAATATTTTCACACTAATATATTTTAAGGAAATCACTGTTGTTTTCATAAGGGAGAAACTAATGTCAGAGATGTTTGTGATGCTTGATACTGACTGCAGCTCAACAAGATCTGAACCCCCTACGAGACAAACCTTCTGATGTGTGTGTGAGGCTAGTTCCAGAGAGAGTTCCTAGGAGAGGGAAGGCCTGCTCTAAGGTGGGTGGCACCACCTTGTGATCTGGAGGAGCCACCAAATAAAGAGCAGGAAGTGAGCTGAGCCCCAGCTTCATCTTTTGCTTCAGACTGTGGATGCAAATGTGACCAGCAGCCGCAGGGTGCTGCCACTTCCCAACCAGGAAGGACTTGAACCCTTGAACTGTGGGCAATATAAAACTTTTTCTCCACTTACGTTGTTTCGTCAGAATAAGAAAAGTAGTTAATACAGGGTCATTTAAGGATTTATTCAGATGCATTTGTGGATCAAGTTAAAGATATAATACCTTGAAAAAAACTGTCAAAGGTTGATTTTCCAGGAGTACTATTTATTCCGTAAAATGAAGCCCACACAGAGTAATGGGGTAGTTTAAAAATACTTGAAAGAATTAAATCACCATAATTATGGGCTGTTGTCTATAGACTTTAGCACGTTAGGGATAAGTCTAGGAGGTTCTCATAAACATTGCTCTCTAGATAAACAATGTTGTATAAAGATCCAAAGCCTAATTTTCCCTTTAGTTTTACAGGTTCAATGGATATGCTTTATTGCTTCCTGAAGTCAGAATTCTTGAGAAAGCTGGTGGGTTTTGTGTGGTAGCTTTCATTTCCTATTTTTCCATAAGAAAACTTGCACAATTACAATAAAGTTCTGCCACAATTTAGCTAATCATCTGGACACAAGTGAAAGAAGGTCATGGGATTTTTAAGAAGCAAGATAGTCCAAATCCACTCTCTTATAGGCTACAGAGAAGGACTCGAGGGGATTGTCAAGCAAGGCCCAGACAATTTAGAGAAGGAGGACAATGAAACAGTCTTTTTTTTTTTTCATTTTTAAAAATAAAGACAACAAATCATGGTAACTAAGCAAACACATTACGTCTTTCTTGTACAAAAAAGAAAAATGGTACTAGTCCTTGAATAAGGCAGCAGACCATAAATAAATGACACAATGTCCTCTACTATATCATGAATTTTAAACTCAAAGGTTCAGGATAGATTTGGTGTGAAATTCAGCACTGAAAAGATCAGAGAGTTTGAGAATCAGTGGAAAATTCTTAAATTTTTTTCCCTTTAAGGGAACAGGACCCAAAAGCAGGATCATAAGACTGAAGGTTGTTATAATAATACCCAAGGAAACTTTTGTAAAAATGAAGTATGCAAATTTTTTTCATTGAAAACTTTTCTCATTTTATCCTGGGAAAATAAAACACACACATCCAAAATTCTTCCTAAGAAAGTATGAACTAGACTGGAGAAATGGCTCAATGATTAAGAGCACAGACTGTTCTTCCAAAGGACCTGGGTTCAATTCTCAGCACTCACATAGTCATCTGTAACTGTAATTCCAGGAGATCCAACACCCTCACATAGATATACAAGCAGGCAAAATACCATATAATTAAAAATAAATAAATAAATATAAAAAAGTAGGAACTATAATAGTCCCTGTGCAGGTTCTCCTTACTCTGTCCTGGACACATCTAACCTCACCCCCTTGCCTCTGGGTGCATGAAAACTTGTATCATTTGTCTTGTAGCATGTGAAGGAAGTGTAAAGCTTTCTACTCACCGGGACTTGTGAGGGCTCCCAGAGCACTGCTTGTGGTAGAGAGAGGGTTTGCATTGGTGCTGGTGGCTGAGGTTTGAGCAGCAGCTGCAGCAGCAGCCAGTGTTGCCAGATTCTGTAATTGTAAAGCATTCATGCCTATAGAGGAAAAGAAAGGTAATGTTAACCACAGGCACAAATTTCTAAATTGAAACTGAGTGAACACACACACACACACACACACACCATCTAATCCCCTGCTGCCTCAGGGCTATGTGTGATGTATCCTGAATAGGAACTTGGTTAGGAACAGGACACCTCCTTTGAGTTTTAGTGGTATCACTTTTCACTGCTAGGGATGGACTACTAAGAAGGGGTACTTGCTCTGTAGCCAGTACTGAGCAGACTCAGCTCAATGGGGACACTCTCTATCCTAACTTAGGGCTGTCTTCTCTCAATGCTGTGGAGGTAAATATGAAAGTTAAGATAATATTCTGTATTACTTGCCAGGGTAATGGAGACTGGCAACTTCTACCTATGACTTAGCTGTCATGAAAATGGTGAGATGTGGTCATAAGCAGCTACAGGACAAGTGATAGGGTAAACTCCACATTCCGTATTTTGACAGGTTCACAGATATTAAAGAGGAATTATAGCTCATTGCTTAAATTTTCCTGCTCTGAATCTGACTGACACAGGTTCTAATCTTGGCTTGGTCATTTTTCCAGATATGTGGATGTAGACAAATTACTCAACGTCTTCATTTCTTGGTGGCCAGGCCAACTGGACCTGAATGCAGGGAGTTGTGCAAATAAATATGCAGAATGCAAATTACTCTAGCATGAGCTAAGTATTCACTGAATGTTAGTGATTACAGTTGTCACTGGCCCTGAGTGTCTCCAGATTTGTCTTCTCATCTCCACAGTGGGAACTCAATACGGATGAACAGAAACTGGCAGTGCCTTAAATCACTTTAAGCGTATTTGCTCTGATGCCAAGCCAGATGACCTGAGATCTATTCTCAAGGCCCCATGATGGAAGGAGAGAACGATCCTACAAGCTGTCCTCGATCTACACATGTATGTGATAGACAGACAGACGTAACACACATGTTAAACCTACAGCCAACATATTTTTTATTAGATTGAATTTATGATTAGTGAGAAGTTAAGAAATAAAATGCAAATAAAAAATGCAAGAGTGTAGGATAGGCTGAGAGATCTTGGGCCATGTTTGGAGATTGGGTTCTAGCCTGCTGCCTTTGCTGCTTATCATTTCAACATCCTTTTCCCCCTCACTCCTTATTTCTCAAGTCACAGGGTCTTCAAATACCTCAGGTATTTCCCCCATGATTCTCTTCACCGTGAGTAAAGGCAACAGTGTTTCTCTTCTTATATAAGAGTTAAACAGAGGATTCTATTGAGAGAGACTGGAGTCAAGTAATCAGCTTAATTTTACATTCTCATAACTCAAATCCAAATACTCAATATGTATCTCTTCAACAAATTTGATCTGTTTAAGAAGAGCGGCCTGGTAATGGTTCATATGTGCTGGGGGTAAGGGAGATAAGATTTCCTAGCAACATTCTTAAGCAGACTGGCAGCCATCAGTGTACAGCTCGCTGGCTGAGTGCATAAATAGGCCTGGCTGCTGAGCCCTAGAAATAGCACTGCTTCTGTGTGCTCCTTTGCTTTACCTCCTGATTTGAAAATAAGCTCTTAAGGGTTTTGCTATAAAATGAGTTCTCATTATGCCCCAAATCACGTCCTCCCCTCTTTAAGGAGCCATTGGGCTTGTCGGGTTGTGGTAAAAACCAAAACAGCCACCCACTTCTTTGGTGCCAATGCATAGAAGCACAATATGGAATGTGTGAAGTCAGGAGATCAAATGTGCTCTCGAGTGAAGCTATCTCTTTGTCTCTCTGATAATGGTCAAACAGTGGCATATTTATATTAGAAACACTGTGGGTATTATGAAGCATTGGGCTAATTTTTCAGTTTCACTTTAGAGAAGTGGTAGTACAAATACCGGAATTATTTGTCTTTAGTGAAGGCCCACTCAGACCAAATAAAGGCTGAACTTCTTTAAAGCTGCATCAACACACTTCACACTGAGGTGTGACAGGAGCACCCGGGCGAGTGATTCTGCAAAGAGTGGGGCGTACTGCATAGATCCATCTGTCCCTTCTTACGACTAATGTCCCTCTAATGTTCTACTGATGAACCAGACGACCACACTACATCACCAACAGACAGCTGGTCATATAAGAAAAGGATTTAGCACCGAAATGAAAACCTATACCATGCATTTGGCACCAATTATTAACAGATGATTATTATAGGCTCAGGTCAGAGGGCCATTTTCCGGTACACCTATGCCTCTCTGTAAGGGACAAGCATAGTATTGGAGCCAGTGTCAGAAGTTTCTGTATCAATGGGCCTGGCTTGGTATGTCCAATGGGTTAGCAACATCAAGCCCTTGTCTAAAGCCTTGAGAATACCCCTCTGAGGCCACGAGCACCGGAGCCTGCCATACCTCACTGTTTCATTCTGACACTCAGTTTGCATCTAACACATCCACTTTCTGTGTGTTATCTACAAACTGCTTTACTTATTTTGTATCCTACTTAAGACACCATTTGTATATAATTCTTACTTTTATAACAAAATACTAAAGTTTTTGAGGACAAAAAGATTCTATCTCTCTCAAGGCTACCAAAACACACAGAGACACAGGCACAGATACATACATGCATGAGTGCACGCATGCACATGCACACACACATACACACACACACATATAAGGGTGGGTAGGGGGTGGGAGAATGAATAAATGGTACATCATAGACTGAAAAACAGCCCATAATTTTAATAAAGTGCTATCAAGAATACTGTCTATACAACTAATCACTTTCCCTATTCATAGTTCTTTGGTACTTTTTATCAGTATCAAATATTCACAGTTTTCTTCAATTTTTAGCTAATTAAATGTATACTTGTTAGACAGACATTCTTTACCATATATACCTTACATACTGACATTCATTACAGGTCTTGGAGCCAAGGTGACAACTGTGAGCTCTCTTCCCACTGTACTGTCCCTGTATGGGTGAGGGTGTGTGACCTTCCTCATATCCGTCTCACCTGCATACCACCTGACATAGCTACACCATCCTCTTCAACCTTTTCTTGTTAATGACTAGAAAGGCCAGGTACAATGACAGACTCTAGGATACCACTCTGGGGGATGGCTAATAAGGTTCAAAGATCATTCTGCAATGCAAAGACAAGCTACTGGCAAAGCTAGCTAAGCCGAGTAGCAGAGCCTTGTAATCCTCAGCATCTGAGTGATTTGAGGGAAATGGAAGGGGGCAGAGTCAGGCAGACTATATTTACCTAATCTCTCCACCCCCCTCATCCATATAACCAATCAGTACGTACTAGCCATGCTGGGACAGTCTCTGTGCAGGACACAGAGAATAAATGGACAATAAGGAAAACTGGTCTCAAAGAGCCTGCTGGGCACTAGAGTAGGGAGAAGCCAGTGACTGAGAGAAGTCCTTTTAGCTCACTAGTTTTCAGAAATAAGCCCATACTCCACCACATTATCACCAAAGCCTTTGATCTGATGGAGTTGAGGGAGCAGCACAGGAAAGCACTGGTCAGCAGACGAGTAGGGGAACTGCTGCCTTTCCCTGTCATGGAAAGGCACACCCGATTCTAAAACAAATGTTCAGTACCACGGGGGCAACAGGGATAAGACAGCTCACCTGCTGGTTTCCTGGGACTAGGCCCCCCATTCCAAGCCATGGTCTCTACATTCCTGGTTTCTTAGTGCAGCCCTGGCACGAACATCCCATCCTTTACCCTTAACTTCTATTTCTAGTACCTGCGATGCACTGGATTCTAGGTTGGTAACAAATGCACTGTTTACCCACAAGCAGTGTGGCCTGGAGAAGTGTGCAGGCTCTGCTCTGATATGACCTGGATGTAAACTCAGCTCTGTCTCACTGTTTCTAACCCCAGCTATCTGGAGTAAACTGGATAACTGCTTGTTCCTTGGGATCCCCAACTATAGTATAATTCAAATAGAATCTATTTTCTGAGAATCTGTATGTATAAAGACTAAAAATGTGACCTTGGATAGAGCTTGATTTAAATAATAAGTTCTCGTAACTTCAACTAGCAAAATAGCAGTGTTATCTCAGGCAAAGACTGTGAGAGTGAGGACAAAGTAGCTGCTGACACACTTCTCACTGCTTTACATGTGGTCTCAGTACTCACCACAAAACCAAATGGTATGTACACTACTAGTAGTGGATAGGTCACGGATGGAGGCAACAGAAGTATGACGAGGTCAAAGGGGAAGAGTGGTACAGCATAAAAATTCAAAGGAAATATGGCAGGGGCACTAGAACTTCCCTGCCCCCCATGCTTACCTACAGTGGTCTCCTTAACCTCCAATATAATCCAAGGCAACTAAAGCTGTCTGATGAATCATTTGTGTCCATTATAACCCATTGCAAGACCTGCTTGGTAGTAATGCCAGGCTTTATAGATACATTTCACAACAGTTGCTCTCAGATGCTTATGGTACCTGACTTTCAGGGTAATCTTGTTTTATTGGTAGCAGAGAACCAGGTAACCAACAGTAATCATTTTATAACTTGTACTACATCATCTTTCTGGATCAGTTATTTTCTTTCTTAATTTGGTCTCTTTTTTCCCTCATCTTGCCTTGTTTAATCCATGTCAGTCACGATAGATCACCAACAAATCATTGGCTGTAATTGCCTCCGTGAGCAGATGGACCTCTGTGATCCCCTTTTCAATACTAAATCTGTTACGTACGCTTTCTCCCACGTAGCTGGATGTCCACTGATGGGGTATGCTTATTTAAAAAGTGTTTTGTTACGTGTAAACTTTTTCTGTTAAAGATCCCAGAAAATTGTATATATAACTTTAGACTTACCAAGATAACTGACAACAGTAAAAACAAACAAACAAATTAAAAACAAAAGCAAAAAATCCAACATCCTGGCAGAAAACAACTGAATAAAATTTCAGTGATATGAGAAATCAAGAGAAATTAGGACCAAGGAGTGATAGAAAAAAAGACAAAGAAAAAGAAGGAAAACGATCCTCTTATTCAGTATTCACTCACTCACACACACACACACAGAATCCTACGAAGCCAGTCTGTGTTCATCTGTTTCCACGAGCACAGCTGAACAGAGGACACAACAGAGGTGGAAGTTAGACAACGCCACAGAGCAGAAGAGAAGCCTGAGAAGAGCTGCCTTGATCTTGCTTTGGCTGGTTCTCACAGCTAACAGAGATGCACAGCAGGTCAACACAGGACACTGCTTCTCCCTCTTCCCAATCTGACACAGATCGGACACCTCTTCTTCTGGTCATGTCTCTGTGGATATTTCTACACTGCTGTCTAGTCTCAATGCTCCACATTTGTATAATGGTTATGATCCTAGGAGCAGTGGGAGGAACTTGGGAAACTTACTGGGCATAGTGCTTCTCAACCCTTCACTGACAACACATATCCCTGGCGACAGGTTTGTAATCTTTCTACCACAAATAGGTACCTGGCCAGAGTGTTCTCACTCAGACATCTGATTTATTATCTCTTCTTCCTTAGGGCCAGTTGTAGAAAAGGTAATGGCTCCGTGAAAGGAAGCAGGTGGAGCAGGCTCATTGTGCTTCCCAGGCTCACCAGACTTTCCCCACTGCTGGAATCTGCTTCCCACCCACAGCTGTTCTGATGGAAGGGTAAAGTCTGCCCTCCCTTTATGAACTCTGCCTTGCTCTTGGTGGGCCTAAGCCAACAGCTAGGGCTCCACTGGTGGTCTTTCATGAGCTCTGCTTCCAGGCACCTGGAATTCACACTTTTACTTCCTTTCACATCTTCCTGTGGCGAGGAGTGCTCCTCTCCTCTTTCCTTCTCTCTGGGTTCCTGCAGTAGGCACCCCCACTCAGACTTTCTCTTTCACCATGAAAGGGCACCAGACTGGAAGGCGCCTGTCACCCTTCTTGGAAGCTGGTTCTGGCTTGGCAAACAGCTTTTCTGAGATGAAAAATGGCCACATTTAACTTTTGCTCAGCGGATACCTCTCAAACTAAGGGCAATTTGGTGACTAGACATGCAAAACACTTAAGTTTTAGGAAATCTAAAAGTGAGTATATGATGATGGCAAAAGGAAACAAGTTTGGAGTAAGGAGATTCAAGTTTCCATTCATCATTTAAGGAAAGTATCCTCAAAAATGAAGAAATTAGGTACGAAACAGATGCACAATATTCCTACTTGAAACTTAAGATTAAAAAATATTTATAAGGAGAAGGGCATGAAAATTTAATTTAATGTTCACCTTAGGTAATTTTGTATCTTATTGTTCATGGCAATTACCATAAATCTGCATATCAATAAGTGAGAACAGATGTCAGTTGTTACAAGTGCTTGCCAATCAGGTCTGTTAAAAAGTGACAGATGGGTGGTTATAGAACATTCTCATAAGGCCTATTAGCACATTCACAGGAAGTGTCTGTGGTGTGGGCTGCTGGAGACTCAGGGAAGAACACAGGGTCTTTGTAGGCCTATGAGCACACTTTATGCTGGGAGCTGCTCCAACTGAAGCTTCTCAGACTGCCCAGACACTGCTTTTGCAAGCCCTCTCCTCTCTACTTGTGAAAGACAGTCTTAGACAATCTTCTCAGAGACTGGATTTTAAATTCACAAAAGGAGAGGTATTTTGTTGTTTTACGCAAATGTTTCACAATTGTTACTTTCAATATTTAGAATGGACTTCTAGAAGGGAATTCTAGTCACTCTAATCAGATTCAAAATGAAGCAATTCCACTCTATTCCTCAGTAGGTAATTTCTCTACATCGATAACTTCAATTTTTTATGATTTATTATGGATTTCTGATTCTAGGGGTAGGATATAGTTCAGTTGGTGGAGTATTTGCCTATCATGTGCAGAACCCCAGGTTCCACACCCAGCACTATAGTTGAGGTGGTGCACTTTGAAGGAAAGAGGCAGGAGAGTCATGAGTTCAAGGCCATTCTTTTTTTAACGTATTTTTTATTTATTATAATTAATTCACTTTGTATCCCAGCTGTAGCGCCCTCCCTAGTCCCCTCCCAAGCCCGACTTCCCTCCCTTTTCTCTTCCCATGCCCCTTCCCCATTCCACTGAGAGGGGGAAGGTCCTCCTCCCCTTCCATCTGACCCTAGATTATCAAGTCTCATCAGGACTGGCTGCATTGTCTTCCTCTGTGGCCTGGTAAGGCTGCTCCCCAACAGGGGGAGGTGATCAAAAAGCAGGCCAATCAGTTCATGTCAGAGATAGCCCCTGTTCCCTTTACTAGGGTTCCCACTTGGCACTGAGCTGCCATGGGCTACATCTGTGCAGGGGTTCTATCTCCATGAATGGTCCTTGGTTGGAGTATTAGTCTCAGAAAAGACCCCTGGGCCCAGATTTTTTGGTTCTGTCACTCTCCTTGTGGCGCTCCTGTCCCCTCCAGGTCTTTCTATCTCCCCCCTCCCCCCCATCTTTCATAAGATTCCCTGTACTCTGCCCAAAGTTTGGCTATGAGTTTCAGCATCTGCTTTAATACCCCGCTGGCCAGATGCCCCTCAATGGAGGAATGGATACAGATATTGTGGTACATTTACACAATGGAATACACTCAGCAATTAAAAACTAGGAAATCATGAAATTTGCAGGCAAATGGTGGGAACTAGATAGAAAAGATCATCCTGAATGCGGTATACCAGAAGCAGAAAGACACACATGGTGTATGCTCACTTATAAGTGGAGATTAGACACACTAAAACCTAAGGAAGCTAAGCAAGAAAAAGGACCCTGGGGAAGATGCTCCACTCTCATTCAGAAAGGCAAACGGGATGAAAATTGGAAGAGGGAGAAAACAGGCAACAGGACAGGAGCCTACCAAAGAGGGCCTCTGAAAGACTCTACCCAGCAGGGTATTAAAGTAGATGCTGAGAGTCAAGGTCAGTCTTAGTAATATACTTATGAGTTTGAGTCTAGCCTGGGTGAGAAACTGTCTTAAAAAAAAACTTGTTCTAGCAAAATACTCTTGTTTGACATACACAGCCTTAATAAATTGGAAAACAATGAAGTGAGGCAGCTACGTCTTTAGCAGCTGCTGGTCTCTACTATCAACTGGGGATTTGTTATTTGCCCTGAGGCCATCTGTGTAGGCACATCACTGGAGCTTGTATTTATGCAGACATACCTGACACTGTGCAGATTCATAAGCTGGATGGCGACAGGCAGCTCAGGTTTTAGATCAGATGAACTGATTCAAAAATTTTGAAATATGGATCCATACCCATTAGCTTAATGACATGGATTAACTTTGTTAGCCCTTCTTCTAAGCCTCACCTGTTACATGACATGCTAACAGTCTCATATCAATAAAGTGCCATTTGAGAGCTCTGTATCCTACTCTACACCAGACCACTTAGTGATGCGGCTGTGATCTCTATGTAATTTATTTAACTATTTCATACTTCTGTTTTTCCAACTGCAATGTGTTAAAGAGGTGATTTTTTTCTTTTTTTTCTTTTTTTTTGTCTTTGGTATATTCTTGAAGCTGTGTCTAAGGATCTAGGTGAAATGCAAATGTGAAGTGTTACTTTCATTATCTCATCAAATAGTCGTCTAAGGTGCCATAGTAGCCACGAAAAAGTTAAAAGACCAAAAGGATACTTGGCCCTTGTTCTTTTTGCCTTCACTTCATGTACGTGCTCTTGGGACAGATACAGATCCCATACTACTCAAATTTCAAAAATTCAGTGAACAAATAATAAAGGAAAGTAAAATATCAATATCTTTCTGTTAGAAGTTTTAAAAACGAAAATGAGATCAATTTCCTTCAAGAAAGCACAGTATGTATACATAAAAGGGTCGAGCTTATGAAGATTTGCTCCTAAATCCATTTCTGCTGTAAAATTCAATATTTAGTACAGGTTCCCTTTTATAGAAATCATAAAAACATTTGTAGTTTCAAAGGAAAATGGTTAAGATTTTTTTAAAGAAAACATATAGTTGATGTATGGCTACAGTATAAAGTATAGCTTATTATAGCCTTCTTTTAAACAATCCTGGAGTAGCTTCATTAGGAACGAGAGCTTCATTAAGTACAGTAGGAGACATGGCCACCACATGCAGCTTGATGGGGTTAGTAAAGGAAAGCCTTCAGATGCTCTGAACCACAAAAGGAGTTTTCTCATTTCTATAGGGTTTTCAGGGGGTGGTGCGAAGTCTGACATCACTTGATTTAGTATGGCTTAGTGTAAGTGCCGAGATGCAGGCATAGGTAGTACTTTGAACTTAACTTGCAGTGGGGGGTGGGGTGGGGGGGATACAAGGATACTGTATAGCATAGCTTTTTAACTATCCCAGAACAGTTGAGGTATTGTGGCCTGATTTTTGTGACTAACAGAAAAAGGCAGCTAGCTACAGGGTTTATGGTCTAATAATCAGATTTTACTGATGCAATTGCTTATGTCAACTAAAATTAATTTTTTCTGTTTTTTTGCCTTTGTTCTCTCTTGAAATGAAATGTTTTGCTCTTATAAATAAACCATTTTTAAATCTCTGTCTCCTGCAAGACTATTATGCTTTGAAAGCTGTTTGTAACTAAACAGTATTGTTTTACAAAATGTTTCACACTCTTTGGCAGTATGAGTTGTGTGTTTTCTCACTTTTACTATGTCAGAATATCAGTGTACTCTGTAACATGTTTTATATTAGACAAACTATTTCCAAACTCCCAGAAATGCACTTTTGAAAGTAATAACAATGGTTTTTATGGTGATTTTCAGTTTATGTGTTCAGCTAAAGCTAAGTTTTGTAATTAAAAAACTGAGCTGCATTGGGAATGCATCCAAAATACAAATTTATCTCTATCAATTCACAAGCTTATTTTCACCCAACTATGCAGAAATAGTTTCTAGCACCTTTACAGGAGGACAGAACAGGTGCAGCCATACAACACTGGACCAGACCTTGCTTTCCAGGAGTTGGCCATGGCCTCGAGCACTGAAGAATTTGAAGTATTCAGGGACACTCTGGTGAGGAGGAACAACTTCCTGGAAGCTGGAGGAGTATGGAGTGTGGTGATTGGAATGAGAATGGCTCACAAAGGCTCATATACTTCAATGTCTGGTTCCTAGTCGGTGGACTATTTAGGGAGGATGAGAAGGTGTGTCCTAGGGATGGTCTTTCAGTTTTCAAAACCCCACACCAGATCCATTCACATCTGCATAGAGTTTATGGACCAGATGTACACTGTCACCTCCTTTTCCAGGCCACGCCTGCCTGCCACCATGCTTCCCACCTTGATGGTCATGGACTAACCCTCTGAAACTGTAAGCAAGTCCGCAACTAGCTAAATGCTTCTTTTATACCTTGGCTTGATCATGGTGTGTCTTCACAACAACAGAACAACAGCTAAAACAACAAGAAATCTTATGTCACTCATCCACCATGATCACCCATAATGCTGTGGTAGGTAAATGACAGGTACAAAGAGTAAGTCCTACCAAAGTTAACTCCTATTTTGGGATAAGACATTCCATTACTTTACTGAAGAAAATAAAATAGCCCAAACCATAAAGCTTTAAATACTTAGAAAGAGTTAATTTGATTATTCATATAAGTGAGAAGTACTTTTATGAAGCGATACAAAAAGGTGTGATACCTATGTTCTAATACTTTAATATGCAAGATGCTGGCCCACAATGGACTGTCCAGAATTTGATTTCACAGTGTGTGTAGACTTAATGTGGTGAATTTAACATGATGAAGGTTCAAGAGAAGGATATTTTGGGTACCCCAGAGCATTTTCAGAGTGTCTTTAAATTAGCCACCTGCTCCATGACACCTTGTAGGGTGACTCCTAGGTACCCTGAGTTTTCAAATGAGCACCCAGAACATGTAAATGCTAATATCTTGACCTGTAGCTGAGATGGCAAGGCACACACATCCTAATGAAAAATGGCAGGGCACTCTGTCCACCTGGGAAGGCATGCTGGGTAACAGCCTCAGGAATAAATGACCTTTTTTTGCATAATGCAGCTCCGGGGGTAGGGCAGCCTAAGGCTACCTCTCAGGAAAACCCCTAATTTTGAATCTGGGTGGGTCTGTGCTACCAGAAGGAAAACAATTCTCTACCTGCTCATGATGTGACAAATGCTAGCATGTATTTTAGCAGCTTGCAACTAAGAGGGTTTTTTTTTTTCTTTTTCTTTCCTTTTCCTTTCAAAGCATAGAGACTTGCCTGAATATTCTGCTAACATCTTTCCAGATTCTCTCACAGATTATAAACACATTAGTCAGTCAATGTGATTCTTGGCTCCAAGGCCAGCTTCCTAGCACACTGTCTTAAATATAATGTAATCATTTAACTATTTATCAATTTAAAATCTATAGTTTTGAATAATCTAAAAGCCGTACCACAGTGAAAACAATAGATCTGACTAAACTATACACTCCAATGAATTGCCCTTATCCTGTGGACCACAACAGACCACTGGTCTGCTATTCACAGAAAATATATAGAGAAACCTTTTAGAATGAAAAACAACAACAGCAACAACAAAACCAAAACAGCAGCAACAACATAAAAACCAACTATATATATATTTGTACAAAAAGTAAGTGGAAAAGAGTTTCTATAGGGACACATAAATAAACCTGGCTTTTATTTTTATTTTACACATGTGGATTTTTGTTTAATAAATTAGGGGCATCCCTAATTAAAGAAAACAGCTTCATTCTAACATGTCCCCCTCAATCTCTTCTTTGCCTTTCCCACACCTACCCTTTTGGAATCAAACAAGGAAAAAGCTTCCTACAATCCTCCTGGCACATTAATGGGCACCTGTATTCTGATTTCCTGTACACACTACTTCCCTGTTCCTGAGCCAGGATAGGTGTCAGCATGAGAGGTAGCACAGTAGGAATGACCTTTCACTAATCACTGTGTTGCAGCAGCTAATGGCATAGCTCATTATGAAATGGAATCCTTCAATAAGCTGCTTTTCAAATACAGTCACACTTTGATTTTTCTGAGAACAAAGATTATAGTTTTACATAAAAGCTTCTGATGTACTATTCTGTTAACTGGGTACTAAAGTTTAAAAGAAAGGAACTGTTTTAATTGTCATTATCAAGGGACTATAAACTGTATCAAATGTATGCTGGCGATCTTGGATTTTGTTATAGAGATAAGACCATTTTTATTGATCACCTATTATTAAAAAATTTTAGAGATGTTAATCATTTCGGCTGCCCTTAGACATAGGAACATTGCTGGAATCCTCCCAGTCACCACCCATTAAAACAAAAATCCCACAAATAACTAAAGAATATATTCTGCTGAAATCTGCAGCCCCCCTCACAATTGTTCTGCAAGGTAAACTGGGAACATGAAATGAAAAAGCAAGAAACACATTTCAGAGCAGCTGATTCCAATTTTAATACCCAGGACACAAAAAGCTAGTTTATCCTGTATTACTATTTACTTTTTTTCTCTGATTCTCTCTTTTATTCTTTGAAACAACCAACAATTCAGAAAATAGCAAGGTCAAAAGGAATGTCATGTTTCATGACTTACCAGCCATTTGCTGAATGCCACTGAATGCACCCAGGTTGCTGGAGGAGGTGGCCTGCTGCAGAAGCTGCAAAAGAACACAAGAATTCAGTGAGAACAACGAGGAGTCAAGGCAACTCCTCCTTGTATTGGATATAAATTTAGCTTCCTTTACATTTACATAGTTGGCTGCCACTCCCTGTTGATGGGCTGAAGGTTCCTGGAGTTGGAGGTGTAAATCCATATTAATGTCTAATCTCCATTAAGAAACACAGACACTAGGGAAACTCACTAGCACTGCTGCCTTAAAACAATTAATCAATTTACTCTTTTTAACAACCAGGTGCTAAGTCTTTTGAAACCAACAAAGCATGACTAATTATAAGTCTCTGCAGTCTGGTAGTTACTATAACTCATCTCTGTCAATCAACATCCATTTTATTCTCTTTTCTTCCTAGCTCAGTTTTCCCTTTCTTCTTTATTAAATGACATTTAAAAATATTTATTCTTTGAGAGTTTCATACTTGACTACAATATACCTTGATCATTTTCCTCCTATCTTTTATGTATGCCCCTCTAGATATCATGTCTTCTCTTTTTATATCCCACTGAGCCCACTTAATCATCCATATGCACATGGTGAATGGGTGTGGGACCTTCCATGGAGCATAGGCAACCTATCAGGGGCCATACAACAATGAAAAAAATGGCTTGCTTTCATGGACAGCCACCAACTGGAAATACCTCCTCAGCTAGAGGTAGGGCCTTATAAGCGCCTTTGCCATCCATGCCCAAAGTAAGCTTTCTTTAACCTTCATCAGAAACACATGTATTTATGGACTCAGAACAGTGTTAAGAATCATAATGACAACAGGCCTAAGAATGTCTATTTGCAGTCACAGCCACATGGCCAAGTAAGTGGCCAGCTATTCTTAAGATGGTCTTTACTAGCAGAAAAAAAGACAAAGTATTTGTCAAAATCTGGAATTATCTGGTATACACTGATTCTGTGTATTTTGGGTGTGTCAAAATCTTTACAAAAAAGATATTAATTAATATGCCTGTAAAATTCTTCATGTTCTACTTTCACAAACCCACTGTCTGCTGTGTAGAATCCGTGGGTGTCACAAGGTAAAGGCACATGGTTCCAGTTATGAAATGTTCTTGTCCACCTTAGCTGGACTGTAGGCTAATATAGGTCCTATCTTAAGACACATTCTTAAAGATAAAGTCTACTTGTTGGGAAACATAAAGTTATGTACACACAAGCCTGTTCTCAAACTTACACAGAACAGGAGAGAAAACCTGGGGATTATCTATTTTAATACATAAAAATCTTATTTTAGTTTGATCTGTTGAGTTTCTCATATATTTGTGTTTAAAAGTGGCAGCCCTCCATTCACAGTATCTGCTGTTGTTTTAATTAAAGTTGTAAAATTAGCTTTAAAGGTATTTTAAGGAATTAGTAATACCTGCTGAGGTAAGCAGACTATTTAGAAAGTCAAGATACACTCACCATAATTACAGGCTTGAATTCTGTTTTAACACAGAAGTAGAGAATGCTTTAAGGGCCAAAAGCCATTTCAGACCAGAAGACTTTCAAGTGACAAGAGTAGAGAAGCATGGCTAAGAGCACACTGATATCAGGATAGGGGAAAACCTACTCACATCTTATAAAGTCAATTCTATAAATGAGGTTAAGTTTTATTCCCTTTTAGGTTATGAAAAGAATTTTCAGAGGGGTAACAGGCACACATATCAGAGATTTCTGTGAGCTGGGGAATAAGGGAAATGTGCCATAATATTGAGACAGGTACCCATTTCTTGGCTTTCAGAAATGGTAGAACAAGAAACTGGACTCATAGAAAGTATAAAAAGGCAAGCATGATGCTAACCTTAAATGAAAATTTTGGTACACACAGTTAAGCTGATGGTCTGTGACGACCTCCACAACAAATTTGTGAAAACAAACAAACAAACAACTTAAAAAAACATTTAAAATCCTTTTTAATGAGCCAGGCATGGTAGTGCACACCTGTAATCCCAGCACTTAGGGAGGCAGGAGCAGGCAGTCTTTTTGAGTTCAAGGCTTGCCTAACGAAGCAAGTCCATGACAGCCAAGCCTACATAGAGAAATCCTGTCTCAAAAAACTAACCAACCAACCAAACAAACAAACAAAATAAACAGAAAACAAACCCAACCTTTTTAATGAATATATAACTCAAATACAAAGGTATAGTTACAGAGTTGTCCAGCTATATCCATAAAATCTGCCCAATTATGAGCTGAACAAGGAGGACAACAATAGATGTGCCAAACCGGATGCAGAAAAACCCACGAGGCCTCAACCCTACATGAAAAACTAGAGGCAAGTAAAGAGAGCTGTGAGAGGGAAAGGTCATCCTCCCCAGGGAAAAGTACACCAATTGATTGACCAGTGCCAAACAATCAGTCCTGAGAACATACATTCAGGTAGCATTTTGTGAACGAAACCCATTCTATTTAGGACTATATATATATATTCCTATACTTATACACAAAAAAACAGTAAAAAAGAGGTTTTTAATTTGAAAAGGAGGAAGGTGTATGGGACGTTTTGGAGGGATGAGAGGAAAGGGAGGAATGTCTCAATTATCATCTCAAATATATTTTTAAAGAGGTGAAAAGAGAATTAGAATAATTATTACTTCTGGAGAAGAAAGGGGAGGAACAGAACAGTTTTACAGTACAGGTCATATTCTACTTTTTTATTCTTTTTTTTGGAAATAATATTACCAGGCAACAGACTAGGAAAAGAACATGGCAGTACACATGTAGATTTAAGCAAGACACGTGGCAAGAATATCCATGGTATTTTTCAGGATAAATAACCACAAAATGACAGTAAACATAGTCAGTCTTCACTGGCTCACATGAAGGCAGGAAAAGAATGCTTCCTTCCCTTATTCTTTATTGAACAGCCTTTTTTTTTTTTTTTTTTTTTTTTTAACATGGGGCCTCTGCTGGGCTGAGGGTGGTAGTGACAAAGGCTGAAAACTCCGCTGTGTGATCCAGGTAAGGGCACTGAGTTCATGTCAGAGACAGTCCCTGTTCCCCTTACTAGGAAACCCACTTTGCACAGGCTTTTACTGTGCCTGAAAACTTTGTCTAGAAGTCTAGTGTATTGTGTTTTAATCAGCTGCCTACTGTTTCTACAAAGTTAAATTAGGCACATTCTTATGCTAATCAATTTAATTAACAAAAACATGCCCTAATGCTGATTTCAAAATTTTTGGGACTCAAAATATATGGAAAGTAAAATTTTGGTGTACTTAAAGACAGCTTTTGACAGTGCTCTGTTTCACCACACAGAGACCCATATTCTCCAGTACTTACCGCCAGGTACTGTGGGGTAAGTCCACCCAGCCCTGTCAGGTTCCCCCAAGTGGCAGTGTTGAGCTGTTGCATCTGCTGTGCAAGTTGCTGCTGGAGGCGTCTTTGCTCTTTGTCCTTCTGTGTGTCAGCAAACTTCACCACGATAGGTGAAGAGCAGCCCTGTGGTCAGACACATTGGAAAGTGAAGAGGATGTTACAGCCTGATTGAATCCCTTTTGGATATTCAGTCATCACTGGATTCATCTTTCTCAACTATCCTGGAGCACATGGAATGGTCTGGAATGGTTTTAAACGGTTTGATATTCCTTCTTCTCTGAAAGGGATCAACAGAGAACTCCGTTATACTATCACTGGTTTCTTTAAAGGCGTCTGTTGGTGAAGCCACCTGCTTTTCTGTTTTATTACACTGCCTCTCATCTCTTCATGTGTCTTTCTTCAACTTTCCAGGACTTCCTTCAAGACAAAGACATTATCTTTAATTAAATTTCATGCCTTGCTTGACTTAAAGATAGCCTTGTCTTTGTGTGTCTGCCATTTCCATATAACGTTATAGGATAAATGGACAGAAATCACAATTGGAATAAAAATATCTCACTTTTTTTTAACCATTCACTGATTTTCAGTTATGTGTTTCTGAACACTGGAAAAGTGAAAATAATTTTGACACAATAAAAGTGAGTTTCATTTTAGAAACATGGATGAAGGACAAAGATAAAAAAATATAGGCACTGATCAAAGTAATCAATTCACATGTTCTCAGAAAGGTCTCTTTTCCTCCTTCCATGTCACTTCTGTCCTACCCAAAGTCCCCAGAGCAAAACAAAAAATTCAGAAGCACATTCTACGTAGTCAGAGTGATGCATCTGAAATGGCAGGAGAAGGATTCTACATGGTTCCTTTTCTCAGTTAATCTCACCATTCTATAAGCCCCATTCAGTTTTAATTTCCTTTAAAAGGTAAGGAGTAAGAAAGAAATGGTCAAAGGTCATATAATAAACTAATTTTTGAGTTAGATATAATCTTTGGGAAAATATTAGCCTACAACTTCAAACAGGATGGCCCTATCTCAAGCACCTTTGAAACACCTGCTACTTGGTAAGAACTCTGTGAAAAGTACCCTCCCTCCCAAGCCTTCAGTCCTTGATATGGGGCATGGAACATATTCTGTACCATTCTGTTACATTTTGCTGAGATTTAAAAAAAAATGTATTTCTACCCAAGAGTTTAAATAAAATCTTATTATGTGATAACAGAAATCTCTCACAAAAGATAAACTATTGAAATGAACCCTTCCCTTCCATTCCCATTAGATCATCACTCTGTCTTCTAAAAGACAAGCCTGCATGGTTTCCTTCATCGCTTTGGGTAGTTACTAGGAATTTAGCTATGAATTGCATTAGGCTATCAAGTCTGTTATTAAAGAAAGTAAGAAATGTGAGATAACCATTTCAGTGTGAAGCTTCTAATCTATCAGCCTATAACTCTGGTAGGCAGAGTCACGGGGCAGACTGTAAATGGTAATAAATTACATAATAGTAGCATTTCCACCATTAAAAACTTATTACTTTTCATTGGTATTAATTTTTTCTTTATCTGCTTCATATTTCAGTACTTTACTACTTCACTTCTTAGAGCAAAATACTCTAAAGACAAAACTAACATGGAGAAGTTTTGCATGGAGAAAGTTCTATTGCTGCATCAAACGTACCTTCTCCTATTAGTACATTTATTGATTTCTTGCTCTTAAATGTGAAAAAAGGCATAAAGTATAAAATCAGGTAAACAATTGTAGCTTTAAAAGTGACCTGTTTAAGTCATGAAAGAAAAACAAGTAGGAGTCGTGTAGCAAAAAATGGAAAATTAATGCTGTATGTGTGTTTTAGAAACAAATATTTGAACATTCACATCATTTTAAGTTAAATAATAATGTTTTGCTTAAAGGTATGTACCAAAGTCCTGAAAAGAATGTAATTAGTTAAAACTCAAGCAAACAACTGTAGTGGTATGATTATAGTAGAATTGTATGGCATGTAATATTCTGTTTAGAGGTCAAAATTGTAAATCAAACTGAGGGTCCTTTGTTTAAGCATGGGCATCCGGTTTTATGCTTTATGATGGAACCACAAAAGCGATCTGAAGAATAAGCTGTGCCAGCCTTATACAGTGTTTTTCTGCATGAAAGCCTCGCTGTGCTTTGGCTCATGTCTAGTTCTGTCTTCTATCTTGAGCTCTTCTGCAGTAGAATGAGAGAGTCGAACCACATCAGCCTTCTTTATGAACTCATTTGGGGATGGCAGCACTTTTAAGTGTCAAAAGAACTTGAAAACCTTATCTAAGGAGAGATCAGTTTTGGTATAAATTCCTCAATTAGAGGAAATTAAAATAGCTAAATGCATATATGTAGATATGTACATAGGAGGACTCCCTTTATTTTTTTTTCAATAGCATGGTTACTTTAACATCTAAGCTGGAAAATAGCTGGAAATCCACAAATCTTGAGCAGCTCACAAGAAAAGGAAAAAGAAACCAAAATATGAGGAATGTGACTGCAAGGTAGACACGCTTGGAATCCTGCTTATTATTTTCTACCATGTTTGATTTCACCTGAGCTTGCCTTCAGGTAGGGGGGTGGGATTGTCTTAAAAATGCATTGCACTGCAAGGAAAACACATTAATTATATATGTTAGGAATATCAAAGTCAAAATGAATGTTTAAAAAAGACAATAGGCTTTGCAATGCTGATGTCACAACTCAAAAAAGTACAGTAAACACTTAATGACAATATGCCATGCACACTCCTTCCACCCTCCCCACCCGCCTTCTGAATCAATAGAAAGAACTTTCCCATAAAACATGACGCATAGTGATCACTTAGCTCCCAGCATGCTTTGGAAGATGCAGCATTGCAAAAACAAAAACAAACAAATAAAAACAAAACCTCAATCAAAAGGGGATTTAAAAAAAAGAAGCTCAAACAATTACTATTTTTTTTGCACATTAAATAAAATTGAAAATGTTTTTGTTCAAATAGGAAAACACAGCTTTCTCTGACAACACGAGGCCACCACCTCGAGAGAATCACCCACACACAGACACAGTGTACACGACACAGCAGCACATGCACTCTCAGATGATCCTACTAGACAGTACAGAGTAAATGATGGCATGTCACTTCGGGAATGTTCTTGTGCAAAATTCTGAAAGAGTACATCCCAAATCACAGACTGAGCAGAGAGCTGTGCCTCTCCACCTGTGGCATATTTCACATTGCTGCTTCTCCTGTTCCTCAAGTCACAACCTCTTAGGAGATTGGATTTGAGCACGCATATTTCTTTGTTGTTCACTTTTAATTAAAAGGACCAATATAATTTTTCAGGAGACTAAAAATTATCATTTCATTGTTAAATAGGAGAATTACTAACTTTCTTCTTAATTCCTGAGATGAATCAAACAATTGATTGACTATATTAAGACCTTTAATCAGGTGATTTCTTACAGCATTGATCTGAGGTGGGGGTTGTTTAGCTTAGTACACACCAACCCTGCTGTGGGGTACTTATTCAATCCTCTAGGTTCAGAATGACACTTTGCTTCAAGTGCCTCATGTCTCAGGACTCCAATAAAAGGCTCATAAGACAGCTGTAGGGCAAGTGGAAGGTTTCACTGAAGTACATTTCAAGTCATTAGGGGAAAAATATAAGTGGAAAGAGAGAAGAGGGAATGGAAGTGAGAAGGGCCACAGAGAGAAAAAGAGGGGGATGAATATGAGTGAATGAAAAGCGAAATGGTGAAAGTTAAAATCTGTGATTGTCATGTGAACAATCCACACAGGAGAGAATTGCTTTACCATTCCCCATCATTTGCACAAAGAAAACAAAGAAAGGGCAGATGATACAGTACCTCCATGGTCTGAGACTGATGCATGGCTTTGATTGCATTCTGTGCCATTGCCCTTGTAGAAAATGTGACAAACGCACAGCCTGTGGGAAACAAGGGGACAGGGAGCAGGAAAGACAAAAAACAACAAGACAAAAGGGTTGGACGCTTGTTAAACCAACACAGTCTACGAGAACTGCCACAAGACGACACTGTTCTCAGTAGTACATAAAAATAAACAGCTTCTTTCTTTGGTTTTAAACTTATTTTTCTTTTTATTCACAGTGCTGAATTGCTAATCTGATCAAAGCAGAACAATTTATTCATTAGCTTATTATTATATTTTTAAGGGAACTAGGGAGCATGTTGCGTACTATTTTTAGCCACAAGGTTTGAAAGTAGCAAGAGGTAATTTGCATTTTCAGAGTTAAAATTGGGCAACTTTCTATCCTCTCCTTGGCTGATGATCTCTACACTGAGAGCATGCACACACCAGGACTTGTATTTCAAAATATATCACTGAATTTTAAGAAGCAAATAAAGAATTCGTCAAACCAGGTGTAAATTGCAAATAATTCTCAGAAGCTCAAAATGTTAACAAATAAATATATCTAACTCATCTTGGATAGTTCAGTTCAAAACATATATAAATATAAATTGACGTTATTCAATGTTAACAAATATATCAAATCCATTACAAAGTAGTAATTACTAATTATTGACAAAGCAAACTATTACTCTGAGCAAATTCAACAGTGCATATGAAATAAATTACAAAAACTGTTTTGTTTGTACAAAATTTTCATGACTTTTGAAGTTGTAACTTTCTGAAAGGAATCAGAGATTTGAACTAAACTTTAACACACACAAGACAATGTACATTTCTCTGAACATCTACTGTGAGACCTATAAAGCTTTCTGTGTTTATTTTATCGAGTGATATAAAACTGCTAGCTTCCCTAGCACTGTCTCCTGCCTCTGATGGCAGCCCTGGTCACCATGCAGGTCACCACTCTAACTACATGGCGCATCGCCCACTGCACTAATAAAAATCCTGCTTTGTGAAATTTACATTTTATTCATCATATACCCCTGGGCTTCTTAGAGAAAAAGGCTGTGAAATTAATGCAGATTTAGGCTGATTTTATAATAACACCACAGCACTCTAAAAGCTCAGCTAAAGCAATACAGACTTATTTCATTTATGATCTCTAATGACTTTAAAAAGAGCATTGATTTTCAGCTTCTTTAGCTTGCACAGTTTGAACTTAGGTATCAGCGAATAATTTAGTGTTCCACTCAATTTCCTCAAAACATTATTATTATTACTACTTAAAAGATTTCCAAATGAAGCAGATCTAAGCACTGAGAGGCTGGAGCCTATTGTCATTTCAGAGCAAAGGCATGAAAGCAGAATTCTGGTATCAGCAGTATGAGATTGTTGCCCCTGTGGCCAATAAACAAAGTAGAACATTCTATATTCAAACAACCAACAGATTGTTTGGTTTATGTAAATCAATTTGTGAGTCATAAATACATTTTCTTCCTTTGTCCTGCATTGCGGACCTGGTGAGAATACCAAGTCAATAGTACAGCAGTATTCTGCTATAGCGCCTTTTAATCAGACAGCATTAAGAGAAAGCAGTGCCTGTCCACTATCTCCAATGCACAATGACATCCAGTCGTGAAAGGAACTAAGTGCATACTTTTTGCAACATGTTAATATACAAAAGTTCCCCATACACAGGAGGGTTATCCCCTATTCCCCCAGGTCTTAAGAAGCAGGCAGGAAGTCCAGCTCCCGTAAGTACTGAGTTGTTGCCTGCAGTTCTCTGACACAGCAGTTGACAAAGCCTATTAAACATGTTGCATGTACCTAGACAAGACTATAGCTTTTGTCATCCAGAAAAGCAATGGCCTTCTTAAAGGCATATAGACCACCCATGTAATAGCGTGTGAGACAGATGACAGTGTCTCCATTGGATTCTGTATTGATGTTAAGATATGAAATTATAGTCTTAAATTTACCATATGTTTTAAAGTACTATCCCTTCAAAATGTTATCATCTCACTGAAATTACGAGGAAATAAGACTAAGATTTTAATTTTTCCACTTATTGCCTTGAGACTACAACGGAGGCCAAAGCGAATCATCTAGCAGAAGTATTTTTGAAAGCATACAAAGCATGGACCAATTCTGCTTTGATGGTCATGAAAACTATTATATTAACTTCATTTGCTCATATTATTTAATGAATGTGTGCCAAGTTGACAGTTTCCAAATGAAGGTTAAAAATGTATTAGAAACATGTAAAATGTCAATAAGAATCAATAAGGCACAGCTTATTCATTTATCACAATTTCACATAAGTAATGTGAAAAAGATAAAGCAATTACAGGCACAATAAAATCTCTATCAACCTGAATCATTGCCCTCTCCTTTAAGAAGCCTACAATTAAAAAACCAAACAACACTTAATTTTACAATCCTAACCCATTCAAAAAATGATCTGACAAGTGTGATGACTTCTTTAACCTTTTTATTCTGCTGGCAGTGGTGCAGGAGAACAGAGAAGCTGTCTCCTTAGGGGCTTCTGTCAAGCTTTTTAACTGTGTGCTGTGCTCAATTACTCACTCAGAAGAAAAACAATTACTGTGTCATTTATAAAGTGCGAATACATGGTGAAAAACTTTACTTTCTGTGCAACTTTGGATGGAGTTAAGCAACTGAGGAGTCTGTTTTTTTGGTATGGTAAAGCTTTTGTTTTTGTGTCTCAGGGGAGCTTGAGGTAGTGATATGTGGCTCTTCATCAACACAGGATCATAAGAGTTCTACTGTTAAAATTGGCCACTGCATTTTCTACAGCAGAACCAGAAGGCTTTCTACTGGGCAGAGGTATCTTAGGTCCTAACTGGTCCATCCTTCTGCTTTCAGTGGCACTGAGTCTTTACAGGACAGGACCTCTGACTGTGTACTGTCAGTCTATGACTATTTAGGACTCCTAAATGCAGTATCTTGGAAACTAGTCCTCTGGTAACTGACCTCAATGCTGGAGAAATTAGACGGGAGGAAAAATAATTATAGAAGTGTTAAAATGATACCACATTTATTTCATCTTTGGTTTGGATATAGTATCATATATGCATATCACTGCCTCAAAACTGCCAAATACATATAAGAGAAAAAAATCCTTTTGTAGCTAACTTATAGTTTAGCTAGCAATTGTTTCCATTTTCAGAATGTCACAGATTACTAGTAGGAATGAAGAATGGAATTTTTCTGTGAGCCCACCTTCTTGTTGCTAACACAGATGATTGACTGGGGAAAGGTTTCACAAAGTGATTTCCTCAGACAGATAGGATCTAAGGAAGCTAAAACACTGTCATAGAGGGTGGGGTATTGGGAATATCTCTACCACACTTGCCATTTCAACAGAAAGGACATCTTTCCCCATTCCCTTCTTTCCTGAGACAGGGTTTCTCTATGTAGCCCTGGCTGTCCTGGAACTTGCTCTATAGACTAGGCTGGCCTTGAACTCAGAGATCCACCTGCCTCCACCTCCCTGTGCTGGGACTAAGGCATGCGTCACCACTGCCTGGTGATAGGGCATTTTAACTCTGGTGTTCTACCTCTTATCTCGATTACCAAGAGAATTTTATACAACTAGATGACTTCTTGCTCCACACTAAGAAAACAAAAACAAAACTAAAAGAAACCCCAAAGTCAGAAGTACTTTTAAAAGAAAAGAATGAATGATACCAGCTCTCTTTCAAAAAGGCACAGTGGCCTATTGTATTTAACATAGGAAAAACATGATTTAAAGTTACTGTGCAGCATGGAGACTTCGAACTATGAAAAACTTATTTATAAATTCATCATCAACTATCAAAGATATTAATACAGCTAATTCTTGCTGTATCTTTTTAGCAGTGGCAGGAATGAGCAAACACACAGTACAGCATAATACTTGGGCACATGCATTAGTAATCTAATATATCATAGATAATGTTGGGTTAGCATATGGAGAACTGGCATTGACACATCAATCATTCATTTATGGCTTCTGAATTTGGATACAGACTAGGACCCACTTAGCAGGTGACAAAGCCCCATTGCTTAGATGGGGCTGGAAGATTATTTTGAACAAAATGTAGTCAGTATTCCAAAGAACGTGATGAAAGTGTCCATGTAGATGAATAATATCTAGGTACTGAGTGGACAGGACTAAACTGTGATCAAAAGCCCTGTCTTAATATACTGTTTGAATACAGACAAGGAACAAACAAGGATTTAAGTGCTAAGCCCAGGCCGTGCTCTTCCTTGGAAGCATTCATTTGTCAAAGGCTTAGGCAGGGGAATGCCAGAGCACAGCCGGCACACTCCTAAACAAGCGGAATAAAAGTTACCTTAAATGGCAGTGAAGGTCTGACTACAGTTTGTGGTGAAGAAAAACAAAATGAACTTTTTTTTACTGATGAGAAGTTACAGATACTTATTTGCCATTTTGCAGAAAATCCCAGAGGTTAGATCTCCGTAACCTTTCCGACTGTATGGATCAGTGAGAAGATAAGTTTAACTTAGGAGCTCAACATCCTGAAGTGACACTGTTAAATATGTATGTTTGGTTTGGAATCCTCATTGGAAATGTCACAGATGGGTTATGGTGGCCTCCTTGTTTTCTCCTGGAGAGCCTTGCAGAAGTCTGAGAGCTGCAGCTGTCCTTGCAGAATGGGGTAACTATTGATATGGAATTGTTTCAAAGTGATGAGGAACATGCTTTGGGAAACAGGAGAGTCAGCAGAATGAATGACTGTCCCCAGTGGGGGAAAGGCCTTAGATTTGGGCACTTTGCCCTTTGCATGGATGAGACAAAATATTTGCTAAGTAGTTTTGTATGACTGGCAAGTGCTAGGTACTTTCCATGTAGACACTTATAACCGTTTTCTGAGAGTGTCTGTCCTGGGACATGGACTAGTGATAGTGAGTCTTCCCCCTCCCCCACCCCAAAGATAATAACAGTAACTGAAAGTGTATTTAGGGCTTGATAGGTACAGCTGTGAATGCTGGCAGCTTTCAGACCTCTGTGTTGCTGAGTGGCATTCTGAGTCAGCATCTCTGAGGGGCGTCAGCAGAGTGCCTGTTACAGAGGAAGTCAACTGGCTGATGTGGCAGAGGAAGAGCTGGGGGTTGGGAGAGGCCTGCTTGACTAACTGTTTTCATATTTATAGCTGAACTGTGTAAACCCAGAAAAAAGGTGAGGGCCAGCCATTCAACTGCACCTTCATTTATCATCATTAAACTGTCTAACTTAACAACTTTGTCAAAGTTTATATTCTGATTTTGGGTTTTTTGTTTGTTTGTTTTTCGAGACAGGGCTTCTCTGTGTAGCCCTGGTTGTCCTGAACTCAGTAGACCATGTTGGCCTCCAACTCACAGAGATCTGCCTGTCTCTGCCTCTCTAGTCCTGGGATTAAAGGCGTGTGGCACCATCTCCTAGCCTTACGTTCTGATTTTCTATTAAGAATATATTTCAGAGCAGCCAAGCTTTCATTTCACTTAATTTTTACTTATTGTTATTTTTCAACAGCTGAGCTAGCAACCAAGACTGAGGGGAAACTGCTGAGTATCTTTCATTTGGAGTGCCACTAATGGGAGACATTTATTAATAGTTTATTAAAAACTGAAAGTCTTTAATGAGAGCAAAATAGTAGCATGAAAAAGAATTGTTCTTTTATCAAATACAGTGAGTGATTTGGGAGCTGGTCCCTGCAGCCAGGAGTCCCTACATCCTACCAAATGGAAAATGTACCACTGTGTATCTTTGTATTTCAAAACAAATGGTTATAAAGGACTATTTTCTTGTTCCCAATAGGGAATTCTCACCAGTTCACCAGAAATTATTTTCTGTTGAAGTGTGGGGGTGGTACTGTCTTCTTTACATTGAGTCCATCCATTTGCATAACATATTGAGGAGGCACCCATAACTTACTGTAGGAATAGGCTGCTTCTGGGGTCATATGTTGGTTAATCAACCCAACAGCAGACCAAATTAGCTAACTTCTAATAACTAGTGGCTGGTCTGCTCTTTCCCATGAAAACTAATGACATCCTAAAGATATCCGTATGTGTTCATCTCCCCAGCATGGCAGAGACACTTCGCAGCTGCCTAAGCCAAGTGTAGGGAGGAAGCCGTCGCTCGATTCACACTCACTGTCTCCAGCACCCATCCAGACAGTAGGTGTGGGAGCGGCCAGTAACTGGCTAGTAATACTGCCCTGTGAGAGAAGCAGGACAGACACACTCCAGTGCTGGCTGCCATCTAGGAATGGGGAAACAGAAAGACAGAGACAGGAAATAAACTAAGGTCACAAATTCTGGGACTGGGAGCTAGAATCACTTAATGACTATAAACTTCACTCTGCTTAATTTAAAGGCCTTCCCTTCCTCCCTCCCTCCCTCTCTTTCTTTTTTTGTCCTCTCCATGCTCTCTGTATTTCTTGTCTCAGGTACTGTTATTTAAGGGTCACGCTCAGTATCTTCTGCAGCTGTTAGAAATCCAGCCTTTAAGTGAGGGTTAAATAAGTATTTCAGGACTGACAGAGAATGAATGAACTGTGATTTGCACAGTGCTCTTCTCCCCTCACCCCTGGAAACCAACTTCAGAGGAAAATACAGGAATCAAAAGTTGGGTGACATTCTACTCCCCATCCGGGAACTCTGGAGGCAGATGTGGGCGAAACTTTTGTTCGCTGGTTTTAGTTCTAGGAGCTGACAACATGAATCTTTATGTCTAAGATTAAAAAAAAAAGCCAATAAAAGTTCCTCTCATGGTTTTGAAATTAGGTGAGATTGGTGAGACAGCTGAAAATGATCACTTTGATACTTATGGCCTGGCCCAGCTTTGATACCAGAGCTGGCCCAGAACTAGAGCTTGAGAATGAGCAAAGTTCTTAATTAGCTCTGTGGAAACTGCACTGCAAAATGAAGATTTTTCTACAAACTGAAAAACCCTTAACATATACACTTCCTCTTTGGATTGACTTGGAAAAATGCGGTCAGACAACTGCTAATACATACTCTCAACCTTCTTGTACTCCAAGGAGGGAGGTGTGAGGTCCGGTTAAGGGGGCGGCAGGTATGGAAAGCCACAGTGATCCCCACTGATCCTCATGGCTTTAAGCCACAGCCTTTGCTTCTCTTGTGGCAAGAGTCTATAGTTTTGTTAAGGTCAAGGTCTTTTTTTCCATCACAGAACTGGACAGGGGACTAGAGACGCTTGAGGGGATGCAAGGCGGGACAGGTATGGTTCCCTGAGGTACTCTGCACTGCATGAGTACTGACACTCTCTCTAGGTTTGTACAGCTACATGAGGATCACATCTTTAATGCTCGCTCATGCAAACAGACAAAAAAAAAAAAGGTATGGCCGAGTATCCATCTTCATCCCCCACCTTTCCTCCTTGTCTCTCAAATCTGCTCAATTTGAGGATGAAAAGGGGGTATAGAGCTAGGGCAGCCTTCCAGCGTTCCATGGGACCTGATCTAACACGGCACTCAGACCTTTTCACCTGAAAAAGTAAGAGATGATCATTTTGGTTACAGAGAAAAGTTCAGGTTGGATAACTTGATCACCTGGGATGTATTGCAAGCTGACCCCTGCTACATGTGATGCCTACATCTCCCTTGACTGTGACACAAGAGTTCCAATTAGCACTTAAGGAGAAAGACTTTACAGAAAGCACATTCACCTCGACTCAGCCCGTCGGGTCCCCGGAGAATCCGGCATTCTTCTATCTGGCCAAATGGAGAAAACATCACTCTGATATCATTCTCATTACATTTCTTCGAAACCATTCCTATGAACAATTTTCGGTCTTCCACAGCTAAAAGATAAAAATAACGAAGAAAGGCCATGTCATTTTTCCCCCCTTATAATCAATGCTTCATTACCAAATCAAACCAGGCTTGGTCATGTGAGGATGGACGTAGCCCTAAAGCTAACTGCACACCTGCCCCTGCCCTCTTCCTCCTGCTCACCCCATCTGTTCTCTCTTCCACTCTGACATCAAGAACAACTGTTTTAGCTTCTAACTAGCCAGGCTGGTTATACTTGTAGCAGAAGCTGATTCTAGAGGAAAAAGTTGTTGTTCCTTGAGAATCATCTCTGACAGCCCCTACCTGGGTTAAAAGGTGTGCACCACCATGCCCAGCTCATGAGAAACAGATTTTTAGTGCTCTCACTTTAATTTAAAATTTCTAAGCCCTATGCGTCTATTATATCAGTTAGTGCAGTTCTGAAGAACCCAAATGAAGCAGCTAAATGTTTCTTGTCATAGAATTCCACATAATAAGAAAAGGACTAATTCCATCCATTTGTAAAACTGATTTTCGAGTCCATAAGAGGGAAGGCAACTTCCCTAGGGTCTTTCAGGAAATATGACATCTAATGTGGACTTGAACCCACTTTCTTACCGCCCAGAGTTCTTGTTCCTTTAGTGTTTCTTCCCCAGCTAGAGGAAGCAGATGGGATGGCAGCAACTAAGATACTTTACTCTCTATTTCGGTGTTGTCATTAACTGGAAATGTGATCCCGATAGCCACCTCACGTTTTAACCCCCCTTCCTTTTCCTTTCTCTTTCCTTAGCACTGCAGAGAGGGCTTGTGGTTACCTGAAGGAACGGGACGGAGGGGCCAGAGCAGAATCCCTCTCTGCACCCAGTGTACTTTCTACAACTCACACAAAGTCTAGACTTCTCTTCATGTCCCCCTGAGAGAAAGCTTAAGAAATAAAGGCAGACTCTGGAAAGATTTGTAGTAGGAGTAGGAAAAATAAGGTACTTAACATTTACAGGACAACGTCAGGAACACACTGGTATATATGAATAAGGAAAACAAATCTTATGGTCAGAGAGAATGGGCTCAATGACTAAATACACTGACAGATTTAAAGGTCACTGGATAGGCTACTTATTTGAATAAAAAATTTCAAGTATTGTTCCTTTTATACTTTTGGAACAAATGAAATACCAGTGATCTACTGTGAATTAGCAAATGCCTAGTGGTCCAGAGCATCAGGCTTCAGCAATCCCAATTCTCTTGACAAGGAGCCTTTATAGTCTCGCCAGCCCTGTGAGTACAGGCTACCTGTGGGCTTGCCCCTGAATATGGGGGTCTGTGGACAGCAGGCCCTGTGAGAATATGGCACCCCCTTGATGAGGCAGGGAAATGGATGGAGAAGGAAGGAAAAGACTGCTAGTCACACATTCTTACTATTTTCTGCTCAGGACTCCTATCCTATTAAACTATGGCTGGCAGTGGTAGAAAAAAAATCCTGTCATATTTCTTACCGTGAAGAATCTTGCTTTAGTTCTTTAAAATAGAAGCAATTTTTAAAACTTTTATTTGGTTTCTATTTTCACTGGTAAACTTGTAATTGCACTGTTTAACTAAAACAATTTGTACATTTTGAGTTCCAGGGTGGTACTACAGTAAATTATACATGCAGATCCTGAGTAAGTTAAATACAGCCCCTCCCTTGAGATAGGTACTCTGAAAATGGAAATCATTTAAGAGGAAATCCTGACTTCCTGGGTGCCACTAAGAATAAACTCAGCCAGATATTAAGAAGGAAAACAACTCTTCTTTAAAATACATTAGCTAAAAAAACAGAAAAGGGCAGAGGACGTCCACAAGCTAGTAAAAATGTTAATTTCCTTTTCTCTGTGTGAGGCTCATAGCTAATCTTTAATCAGTAAGAATGTGGATTGTTTAAATCAATCTACCCTACACAGAGTAGTCTGGGAGGTGCCTTAGAGGAATTAAAAAACAAAAAATAAGCTCCCTTCTCTTTAGGGTAAACCATTTTCCTCAAGGATAACAATGAATTGAGTGGGAATGGAATTTTCACACCTGAAGTGCTGCACAGATGGGCTTTCTACTTCCAAAAAACAAAAACAAACAAACAAACAAAACCCCAAAACCCAAACAATCAAAAACAAATAGCAATAGAACCAAAGGCCTTCCAGACCAGAGATCAATAAAAAAGTTCCTCTCATGGTACTGTGGGGAAAGGGTTAACGTTTTGAGTAAAAGGGCAACTTCTTCCAGTTAGGGGTTAGAAACTTCATTTTAAAACACCCCTAACTTATAAGTCTGTGCTAACACCCTGGTATATAATCTGTCAAAGTCACACCTGGATTTGGGGCTGCTTGAATTAATTAACAACTTTTCAATGTGTTCGTGCTAACATATGGCATTTAATTACTGCCTCCAAATCTGCCAGTGGTCCCACTTTGAATTTCAAAAACTATTTTTCCATCTTTTAGTAAATCAGAAAGTGGCTAGGTGAAAATACTAAGTGATTCCTATTTTTAATGGTGGCTTTGAAGGTTTTCACCTTCCCATAAAAATACTTATAATAACTTTGCTTACTCTGAGCTTGACAAAAAGATAGACGTTTCAGAGGCTGAGAGAAAAAAAGACAGGTCTTAAATAGCATTTCTGGATTGCAGGAACTAAGGTTCCCCCAACATGTTGCGAGTAGGAAGGTTAAAAGAGGACGTGCTACATGTTAGTTCTATAGACGATCTCCTTTGCAACAAGAAGCATGACAACACATTCAACACTAGCTCCAGCCATTGAGAACAGACAAAGAGGTGAGCTCATGCTTCAGTTATCATCACTGGCCGACTAGGGCTAGCTTCAGACACTGCTTTTAAGTCTTGCACAGCTGGCACCTTCTATGTCATAGTAAGAGGACTGGAAACTGAAAACTGAAAGCTGGCTGCTACAGAAAATATACGGTATATGGAATGGAAAAAAGTAACTATGCTTATGCTGGTTAATACAAGTATTCTTATCTATATCGCCTTAAACACACTTCCCTTATTTTCACTCAGTTTTCTACTGTAGAAAAATAACAAGAAAACTGAATTCTGTTGACACCTGAGTATTTTAAAGTATTATAATTAAACACTCCATCAATTATTACTTATCTGAAGTAGTGTGTTTTTTTTTTTAATTTTTCCCTTTGGATATCTGGGATAGTAGCACAGAAAACAAAATGGCAGCATAAATGAGATAGAGGGTGCAGATTTAATTAGAGCTTTTGGAAGGGTGGGCTATAGAAAGCTATGAAAATTGAGGATGCCCATTCAGTACGATCCAACAGTGCAGGGCTGATGGCCAAGCATCTAACATTTTTGATCTCACTAGAGATTCCCTTTATCAGACTGTACACGGCTAATGATTCAAAGTGTGACTGTTTTGCTGGAATTCTCTTATCCATAACTAACTGATCTGTGATTAGCAGTCCTGGCTATAACAACTTTCAGAATCTGAGCACAGAGATAATGGAGACAGGAACTGTCTAGCTGTGATGAGTCCTTTGTTGTTATACATAAATGTCAGCAAACTCAATAAAAGTGCAATTAGAGCTTGTTGTACTTCTTTCACTGCTACAGGAGCTGTTCAGAGTGTCTGAACCAAAGAAATCTTTGTGTTCTTTATGCTTTTGAAACTATGCTTACCTGTCGAAAATATCATGACAAAAAAAGAAAGGGCTGCAGCACTTAAATTTTGATTGTTAAAAGTAGGCATTGCTTCTGATTCCAAAGTCAGGCCCAACGGGAACCATGTAAGTTGTTCATATCTATGTAAGGCAAAGTTCCATTTGAACTTTCTCATAGCAAGAGTTCTTGAAATGTAATTGTAATTATTCTCTCATGTTTTTGACTTTTCTAGTCAAAAATTCAGAAAATGGAGGCAATAAGAGAACTCACTCTGTAAGCAGGTTTGTGGATTCACAGATCTATACTGAAGTGTGAGCAGTCTAGGACCACTTAGAATGCAACAAAATGTTTCTCAGTTTGTGAACTGTGCTGCTAATTTAGCATCAGCGGAACCCAGCAAGCTGAGTATTTCTGCTGTGCTCGGTGTTCTGCTAACCTCTTCTCTGTGCTTCTTTGTTAAATTTCCCCCAATGGGCTCAAGCATCTGAATGCCTGGCACTTTGAGAGTTGCTGAGGGGACATTTAAGATGTGGGGCCTTTCTGGAGGTGGTATGTTTCTGGAGGTGAGCTCTGAGAGTTTCTACATCCTCGCCGCTCTTCAGGTTCGCTCTGTTTCTTCTGTGTGGGTGGCAGCCTGAGCTGCCATCTATTAGCTTCCTTTTCTGGCCTCCTGCCACCATGCCTTCCCTATATGGACACTCTCCCTCGGAAAGTACGAGCCCAAACAAACTCTTTTTTCCTGTGGTTGGTGTATTTCTTTTCAGAGCAACATAAAAGTAACCAACACAGAAGTTGATACCAGAGTAGGGTTGTTTCTGAGAAGAAACATGGAAGACTTTGGAACTCTGGACTGGAAAAGTAGTTAAATGTTGTTAACAGAACTTAATGGTATGTTGTGATGGGATCGTGAGAGCTGCAGGTGCTGAGAGCAGTAGAGGCCAGGCTCCAGAACCTTCACAGGGGAACACGGGTGGTATTAGCAACAAAGCTACAGACCATTTCTATGGCATCTCGGCAAAGAATCTGGCTGTTTTCTGCCTATGTTCTGAGAATTTATGTGAGGGTAGATTAAAAAGAAATGGGCTGCTGGGTGTTTAATCCCTGCATTTAGAAAGCACAAGCAGGCGCTGGAGAGGTGGCTCAGTGGTTAAGAGCACTGTCTGCTCTTCCTAAAGACCTGGGTTCAATCCCCAGCACCCACATGGCAGCTTACAACTGTCCAGTTCCAAAGAATTTGACACCTTCATGCTAATGCACATAAAATAAAAATAAATAATAAAAAATTTTTTAAAAAAGAAAAAGCACAAGCAGATATATCTCTATGAGTCCGAGGCCAGCCTGGTCGAGGATAGCCAGGCTGCACAGAGGTACCTGTCTCCAGGGGTCCAATTAAAAAAAAAAGTAATGGCCTAATTTCTTTGATAGAGAAAATTTCAAATCAGCATAATGTTGAATCTGTGGCCTGGCAGTTACTAATAACTCTTCTATAGGCTTACAATAAAAAAAAAAAAGAGCAAATGAGGCCGAAAGAAATTTAAAATGGAGCTTTTGTCACTTTTAGGTTCATTTATCCTTCTCCCCTCTTTTCCAGTAGACTCCCTATGTTTTGTCCAGTGTTTGGCTCTGAGTCTCAGTATATGTTTCGAACCATTGCTGGGTGGAGCCTCTAAGAGGACAATTCTGGTAGGCTCCTGTCTCCATAAGAAGGCCATTTGCACCAACCAAGGACAACGCATGGTCTGGACCTAGGTGCTCTACTTATAAGTAGCTGATGGGCATCTTAGGCTTCATGTGGGCCTGCTAGTTAGGGGAGTGGAGGATATCTCTGACATGGACTATGTTGCCTGCTTTTTGATCACATCCCCCTCATGGGATTGCCCTACCAGGCAAGGAAGATAAACTCAGTCCTCATGTGAATAGATGAGCTGGGGTGTCTGGGTATGGGGGCTCCCCTATTCTGAGGAATAGGAGAGAAGGGATGCAGAAGGGAGGGTAAAACTGGGAGGAGAGGAGGGAGAGGCCATGACCAAGATGTAAATTGAACTAATTAATAAAAACATGAAAAAAAGATTAAAAATTTACAGGTTGGACAGAAACTAAACACTATGAAGCTTAGTGTTTTAGCTAAGGCATGTGCTAAAAGAGAGACTGTGATTTCTTCTTTCGTTGTTGTTTTTTGTTTGTTTGTTTGTTTTAAGTCAGGGTTACCATGTGTAGCCTTGGCTGTCCTGGACTCATACTGTAGACCAGCCTGGCTGGCCTGGAACTGATAGAGATCTGCTTGCCTCTGCCTCTCATTGTTAAGGTCATGAAGGAGAGGCCCTCCTGCTCTGCAATTGGAACAAGAGGAAAGATAATCTTAGGAAAAGGCTCCACCCAGCTAGATTCCAGTTTGTGAAAGGAGAAAGCCAAGGGGTTGCTTCCTCATAGAAAGCAATTGCTCCAACACAGAAAAGCTGCTGATAATGCAGTCAAAGGAACAGAAGTCCATTTTAAGCTGGCAGTTAACTTGGCAGTTAATCCAGATGGTACTGGTTTTGAAGGTGTGAAAGACTCAGGAGAGAGGGAGTCATGAATTTTTTTTTTTTCATTGTTTTAGAGAGCAACTGAGGCTAGGCAACATGTGGCAATGTTGGAGTCTCTGTGAGAAGGACATAGCAGGCTATTACATGAAGCTGTCAAAGTGAAGCCTGGTTGCAGGGAACACTAAAAGATGTTGAAGGTGTCAGAGACATGAGACATCTCTCAAACAGAACTGAATACATGGGAAAGAATCAGCTCAAAAAAAGAAATGTATGTTACAGGCAGGCAAAACAGCTGCAAGGCTCAGACATCTAAGCCCTTTAAACTCCTGGGCATGGAGCTAGAGGAGTTGGTATTTTCCCTGCTGGGTTGTAGTGTTGCTTTGATCTAGTTTTTCCTTACTATGTCCCCATTCCTCCCTTTTGGAATTTCCTTTGTTTATGGTGGAAGTATGTAATTTTACTTTTTTGTTTAAGAGGGGGAGGTCACAGTTAAGAGGTTGCCTTTTGTCTCAGACTCTGAACTTCTGAAGAGTGTTGAAACTTTATGAACTACTAGGATTTCTGAAGTTGGACTAAATACATTTTACATCATGAGAAGGCCACGAAACTT
Source organism: Pachyuromys duprasi (assembly GCA_028658305.1). Taxonomy (NCBI): domain Eukaryota; kingdom Metazoa; phylum Chordata; class Mammalia; order Rodentia; family Muridae; genus Pachyuromys; species Pachyuromys duprasi. Next base: position 26,369,536 of record CM053760.1, read on the forward strand.
TGAGGGCCAGGAATAGAATGTGGTGATGTGAGTAGAAATGTCCCATAGGCTCATTCATTTAAATACTTAGTCCCAGTTGCAACTTACTTTATCTGCTACCTTGTATAGTTTCCTCAAAAGGGCCATTTTAAGGTGTTTTTTAATTGTAGAGGTAAGGATACCGAAATCCTCCTTGACTTTTGGGATAATGAAAAACTAGGGGCAAATAGTAAGGTCTATAGTAGCGTTAGACTTAAACCAAATGCTGTGTCCAGAATTGACACTGGAGAGTAAAAGCAACAAAACATGGGGAACTTTTGGCAGTGAGGGTTTGTACATTTGACTATATACATGAACAGTCAACAATACAAAGAAGAAAATATACAAACTTCAATACTTGGGCATTTCAGGCCCTATGTCCACATCTCCAATATCTAATTTGTGTGTTTATAAATATAAACTAAAGCTAAAATAAGACAGACCCTTTTCCACAAATTTTCATTTATGACTTTTGCTCTGATCTAATTTAGAGATGTAGGAGGCCGAAGGATAAGAAGATGTATATTGACAGGATTTTCCCACATGGTTCACTCTTTGCCACTAAGGAGTAGAATAGTATATGGGAAAGTCTAGGGCAGAAACAGCTGTCTTTAAAGGAAGACATACTCAGCAAGGAATGCTACACACCTCTGGGAGGTAATAACACTTTAAAAAGTCTTCCGTCAGCCAGGTGGTGGTACACACCTTTAATCCCAGCATTTGGAAGGCAGAGGCAGGCAGATCTCTGAGTCTGAGGCCAGCCTGGTCTATAGAACAAGTTCCAGGACAGCCATGTGGCAAACATCTTATTTTGAGGCTCAAGAAGAAACAAAAAGCCAACCCATAAGGTAGTTACCACTGGTCCTAGTCTATGAGCGAACTCATACAAATTTCCATGTTTGAGTGACTATAATCAGGTAGTAAGTCAGTAAAATGAGTAAAGTTCCATGTGAGGGTCTTAACCTTTTTCCTTTTTCAGTTTTACTGCTATAATGCCATCCTCTAGCCAACTTTAGTGGTACACAGTAAATGATAAGTGAGTAACGAAGGAAGGAGGGAAGGAAGCAATTTAGTCAGAGTCTCACAACAAAGCATTTACAAGTCTCTTGTGCTAAATGCCATTGTAGATGCTGAAACAGTGTCGGGAAGAGGACTGGGCACCAAGGAAAGTGCACGGCTGAGAAGAAAGGAGCACAGCACCAGATCCTCCTCAGAGGGTGGGTAAGTGACACAGTAAGCCTTGTCTCTGACACAAGTGCTGGCAACTCTTGGGACGCGGGAGTTTTCTTCAAAACTTTCTAGATTGTGAAGAAGCCAGAAAACAGGATGCACAACAATTACAGAAAAAGCAACAACAACAACAAAATCCTGTGGAGAGGTTTAGAGCTCAATCATAATTTATATTTGCAGATATATAGATCTCTAAGTGCATGGTTTCTGCCCTGATTACTAATTAATGAGGTACAAAACTGCCTGACAGAAACAATGCTGATTATGTCAGTCTGTGGGATAGAGGAGCTCTGGGGTCCACGAAAGTAGATGCTTCTTTTTAATATACATTTCAGTAAATTAAAGGAATAAAACAGGGACAGGAGGCTTATGGAGATGGAAGCAAAACTTGATAAAAATGTGGACTATTGACTTAGAAGTGTCTTGAAGAGACAAATCCAATTTTATTATAGATCTCATCAAACACAATTTTTTCCCCAGCAACTGTATGTTCCTTTAATCAACAGACTGAATTCGGAATGGATTCTGTGCAAATGTATTGGTACAATTTAGAGAAGAATGTAATAAGACAGTCAAAGAGGAACACGGAGAGAGTAAAGAATGGTAGCCTGTTTCTTAATGGGCTACTTACTTTCCACTCATGTTTTTTACACCTATCAGGTATTCCTGTGTTGTACCAGGATTAGACCAATACTAGCCAAATCCCACAAGGCCACCACATAGGGCAAGCCCTAAGCAGGATATGGTAAACCATTCTTGCCACAATCTTCACAGTTTGTATTGTGCCTCTCTCCCCCCGCCCCCCCCCAATAAATGAGAAAGAGTCACAGAACACCAATGTCTCCATATTTGTCGACAATAGTGCAATGTTCCTGGAGCAATAGCTGTCCACGTTCCAGAGGGTAACAACAGCTAGAGCTGGCTTATCCCTCCCCGACCTGACTTAATTTAAAGTAGCAGACATTATTAAATCAGACAGTTGGTTGCCACCTACCGTTTGACTTTTCACTGTCTGCAGGTTTCATCTGAATGGGATGATGCATCTAAAAATACAAAAGTGAGAAAGCAAAGGAAGATTGAAAAACTATAAAACCAGCTTCAGAAATGTGATACTATTCAAGTACTGCTATAATTATGTCACATAATTAATAAACAAAGCTTTAAAAGGTTGATATTCCCTTAGTTTGTTACCTGAGTTTTATTTTCAGGAATTTAAATAACCCCCACACCAGGGAAAGCTGGACTAGTACTTAAAAGCTTGAGCTTTGGAGTCAGGTTGGAGTATGAAACCTGGCTTTGCTTTCAATATAACTTTTACTCTACCCTACAGGTAGTTCTAGCTCTGAAATTTATCACAGCCATGTAGTGACTAGTGTAAGTTCTCTAATATAGTCTCTTCCTCTATAAGACGGGAATAACACCTCCAGAGAAGGGCTGTGAGAGCTAAATGAGGACACACAGGTAAAGTGCTTAATGCATGAGCAGAGTCCAGGATGTGCTGAAGAATTTAGAATTATGGCTGTACCACTTAAATGATAATCATCTTTGTTGTCCACCAGTTCTTATGTTTGCTTTCTGGGTTTATCTCAGGTCTTAACAGAAATGACTTGAAGGTCTATCAGTGGTTTGACTTAGGTACCAGTACATAATGCAGAACCATTGGCATATATGGAGGGAAAGATAGGAGCAAGGGCAGGAGAGAGACATGAGCCTTATGATTAATAGGACATATACAGTAATACAGAAAACTTGAAACAAACGAGGCTGAGATCCCGAACCATGGAAGCCCTGGATGTTCCACAGCTGGTTATACAAAGCTGATGACACCACTGGGTATGACCCAGAGTTTACTCTAAGCATAGAGTGCTGCCACTATTTCCAATTAAAACAACTCCCTCAAACTATTTCCAAAGGTCCTCTCATTTGATATTTCATCTTACCCCAAGGAATAGGGAAGCCAGAGGATGGGATGGAATCACTGGCTGTGCAAATGCTTTTATTGTAATGGGTCCATTCTCTGTGAACTCTTAATTTCCCCAGTGGACTTCATTACTTGCAAGCCACAGCTCTCAGTTTTATCTAATTTAAATGAAAGGGGAAGGGTACTTAGTTATGGCACTTACATGATGGGACATTATTATCAAGTAGTCTGTGTGTACCACATGCCTACCGGTGTCTTTAGAATACCAGAAGAAGACAATGAGAAAGAACTGCCAATGGATAACATCGTAAGAAATTTAGACCTGCCTGTATGTCCTCATAGGCATGATGTTTTGTCCATATAGTGTAAGCGTGGAAATGCAGCACCAATTAGCATTCTCACTCCATAATTCATATATTAAATTTATAGTGCAGAGACTACTTGAGGATATAATGTTTAGGAGTCCTAAGTAGTCATTAAAAAACACCACAGAAACAAACTGTTCTGATTTGGCTGAGGAATAGAGAGAGAATAAGGTTTAAGGAAGATCAGCAGCATTGTCTTTGAGTAGGTTATCCTTTGGTTTCATCTGTCCAACCATTTAGCAAGTGTGATCTTGTGCCACATTCTAGGCTATGGCCAGCTAGCTAGCAAAAGCCATAAGAGACGTTTTCTCATCAGTTGCGGTATGGTCCTGTATGGCTGGCAAGCAGCTAGCAGAGCAACATGCCAAATGCTGGAGGAGAAGCAACATAGTTTCTAGGAACTAAGGGACAAAGGAACTTTTACTTTGCCTGAAAAGGAGAAAGTTAGCAAGCCTGGTATCTAGTTCCAGTCTTTAGACTTGCTATCAGAAGACAGAAGATACCTTGTCAAACCTATAGACGTCCCAGCTGCTTCCCCCTGCCACTCGTTGCTGTTGATACAGTGAATAACAAGTTGGGGATCTCCTGAAACAAGGATTGGACTGGCTCCAAGGGACCTGATGACCCTAACCAGCCGGAAGCAGCTACGAGAACTGTGCCTCCTTTCCCACTAACCTTTTCTTTCTCCTACTTTGTTTTGGGGTGTTGGAAGGGATTGGATAAAATAGGGAGAGAAAGATATAAGAAATGTAAATTAAAAGAGTGTTAAAAAAGTATGCCAACAGCTTTCAGGAGCTATTTTATTGCTAGTGCTATTTTTGCTTGTTTTGTTTTTGTTTTTTTTCTTAAACAACATTAGTGTTTGGGATACAAGCCACACATAAGGGCAGGGCCCACGTCCAGCAATAGATGGCCAACACAAATGTCAATGGCACCTTTGGAAGTTCTTTGCCTCATAATATTTTGTCAGGGCATTAAAAAAAAAACCTTACAGATCATTTGTGTATGCATTATGGCTTCTGGTTTTGTGTTGTTATGAGATTCTCCTGTCTACTAATGTGTTTCTCTCTGATTCTCTATGTGTTTCTTGTGCTTTTTCTTTCCCTCTTCTTCAGATCTTTTATTTTTTTACTAAGAAGAACTAGAAAGGAGATGAATCTGGATGGAAGGCAAGGTGGGGACGAACTTGGACAAACTGGAAACTGTAACCAGAATACATTGTATGGAAAAAAAATCTATATATTCAATAAAGAAAAAAAGAGTGAACACAGTTCCTTTTCAAAAGTTTAGCATGCCAGTAAAAAGGGCAGCATAAGGCTGTGAGGGTGTTCAGCATTCAGGTCTTAGAGGGTCTTGCAAATTAAGAAATTGATGGTTTGTCAAGTGTGTGGTGAGGATAGATGAGTTTTGCAGTAAAGGCAACTGGGCAGAATTTTGAGTTTAGGAAAAAAAGGGAGTTTTGGTGACACCATGAAGGATGAATTATATACAAGACACAGGAGCCGGTATGGCAGCTAGTAAACAACCCCAGTAACACTATGAGGTTATAAAATTCAGTGCTAACTGGCTCTTTTGGGGATGAGGGAAAAGAACTCCATGATCAGACAGCCTGATAGATCAAAGAGTCATTGCTCAATTGGGGAAAATGAGAGGAAAAACATTGAATGCTAGTCTGAACATGCTACAATTTGATGTGACTCTGGTGTAGCAAAAAGTTGGAAATGGGGGGCTCAAGCTTGAGAAAGCATCCAGTGTGGGGGCTACAGCAGGGGCCACAGGGACTGATGGAGTGGAAAGAGCCAGGAACAAGGAGAGAACCATGGAGGGTATATATCAGGAAGACAGCACCTTAAGAGGGCAGGGTAAGGAGCTGGCAGAAGGGTAGGAGGCCATGATAGGGGAGTTCCAAGAGTAAGGAAGTTGGGGCTGGAGAGATGACTGGGTGGCTAAGAGCACTGACTGTTCCTACAGAAGACCTGGATTCAGTTAACAGCACCTACAAGGTGGCTCACAACTGGCTGTAACTCTAGTTCTAGGAGAACCCTTTTGGCCTTTGAGGGCACTGCCTGCACATGGTGTACATGCATACACGCGGGTAAAACATCCATACACATACAATAAAAGTATAGAAATCTTTATGTAGGAATTAAAAAAAAACACCCAGTACCTGTGGAATATTGGGGCCAACTCCATATTATAAGAAGTAGAGGAGTGAGTAATGCAACAGTGTATAGGATAAAGACCACTGCTTCCGTTAGTTGCAAAGGAATGAATATATGAATCTTGGCAGATGTCAACAGTGGTACATGACATTTTTCCCTTTCAAGATAATAAAGAACGATATGGGTTAATACACTGCAGAGAGTCAGATGAGAGTCACAGTTTAAAGGTACCAGAAATGGAGGTAAGTGTATCCATATTGTATAGGAAGAAAGCAGGAAATGAATGTGGCTCTTGTCCACAGGACGCCTACTGTCTATCATGGTGGCCGATACGTTTTTATAAAAGGGACTGACAAACACCAGAAAAGTAGCAGGTGTTGGTGCTATGGCCATCTAGGCTTTTCTCTGATGTATATAGGACTCCAGAGGAGGGATCTGGGAGCCACATGAACAGCATCTTTCTACTCTAAAGTTGTCCTCAGTTGCAGTTTTGAAGGGAACAATTGCCTTTACTAAGGACACACAGCTGGTTAACGACAGAGTTGGGATCAGAAGTCTAATATCCCTGCTTTTAATCCAGTGATGACTCTCCCAGACCACACTACTGCTCCACAAAATGTCTAACATGGGACTCGGACATATGGGCCTTTAGTTAAGAACTCCAGGCTTCACTCACCAGAATCTGGCAAACACTCACTCAAAGGTGCCTATAACACTCTCTTAGGTGAAAGTGCTCTCTTCTTCCTTCAAACTCCCTTGATATAGGTAGCTTTGTGACTAGTCTACAGTCTATTAGTCTACTATTCTCCATCTTCCTTAGCTGCTCAATATCTGGCGTAAGGCCATCTAAAAGTAATAACAGCCGTAGTAAAGCAGCTATTGCCACTATGGACTTGAACTCTGTTTTGTTCTTTATTGGGCCCACGGGGGAGCTAAAATCTAGTTCACAGAAATCTGGGTTGACTATGGTGAATACTGAGTGGGTGGTCTACTGCAGGTACAGTCTGAAGATAATTTAGATAATGTATGTAAAGCACTGTAACCTTTGAGAAAGGTGTTCAATCAGTACTGCATTAAGAATGGCTCATTATCATGAACATTGTTCATTTGAGTTATAAATTTCTGATCACATACAAGATGTAAATGTCAAAAAGGACAAAAGCAGCATGGAGGAATGATTCTCATCATGTTGTTTTACTTCCTCAAAACCTCCTGATTCAACGAACTTTGAGGGGTTTCTTGAGTGGAATAGGAAGGTCACTACAAAAGAATGGGCATTCTAATTTAAAGGTTCAGATTATAATAAAGAAATTCTTTCTGCAGCAAGGGCGTTTTAAAGGTTTGATCCAGCATGATCCTAGGACTATTCATCCATTCATTTGTTTTTGTTTTCTATACATTCTGTTAGATGAAGAGCTGTCATCATGATGGACTATGTAGAAGATACTGAGACAGACCCATCAGCAGTTTTCTAGAGTACAGTATATGCTGAGCTAAGACAATATGGGAACTCAGAAGCACCCAAATACAGACTAAGGAAGGACAATCAGAATATAGTGTCTCAGATGACTCAGGATGTTCCTTCTTGAATAAATCCTTGCTGAGCCTATGGCACAAGGATTGTGAGTTTATGTCTGCCTGGGCTACATAGTGGGTACAAAGCCAGCCTGAGTAAGCTTGTAACACCATATCTTAAAAGTCAAAGAAGACTAGTGATACAGGTTAGTAGTACAGCGCTTACGTTGCATGAATGAGGCCCTTGAATTATTTTCCAGTACTATAAAAAGAGCTGAGGAATGCTATCTCAAAAAAACAACAACACAATTTCAAATGCACAAAGCAAATGAAAACACGATGTATTGTTATTATAGAATGAGGCTATGACATTCTAACCAAAACATGTTATTATAGAATGATGCTAAGCAAAGCAACAGGAGACCACTTACTATGAACAATGTAGCTGAAGAATTGTAAGATGAGGGAAAGAGGACTATATTCATGAGTAGGTTTCAAAGAAGCAAGTGATGCAAGACTGCTCAACCATGAACTGAAACTGTCCTAGTCACCAGGACTGGCAGCTAGAAGTCACATCCTCAGCACCTTTCTCAAGAACTGAAGATGAGACTAATGGTGTCAGCATGGCTGTTTCTTAACACCTTCCAATGTGACAAGGGTTATTTGATGCCTAGGCTGGATGTGGCCAAGGATAAATCTTCATGTTGTGTATTGCACCTAGAGATTCTAACTAATAGCAACAGAGCAGAAAAGGCTCAGAGAACTTGGTTGTCTCCATTTCAGAGTCTAGTGTCTCAGCAGTTATAAGGGAATTCCAGAGTCAGAGCTGAGCACAGTTCTGTGTTACAAGTGAGCACATGATTGTCAAGATATTTTTTTGGGGGGGTGGGTGGGTGGGTAGGTAAGAAGTTTCCCTAGAAAATTGTGCTAGATAAATTAAAGCTGTGTCTTCACAATTATATAGAATTGGCTATGTCTGAAAAGAAAATTCAGTGATCTGCCTGTATCACAATACGCCTGAAATTTCTGATGAGTCTAGGTTAGTTTATAAAAGACCAGCTTCTGACATATAGAGAGTAGTTTTCCTGAGTCGTGACAGAATATGAGTAATGAGTCCACTATTTGTATTTAATTCAGTTGTGTTGGTACCAAACTGACAAATCCCCACATATTCCCACTCCCTGTGGGTAGTATGTTTTCATGGGAAAATGACAGGTGCCAGCTTTACACACAGACGCTGCTCACAAGCATGCAGCTGACCTAACTCACTTCAGGATGACATTTCTATGAAGAAAGTTTTCTGAATTTGTATTACCACAGATTTTTTTTGACTGATGGGAATCTCCTTTTAATTCTTTATGGAATAACAACACTTTGCCCACAGTTACACATCAGGTTGATGGGTAGTTTCTCGGTCCCTGTTTGGCCTTACTTGTTTTGAATAAATGAAACATAATGAAAAGGAAAAACTTAACAGCTCCCTTCCGCCTTTCCTTCTTCACTGGGGTTGGGTAAGTAAGGTCTTTATATAAGGGCTGCTTAATTTCTTTTACATCAACTACTGGCATCATGTGTGTAGTCAAAGCAGAATCTCCCTGAGCAACTGATCTTACTTTAGCATAGTAAACAATGCTTCTGTGGAGCTGCTTAACTTTCACTGGGGAAAATTTTATGTATCTCCATCTTTTCTACTCCAAAGCTCTGACTACACCATCTACAACATACAGCCTCTTCTGTGTAAGAATGTTTCTTGGACACACCCTGACTGGTGCTGTAGTACACAGGATTCCTGCATAAAGCTTCTCCACTCGGATGCTTCCTCTTAGGGTAAGTAGCATGGGGTTCATCTTCCTCTTTTCCCTTTACATACACATTGAGCCATAGAACTGATCTGTACACTACTGGTGTTTGCAATGGCAAATAATTGCCTGCTGAGCTGTCCTTTGAGTAACCACATCTTGGCTGATTTACAGTTGAAACAAAAGCAGGTGCAGAGGTTCTTGCTCAGTACTGGTAAATTAATGGTTCTAAAGCCACCCTTGTTCCTCTCCTATCTCGGCAGGAACAAAGACAACAAAAATAATTTCTCAGATCAGTCAATGCCAACTTCAATTGATATTTATCAATTATGAAAACAGAGGAAATCATCCCTTCACTCTTAATTTTTCAGACATTTGTTAAAGGCTTTCTGTAAGTCAGGCAATTATTTCTCACAATGTCACTGTTAAGTTGGTACTTAGAAGAATCAAGAGGGCAGGGCCAAATGCCCTGGCCTAGTTACATAGCAAGTAAGCTGGAAGCAGGATTCTGAACCAGCCTGTCTGTAGCAAGTTCACAAGCCCACAGCTTCTATTCCATGCATACATTTTATGTATCTACATAAAATCTAGAAAATACAAATAAAACATTATATATTTCTTTCTGAGACTGCCTCAATTCACTTAATATGATTATCTCCAGTTGCTGAAATCTTTAAAATCAATCAATGTACGGAAAACTTACTGTTATGTAAGCCATCATCACATCCAAAGGTTGTAGTAACTGCATAGATTATTTGCTATCACAATTATTTAAACCCTTCTTTATAAATTCTGGAGAAAGATGTTACCTTCTAAAGATATACATCCATGGGAGAAGCAGAGTATACACAAGTTTCATTCGGCCACGTGGCTATTCATTGCTCTTTTGGAGCATTATGACTGAGTTGTATTCGGAGAACTTTCAATCACTCTTTGCTTGTATATTTTTATATATGGACTATAAGCCAAAAATTGTGAGATTTGAATGGAATGGCAACAAGAAATATATAATTTTCTTCCCATGGCAAACACAACTTGAGCAAAACTCAGTGGAAAAAAAAATCATGATTTTTTTCTTAGAGTCATTGAGCTATGTAAAGTGTCCAATAAAGTTATGATCATTTTTATATAGAACTTCCCCTGAGGGGTTCAGTAAGGGTCCATTTGAAAGCTAAAAGAATGCATTGTAAAGAATGGCCCTTTCTGGTCCTTGGAAACCAATGTTCAACTCCCAGTTTTTGATACATAATAATAATATAGTGATGGAAAACATAGAAAACTCAGAATTCCGTATCTGCTTTTGGCTTAGTGGGCTCCAATTCAGCCTTTTTAAGTCACAATGACATGACCTATTTATATTTCTGCTGGAATAATGCAGTGTACTAAACAGGAAAAAAAGCAATATAACTATTTATTCCTGGCAAAATATAAAATAAAATATGGCAAGAAAATTAGATTACTCTGGGTAGAATTCTATGAGGGAATTTGGAGTCTGTTACGGTGATTAAGTCATCATTTCTGACAGATTACTCTAATCGGCTGTCAAATAACATTCCCAACCCCATCTGTAACTTGGCATCCTAGTTATTCAGTCCATGTTACCTTCTGTGTATAAAACACACACCAAACAAGAGAGTTGCAGACTAGCATTTATTATACTCATTAGCTATGATTAGCCTCTGTTTTCATACTAAGTAAAAACACAAGCTTCCACTTTGCTTTATTTATTCCTAAACTTAGAAGAAAAATGAATAGTTTAAAAATAGGAAGCACTGGCCATAAATTAAAAAATAACTATAATAAAAATACAACCCTTTTAGAAATAGTGCTATTTAGGAAGGGAAATCCTTTTCATTTTCTTTGACATATTAGTGATAAAGGCAAATTCACATCACTTTTCAAAACATGGTTTATTTTACTTCTATGTGTATGAGTATTTGCCTGCATTTATGTATGCATACCACATCTATGACTGGTGTCCTCAGAGACAAAAGAGGGCATCAGTTCCCTTAAACTGGAGCTATGGTTGTTAATTGCTATGAGGGCACTAGAAAACAAACCTGGGTCTTCTACAAGAGCAGCAAGTGCTCTTAACAACTGAGACATCTCTCTAACCCCCTATGCCACTTTTAACTCTCTTAACAGATCTGTTATATAATTGGTGATTTCTTCAACATAAGGCACTGCTTAGCACTTACTATGTGCAAATTTCTTGGGAAGCATTTCAGTCCTTCTTAATTTGTCACTCTATCTTTGTGTTGTAAATATCTGGTCTAGACGACTATACTACTAATTAAAAACAAAACTTGCTAGGATTGTGCCTATGTTTCTTAAGATCTATATGTATTAAAGGCAAAAACAAAACAACCTCCCAAACAAAAATAAATTTAAAGGCATGAAGCAATTTGAGAATGGAAATAAATGGGGGCATTCAACATAAGAAAAGCCTTAAAGAATAACAATGCTGCTGAAATTAAACATACAATTGCTACAATTAGAGCAAAAGACCACAAAACCTTTGTGCGACAGCTTAAAGATCAAAATCACTACTGAGAAATGAGCCAAAATAAAGAGAAAGGTAATAATGTGCCCTTTCTTTTTGCTAAGTGGGAAATAGATGAGTATCACTTCTTTTTGTTGTGAAACTGTCTTCTAAAGTCAATAATGATGCTCTAATACTCATTCTTCCAGACATTAAACAGATGCTAAATCAGACATGATGTTTAGTGGAGCAACACAACATACACACAGTGTCTAATATGGCCATTAAGGAGTAGCTCAATGATCTGGGAGCTTGTGTACACTTCTAGTATGAAATGCCATGTGCTATAAATTTATTGCAGTCTCATACTTTAACAGAAATGTGTGTAGTTTTTAAAAAGAATTATTTTTTTTGATATTAGTCTGTTCCCATAATGTGGCCTTTGGCTCTATTCCAAGTTCGCTGTTTTCAGATTTGCCAATTTCCCATCTCCAGAGTTGGGGTGAACATCGCCCTGCAGGCGGGTGAGAGGTGATGCTGCAGGCTTTCCTGCTAACCTTCATTCTGCAGGAAGATGCCCATTCGGCTTCCTTCACCCCTCTGCCTGGGCCTTCAAGGCCTGCTTTTTCTTAGTGGTAAATTTTGGAGAGTTTCCTCACCTGGGTCTTCTCCACATTTTCCCTAGTGTTTCCCTTCCCTGAGAATGATTTCCTGAACTTCTTTCTAGAGAAATCTTTACTCAGACTTTTAAAGCCATACTGCGGCCTCATCTTCCCAGGAAATTGTTTTGGAAAGAGAAACCTGTCCATTTGGACTTGAGTTGTATTGACCAGAGGAAACCTGAGGTGCTGGACTGAGACCACTGCTCGTGGAGTGGATCTCTGTGGCACAGGAACGACCCTAGCCACAGAACATTATGCCTTGGCCTTAAATATGCTTAAGTTTCCTTTCTTTGGATTCCCAGATTAGACCTTTTTCTATTCATTTTCTCACTTGCCATACTTATTCCTGTTTCCACAGCCACTATCTTAGCTAAGTCTTCATTTCTGCTTATCTGAAAGCCTTCAGTGTCTTCTTTACCAGTAAACTCTTTTCTACACTATTGCCTTCTGACTTCTCTAGAAACTTAGGTCTAGAAGTTTTCCCTTGTAGAAGTAACCCACAAATATCTTCTAAATTCATTTCTAGCTCTTTAGCCTACATTTCAGAGTACTGTGTGCTTCAACTCAGTGCTCTCTTGTCTGGCTGTTTCTCAATGCAATACAGGGTTTCTCTGTATAGTCTTAGCCGTCCTGAACTCACTTCGTAGATCAGGCTGACCCTGATCTCACAGAGATCCACCTGCCTCTGCCTCACTGAGTGCGGGGACTACAGATGTACAGCATTGCTCCCAGCTAAGAACACTTTTCTTATGCATAAAACGCATTATTTCTTGTGGCAACATAACTGCTGTAAATCTGTTCTATACAAAGCTTACACTTCAAACTAGGTTAAAACTATTACTTTTGTTGATTAAGCATGGCTTAATAAAGAATAATTTCCTAATTGAAATTCATCTACTGCACAGCAAAAACAAAACAACAAAAACTCCTGCATTATTTTCTTTCCAGATGACTGATAAAAAGTTTCAAAAGTTCGATTTTACAGGCTATTTACTCTGGATAGAGCTCTACTAATTTCTCCATAATATTTATTAGTTTTTATTTATTTATATTTTAGGTTTAAAATTTTAAAGATTTAAACAATTTTGATTATGTGTGTGTATACCTGACAGCAGGTGCACAAGGAGGCCAGAGGTGTTGGATCTGGAGCTGGAGTTACAGGTAGTTTCGAGATACCTGATTGGTGTTGGGAACTGAATTCAGATCCTTCTCAAGAGGACTCTTAACCACTGAGCCATCGTTCCAGCCCCATATTTACTAGTTTTAATCAAGTAAATTGAACACCATGACTCATTGGACCCATTTATTAATTGTAGATCCTCGACCCTGAGCTGTTGGTATTCTGTTCACCTCATGAAACTGAAAAGCTTCTGTAAAGCAAAGGACACTGTCAACAGAATAAAAGGACAGCCTGCAGACTGGGAAAGGATCTTCACCAACCCTATATCAGACAGAAGGCGAATATGCAGACTATATAAAGAACTCAAGAAATTAAACACCAACAAACTGAATAATCCAATTAAAAATAGGGTACAGAGCTGGATAGAGAATTCTCAACAGAGGAATATTGAATGGTGGAGAAACACTTAAAGACATGCTCAATGTTCTTAGTCATCAGGGAAATGCAATCAAAACAACTCTGAGATTCCATCTTACACCATCAGAATGGCTAAGATCAAAAACTCAAGTGACACAAGGATGTGGAGAAAGGGGAACCTTCCTCCACTGCTGGTGGGAGCGCAAACTTGTTCAAAGTGCAAATTACTTTGGAAATCAATCTGGTGCTTTCTCAGATATTTGGGAATAACACTATCTCAAGACCCAGCTATACCACTCCTGGGCATATATCCAAAAGATGCTCCACCATACAACAAGGACATTTGTTTAACCACGTTCATAGCAGCTTTATTCATAATAGCCAGAATCTGGAAACAACTTAGATGTTCCTTAATGGAGGAATGGATAGAGAAATTGTGGTACAGTTACACAACGGAATACTACTCAGGTATTAAAAACAAAGAAATCATGAAATTTACAGACAAATGGGTGGAACTAGAAAAGATCATCTTGAGTGAGGTAACCCAGAAGCAGAAAGACACACATGGCATATACTTACTTATAAGAAGATATTTGCCATATAAAATAGAATAACCATACTAAAATCCACAGACCTAAAGAAGCTAAATAACAAGGAGGACCCTAGTGAGGGCACTTAATTCTCATTCAGAAGGGCAAACAGGATAGACACCAGAAGTGGTGGAAGAGAAGGAACAGGATGAGAGCCTACAACAGGTGTCCTCTGAAAGGCTCCACCCAGCAGGGTATCAAAGCAGATGCTGAGACTCACAACCAAATTTTGGGCAGAGTGCAGGGAGTTTTATGGAAGGAGGAGGTGGGGATAGAAGGGCCTGGAGGAGACAGGAGCTTCACAAGAACACCAAGAAAGCCAAAAAATCAGGGCCTAGGGGCCCCTGCAGAGACTGATGCACCAACCAAGGACCATGCATGGAGAAGACCTAGAGCCCCTGTTCAGATGTAGCCCACAGTCAGCTCAGTCACCTAGTAAGGGCAGCAAGCGCTGTCTCTGACATAAACTTGGTTGCTTGCTCTTTGATCACTTTTCTCGGGTGGGGTGACCTTGCCAGGTCACAGAGGAAGAGGATCCAGGAGGAGATGAGGGAGGGAGTTACAATTGGGTTTTAAAGTGAATAAATTATAGATATATATATATATATCTTTAAAGATTTATTTACTTATTATTTATACAGCACTCTGCCTGCATATATGCCTGTACACCAGAAGAGGGCACCAGATCTCTCTACTGATGGTTATGAGCCACCATGTGGTTGCTGGGAATTGAACTCAAGACCTTTGGAAGAACAGCCAGTGTTCTTAACCTCTGAGCCATCTCTCCAGCCCTACTTTCCTAATTTCTCACATGCCTACAGAGGGAACATTTAATTGGGGCTTGGGCTGTTTGGTCACTTTATTTTGTAGCAATAAGAAGATTATAATTAGAATTATAAGATTTAGATTTGACTAAACAGGCTTTGCCAATTTCTGATACTTACATTAAAATCCCTTGATACCCTAAGCTTTGTTAAACTCAAGCTTGAAGCAAGTATCACATCAGAAAAGTCAGTGCCCTGACAGTAAGGACATTACATACTATAAATAAAAGTGTATGCTAAACAGTAAAGCACTACATGGTTATAACTTTTCTCCTCTCACTTAAAGATTATAATTAAGAGTAAAAACTGCTCTGTGACTCTGGACATGTTCAAGTCTCACTGTGTGCTTCTAGTTCTAGAGCAGCTATCTACTCTTCCCCACAAACTATGAAAAACTCTTGATTTATAAGAAAGAAGAACAAAGCTCAAAAACTAACTCAAAAAGAAATATTACAACTGTTCAGGGCAGATGGCATTCTTTTTTTAAAATTATATTTTAATTTTATTAAAATTAAAAATATTTTTATTATTATTTATTACAATTCATTCAATTTGTATCCCAGCTGTGGCCCCCTCCCTCATCTCCTCCCATTCCTACCCTCTATTCCTCTTCTTCCCCTATGCCCCTCCCCTAGTCCACCGATAGGGGAGGTCCTCTTCCATTTCTATTTGACCCTAGCCTATCATGTCTCATCAGGACTGGTTGCATTGTCTTCCTCTGTGGACTAGCATGGCTGCATGCCCCAGGGTAAGGTGATCAGAGAGCCTGCCACTGAGTTCATGCCAGGGAAAGTCCCTGTCTTTGGTTGGAGTATCATTCTCTTCAGGGCTCAGTTTTTATGGCGCTGTTGGTCTCATTTTGGAGCTTCTGTCCCCTCCGGGTCTTTCTATCTCCTTCTTTCATAAGATTCCCTGTACTCTGCTCAAAGTTTGGTTATGAGTCTCAGCATCTACTTTAATACCCTGCTGGGTAGAGTCTTTCAGAGGCCCTCTGTGGTAGACTCCTGTTCTGTTCCCTGTATTCTGCTTCCAATATCTATTGTGTTTGTCCTCCTGAATGAGGATTGAGCATCTTCCATAGGGTCTTCCTTGCTGTTTAGCTTCTTTAGGAGTACAGATTCCTATATTATGTGGCTAATATATACTCACTTATGAGTGAGTATATACCATGCATATCTTTCTGCTTCTGGGTTACCAGATGACATTCTTTTAAAGCCTTCAAAACTATAGAAAAGATAAGTATATACATAACATTCCTTATTATGCAGTAGTCGATCTACCCTAGCACTCATGTGGTTGTTACATTTTCTTCCTCAGCAAAAGTCTCTTAGGCTGTGGGTATCAAGAAAAACACTTAATAAATGCTTGCTTTCTTAGGAAGTAATTTCAAACTCAGAATAAGGAAGCACAAGGAACTCTACATTCTTATGGCTTCTAAACAAAGGAAATAGGCTGCTGAGTATTACTGATTAACTCGTTGTGGGAAGAAAACTGTTCCTCCTACCGTACGATTAGCTTATTCTGGCCAGGAAGAACAAAATAAAACAAAGGAAAACTGCCTGAAATAGCATCAATTCCATTAGTCTCCTCATAGTCTAGGATGTATTAATTCTATGTAGTCCCATTCAAAGATTTCCCAGCAGGTTTAAAGTACCAATGAGAGGAGAAAATAGAGTTATGCAATAAAGGATCCTGGAAAACACAGGGCAGCCTTATATATCTATTTACTTCTTTTCCTAGATGGTCAGGTCACCTTAATTTCTTTTTGAATATCTGAAAAACCCAAGTCAGCAAAATAAGTCTTTTGTGCCACAACAGATCTTGCTACTTTTTAGTTGTCAGATGAGGAGAATAAAACAATCTAGCAATTGCAAAAGGCCCATCTCTATGTCTATTTAGAGTTGTCTTATACTATAAGAGAAACTCAGAAATACAGCACAGGTGACAATAGTCCTATAAAAACGTGACTCTGACTCATAACCAAACTTTGGGCAGAGTGCAGGGAATCATATGAAAGAAGGGGGAGTCAGTAAGACCTAGAGAGGACAGGAGCTCCACAAGGACCAAATATATCTGGGCACAGGGGTCTTGTCTGAGACTGTTTCTCCAACCAAGGACCATGCATGGATATAACCTAGAACCCCTGCTCATTCGTAGCCCATGGCTGCTCAGTATCCAAGTGGGTTTCCTAGTAAGGGAAACAGGGACTGTCTCTAACATGTCAGTGGCTAGCTCTTTGATCCCCCCCCCCCCCATAAGAGGAACAACCTAGCTAGGACACAGAGGAGGACATTGCAGCCAGTCCTGGTGAGGCCTGGTAAGCTAGGGTCAGATGGAAGGGGAGGAGGACCTCCCCTATCAGTGGACTTATAGAGGGGCATGGGGGAGATGAGGGACAGAGGGTGAGATTGGAAGGGAATGAGGGAAGCAGCTACAGCTGGGATACAAAGTAAATAAACTGTAATTAATCTAAAAAAATAATTTAAAAAACGTAACTCTGAAATGTTAAATGTATGATTGACCTATAATTCAGTTTAACTTTTGAAAAACGTGTATTATACACATAATGGTATTTTATCCTATAGACCAGAAGCACTGTGAACTATCACATAAAGGTGAGAAACCAAAAATCTTATCTGTGTGTAAGAACTAGTGATCACATTTAATCTCAGATTTCAAGTAGAGTCCAAGAGCCTCATTTCTTAACCCATTCTCAGGTGATGTTAATGCTGATCATTTGCATGCCACACCGTGAGCAAGATCATGCTATACTTGGAGGAAGAAAATCAACAAAGAGAAGCCATTGAGGTGAAGCCAGATGAATCATGAAAAGGGATGTAAAAACTGCTTGTGCTGAA
Source organism: Pachyuromys duprasi (assembly GCA_028658305.1). Lineage (NCBI taxonomy): Eukaryota > Metazoa > Chordata > Mammalia > Rodentia > Muridae > Pachyuromys > Pachyuromys duprasi. The sequence continues at coordinate 26,387,499 of CM053760.1, forward strand.
AAGAACTGGACCCTAAGTTGAGTCTAAGGAGTAACTGGGAAAAAAAAGATAAAATCATAGTATCTCTGTCTTTCATCTGTCTACTTTACTTTGGGACCATTTGCTTACCGTTTTATGTATTTGGGCATGTTATAATAGGTAACGTCAAATTGACAGGATCTAGAATCACCAAGGATCCAAACACCTGTCTGGAGAAAGCTGCTTGACTGGGTTTGTGATGGGAAGGCCCACATTAAGTGTTGATGGTACAATTCCATGGGTTGGGATGCTATACTCCAGAAAGAGAGAGAGAGAGATAGACACAGAGAAAGGTAGATACAGAGAGAATGAACTGAGCACAAGCACTCACCTCACTGTGGATGTAATGTGACTAGCTGCCTCATATTCTTGCTACCTTGATTTTCCTGCCACAATGGACTGTATTCTTGAACTGTGAGTCAAAATAAACCTTTCCTTCTTCAAGTTGCTTTTGTTAAATATTCTGTCACAACAAGGAGGTAATTAATAAACCATTAAAATGTCAAGGTGCATCTATCTAAAAACTACAGTATTTAGCTGTTCTCATTCTACTTCAAAGCTAAAGCCCCATGATAAGAGTAACTGAGACATCTTATTTGAGCATATTACAATGGCCAACATATTCTTGATCTTCCAAATGTTCCTAAATGTCTTCAGCCACATCTTTCCAAACCTGCAGTCACCATGGATTTCAGGAACAGCAGACCCTCATTGGGCAACCCCATGCACCTTAAGCATGAGTGATCATTTGAGAAACAGTTTTCCCTTCTAGTAATAAGGACTCCTTGGACCACCTTACAGAACCAAAACTGAGAGAAGGGTCATAGACCACACTTTGGCCAAGACAGTCTAGTTATGCACATCTCTAACCCTCTGCCACAGTTGTTCTATTTAAACTCAAAGCTAGTGCCAGTATGTGAAGATGAAATCTGGGTCACTGGACCTTTATCAGGTTCTCTTCCCAGTGAATTCTGATTAAATCTTCTTTGTCTGCTTTTCACTATTACCATCAACCATTTCTTTAATTAACTGCAATGGTTGGCTAAGTCTAGCTTATTGGGCTTGCTGGGACCAGGGCTTCTGCCTTAAAAGCCCAGTTACAGAAAAAAAGACATTTGTTCATCAATGTCTTGTTCTTGGAGCTGATATTGGCTATATCTTGAACTAGGAGTTCTGAAACTTACATAACACTGGAACCATTCAGGATGCTTTAGAAGTATTGATTCCAGGCTCCCACCAAGAAAAATTCTTATTTATTCTATACCTGTGGTAGAGCTTTTGCATATGCAGCTTTAAAATCTTCCATGATTCCCAAAAATCTTACCTCACAGATGAAATTGGGAATCACTGCCCTAGTTGTGGACATAGACATGAGCATTGAAAACTGCTTTCATTTTCTTCTTCAATTTGTTCAAGACTCACCTGCTTTATAATAATTCTAGGTATATGGCCAGAAAGATGATTATCATTCCTTTAGGTTTTCTTCAGAAATGAAAATGAGGAAACAAAATACCAACAGCCTCCTATGTAGAAGGAAAATCCAAGAATACACTGGTAATTTGGACTCTGATTTTCTGATTCTTTAAAATAATATATTTGGCATAATTTTATAGGGAAATTGTGAGAACACAGCATGATTTGTTGTCCTATCTTCACCTATATTTGGTTGTGTTATCTTTGGCACACTATCAGCTGACCTTTCTGGGTTTCAGTTTCTTCATTATAAAGTAGGGAGGTTGGCTAATCTAAGTTCCTACAGCATATGAACTATCATTAGATTTAGCCTACTTTATTTACTCCATATGTCTTTATTCCTCTGTTGACCCACATAAGAAACTGAAACAAAGAGAAACCTATTTTATTTAGCTATAGGATTCCCTGAGATTTTGACTCTTATTTTCTGTACTGATACTTACTTGTTATTAATGACCTATGAAGTTTTTACATTTGGACAGCTGTGACTGAAAAAGGACTTAAGTCATTTTATGACAGAGATTCCTGAGCAAATTATTCAGTGATACTTGTGAGCACTTTTTGGAGGAGCTGTGGTTATGGTTACCTTCTATGACACACACACACACACACACACACACACTTAATCAAAATTCAGGCTAGAGTTTATGTACCTACTTAAATGATAGCTTACAAATAATAGTGCATAAATAAGATACTGGCAATAGATTACAAATAGACAGGAGGAGCCAAGCCTCAGTTAAATGATAGTTGTTTTCTATGTTAAATAATAAGCAGTCTAAAAAGTCTGAGGTTTTGCTTTCCATGGTCAAATATAGCCCTGAAACATTAAATGGAAATTTCCAGAAGTAACTTACAAGTTTTAAACACCATGCCATTCTGAGCTTCAAGCTGAAATGTTGCTTAGTTCTCCCCTGAATGTGAACCATGCTTTTGTCTGACATACCAATACTATACTCAATGCATTTACAAATACGTTTTCAAGAAAGAACTACACACAGGCTTCAGTACTATGAAGTCTAAACTGGGGATAATGCAACCTCTCTCTCATGGGTAAGTATGTTTTTGCTTACAAGGTCACAGAAGATATTTTTCATGGATTTTTGTTATTTAAAATTATTTATCAATTTAGTTCTCTTAATCTTAACAGACTTCTGGTTGCCTTTGCAACCAGAAACAACAACAAAATATCATCCATGCTTTATTATTTATATATATTCAAATATAGGTAGGTAGTAAGTAGATAGGTAAGTAGGTAGATGGATAGACAGATATATAGACAGACAGACGGCACTCTTGGTCTAGTTCTCAAGACATAGGAAACACAAATGCTAGTTTAGAAGTTTTTTCTTTTTATATGTATTGTTGTTCTGCTTTCAAGTATGTCTACATACTATATATGTGCAGTGCCTATGGAGGACAGAAGAGGGTGACGGATCATATGGAACTGTAGTTACAGATGGTTATATGCTACGTGTGATTATGGTTATGACACATCAGTACTTGTAATTGAACCTGGGTCCTCTGGAGGAGAAACCAGTACTCTTAACTGCTAAGCCATCTCTCCAGGCCCTAACTGTAACTTTTATTGATTGAATATTATTATTTTATTAAATTATTTAAATTTTGGAAGCCACTGAAAAACAGAAATCATGTACACAAACACTTACAGAAGCAAAATTTGCTAGAAACATACTTATCCTGGTGTTCTGTAACTATTTCTCTGCTTTACAGGCAGAAAATAAAATAGGAAATGATAGTAATTTATTTACAAGTTCCAGACCCCTATGACTTGATGACGATACTGCTTCTGTACACCGATCATCATAGGCCACTTTGCACAAAATATTTCACATAGTTCCTTGGTATGTAATTAAAAAGGCACTCTTCTGAAGAAACAATAATACTGTGTTTGGGGAAGCTCATAGACTCCTCAGCTCACAGAGTAGAATACACAACATGGCTGAAGCCACCGAGTTAAACTTCCAGGGGTAAAGATGGATTTCTTCTCTCTGAAATGTGACAATGCCATGGAAAGTGTGGGCCTAAAGGGGTGGCAAAAAGTTATCTGCTTCTAAACATGACTGCTCCTTTAAATTCATATGAAAACAAGACCACAATGAACAGAAAGATTAATATCCCCCCAATTCATCTCTTCATTCCAGCTTTCCTTTGATGAAAACAGGATGATTTAGTGGGACAAAGGAGTAGGCAGCAGGATGGAACAGGGAGAGCAGACATGAGCACCTCTGCAGGCTGATTACGTATAGCCAGTGTAGCAGTCATTGGGTTCCCTGGCTGGGCGGGAGCTGTGATTAGTGTCATTACACTGTGTCTAAGGAAGCTGCTGCCTGCTTGGTTCTGTTTCTCAGGGCCCTGACCTGCGGAGGAGCCCAGCCTGGTTGGTTGTTTCTCAGGGCCCTGACCTGGGGAGGAGCCCAGTCTGGTTGGTTGTTTCTCAGGGCCCTGACCTGGGGAGGAGCCCAGCCTGGTTGGTTTTTTCTGAGGGCCCTGACCTGCGGAGGAGCCCAACCCCTTACTGGCAGGGGCCGTGGAGCAGCGGCAGCTTCTTCCATGGCTATGAAGAGTTTGCTGCATAAACCCAAGCTTCTTCCTCAGTAAAACAACAGGCTAAACCCAGCTGCCTTCTGAAGCTCCAAATGTATCGAGCACAGTAGAGTGTGGTGATGGTGGGTAGCTTGAGATTTGTAGCTGTTTTTCCATTTTAAGTCAATGTTCATTTTTTTCCCTGTTGCTTCAAGCTTAGAGGTTTTTGCTTGGTCTTTTAAAATAAGCCTCAGACCCTGTCATGTCTGCCCCCTTGGACAGAGAAGCACAATAGTGGGGAAGGGTAGGGTGATCAGTTGGATAGAGATAGGCCTTAGAATAAAGATGATGGGCTGGCAACAAACCCAGATAAAGAAAAGCCCCTTATAACATGAATCTCAATGGATGATGGTAAAGCTATATTCCTCTGATGAAAGGTGTTGCATTTATAATCATTGTTTTGCAAGGCTATTCCTTTTACAAGTAATTCTTTGATATTCATATTCTTCTTAGAGAACCCTAAGACAGCAGCCACATACTTGAGTTTTGAGCAAACTTCCTGCTTTGCCCACAGTGCTCTGTATGACCTATGTCTGCTAGAGTATGGTTTCACAGCTGGAGCAGAACTGAGCCACATGCTCAGATACGGAAGCCACAGCAGGATCAGCCCCTGGTGTGAGCACATGTGGAGATGTTTCTATGACCTCTGGTCTCAAATGCTGGTGCCATCCTGCACAGCTGGAACCTGCATAGCTGTCCTGATCCCACTGACAGCTTAGCAAACCATACTTCAAGCTGCAGCAGGATTAGGACTGAGAATCTGGACTTATTCTGTGACAGACCCCAAAGGAACTCCTAGACTCGCGACATGCTCTGTTGGTAGGAATGAGGACTACCATGCCAGACAGGGTCCATAACAGAGGAAGCCCTTCAGTGATTTCATAATCCAGACTCTTGGCCTTGAACCTAATTTCTTGTGAACCCAGTTGGGTAATCCAAACAAGACTCCCCTTCCCCTTGAGTCTTCCTTGTTTTTTCACTTTATTCGTAAAGGCAGGATCTCTCATTGAACTGTCTGGACTAGTCTAGCTAAGCAGACTGCTCCTGGGATGCTGTCACCGACTGTCTCTGCTGAAATTACATGCAGCCTTCCATGTCTACCTGACATTTATGTGAATGATAGGGATCTGAGTTCTAGTCCTCATGCTTGCATGGCAAGTGCTTTATCCACTCAGCCACCTCTCCAGCTTTGTAATGATGGTTTTTATTACTGTGTGCTGTGATGTTTCTCCAAATCATGCTTCCCACTCTCCAAAATACTCTGTCTAATCCACTTACAGGTCACAGACACTAGAGTCTTAAAGACTTAACTGTCTCTAGTTGTCACTGCTTTGCTAGAGGAGACAAGAGAAATTAATCTTTGGCACTTCAGTGTCCTCAGTTTAACAAGGTGAATGCTACTGATATACTCCTGAAACATTTTTAGAAAGGATAACAAAAAATAACTCCATAAACCTATTTATAAACAGATGACTCATTTATCCTTGTTAACTGGGGACAAGAATCAAACAGATAAAAGGAGTCCACTAATAATTCTAAAGCCTCATTAAGTAAAACACTCTTCCTAACTAACCTAACCAAAGGCTCCAAACAAAGACTTGAGCTGATCTGAGAGTTCATTCTCTTCTCCTTTTTTCTGCTCCTTGATAGAAAACCTGAGTGCTAAGCTACCTGTAGGTTCTTAGAAGGGAAAGGAAATCAGGTGTCTGGAGAATTACAAAGGAATTGTGAGGTTCTGGGTGGCCCATATTTTTCTCCATGAAGTACTCTCCAAATACTAACCAAAATAGAAGGAAGTAAAGTCCCATAGACATAAACACTAAACAGGACATGAGGACAAGGTACATAAGGCGGAAGACAACTGAATAAGATTGGAAAAAAACTCCGTTAAGAGTAAAAAAACCAGACCTTGGTTTTGCAGATGAAGAAGGAAGCAATTTCAAATGCTATAAAGCATTTGCGGAGGAAGGGATGGCGGCAGGCATATGTGTGTTGAGTCCTCATAGGAATCAATGATAGGAAGAATGAATAAGATAAAGGAATATCTTGGCATACTGTCTTTTTTTGCAATCTCCTACACACACTGTTCAGTTTTTCTTTTCATTCCAGTGACTGTGACAGCTGTAACAGCACTTTAAAATGCTGTTTTATTATGAAAACAGTTTTAATAGTTTATGTCATAATACTAATGAGACTTCATAAGCACCTGCGTACAAAGCCATTTACAGCAAAAGAGTGGAACACATGAAGCTCTTTTCTGTCTCCCAGCTTACGTCACCAATGGCCTCTTTTGCACTAACCAGACCTGGCTGATGCCAGGCTCTTCCATTCTCTACTTGTTGGTAGATGAGGAAGAACTTTGGTGTTCTTAGACGAACATTCTCACTTACTCAGGTCAAACGCTTATTTTGGGAGCCTCAAGGTTGAGGCTATGAAATGTCCAGCCTGCTTCAACTGGGTATATGTCTTCTGAGCAGTGTCCAGTTCCCAATGAAGGATTAATGTTCTGCCACTGTCCAGATGATGAATTTTTATGGAATGACAAAATTTGGATGATTATCTGGCTTTATTTAAAGATTTTCATCTTTGACCCTGAAAGCCCTTTCTTTGCAATTCTATGGAGACTGTTACTCAAATTCACAGATATTTTCCTTGCTGATTTTCTTTTAAAGTTTTATCAACCTTTTGGGATGTAAGGTCTTAAAAATGAACTTAACATTTCAAGTTTACTCTTGAGCAACTGTAGAGAAATGTTGATGTCTGAAATCTGTTACTTTATTTTGTAAGTATGCCATTCTCCAAAACATTCATAAAACAATAATCAAATCATAGTTCTTTTCCAGGGCATTTATACGAATTCTCTCATAAAGTTCCATGAGAATACTATATTTAAACATGTTTACTAAATAAAACAGAAACACCTTCTATAGAATTTGTTTAATTTTTAAGATGGGGTAGCTGGGTCTCTACTTTTATCCTGTGCTAGCATTTTCAACTTTTCATTACCGAGAACTCTCAGTTAATTTCATCCTGTACATTTCCTTGTATTGAATAGGTCATGTTTGAAAATATCTTGTTTTTCACTGTATTTAATCAGAACCATACACAATAACTGCCAGTCAAAGCTTCTGAGAGTTGATAGACTGCTAGCCTAAAGCAAACATCCTGTTGTTCAGGTGGCACACAAAACTTTACAGTGGGTGGACTGAATAATTCCCCATGTTCCTTAATTAATTAGTTATTACATGTATGAATGAGTTTCCTGCATGTTTATCTGTGTACTCTCTGTGTGTCTGGTACCCACAGAGGTGAGAAGAATGCATGGAACTTAGTGACGGAGCCGCTCTGTACATGCTGAGGATAAAAGGGTGTCTTCAGGAAGTGCAGTCGGTGTTCGTAATGATGAGGTTATCTCTCCAGCCTCCACGTCTTTATTAAAATATTCTTCCCATAGTTTATAAGAATAATAAGACATAAGGTAGATTACTGAATCTACTTAAGGTTTTATTTGTTATTCTCAAATAAGATTATTTTTAACTCTGGTTTAGGATTTTGTATGTTGATGCAAAAATAAGTTTACTTTTAATACATTGGTAAATGTTAGTATATTGCTACAAATTCAAGGTTATTTCCAATACTTTTAAACTGCTATTATAAACTGTTTAGGGTATTAGGTAATACGAGTTCATTGCTAGTTAATCAACTCATAGTCATTTCAGACACTAGTCTAATTTATCATAGCAATATACATCCTAGGTTTAACAGATAGATATGATTTTGTAGACAACCTGATTACATAAAAATAGGTAGTCTTCAAAAACTTCAGAAACCCACAGAATATAGCATTTAAAAATGTCTTTATTATTTTAAAGATTCTTTGACAATGAGACAGGTCATCTCCTGGCAGCACCTGCCTAATTCAAAGAAGATTATGAGCATCGAAGAACCTCCATATGGAGATGGCTTCATATGTGGCAAATGAGCCACTCGGGTAAAGAAAATAACCCCGCTTCACGACAGACAGAATTCTGCCAAAAATGGGCAAGCTTAAATGCAGGACAAGTCAACTGCCAAACTGCCAAGACAGGGCAAGTGAGTCCTAAATAGTTCCTGCTTCACATTTATGTCTGTCAAATATTCTGAGCCAAAAGGCTGAAGCTTATGCTCCAACATTATAGAGAGTTATGGGTGACTATTCAGGTAGCAAACTGTCTCTGTCAATTCTTTTATTTTTGGAAGCTGCTAAAATGCACTTCCAGTAACTAACTTTATTCCTTCTCAGGTCTCTGGTGGGGTTGAAGACCAAATAGTTACAGTTCCACAATTAAGCTTAAGTTGTCTAGAATTCAGGAAAATGTTTTCATATAGGTAATACCAATAAGGATAAAAGTTAATTTGGTATAGAACTCTAAACTTGTCAAGATAGGATAGATAATCAAATACTTTCTCCTAAATTGCTAAATACACATGGACTGGACATGTAAATTTTACCTAACAGTTTTCATAATTTTATAATTTTAATATATTAAAAGAAAAGGAGCCTTTTATTGGACTTAAAGGGGGAAATGTTGGTATAATGTTTTTGTGGAATGTATACAATTTACCCTTGTTCATTCAAATGCTGATTTCTTTACCCTACTATCTGGTTTCACTCTGGACATTTCATTGTGATGCTTATTGTAAGCATCATCTGTCTCAAGTTTGTGTAAACATGCCACCATTTGTTCTCTGTATTGTCAATAAAACAACCAGCCAATGCTGAGCAATGGAGAGAATAGGGTGGGACATACTAGTCCAGAGGGAAGGAGAAGGAAGCCAGAGGGAAGAGTAGGAGAGTAGAGATCAGCTGGCCAGGACTTGGAACCATGAGGAGGGTCTTGGAACCAGGAGGAAAGATGAACCAGACCTAAAATATGATTAAAAGCAAGTATAATGGGTGAAATCTGAATAGCAGGAAACTATGTGGGCTTGGAGGTGTAGGATGTTTTAACTATTGTCCAGCATTGTGCTCTAGGTTAACTGAATAATAATAATAATAAAATCATCTTCCCAGGTCTCAAGGAAGGTGCCTACCCACATGGGTAAATTATTCCTCCAGGGCAGCCAGGAAAGGGCCTGCATTCACATCATATGAGTGAACATACTTATCCTAGGAAACCATTTTATTTTCAGCTTCTTCCTACTGTACCAGGATCATTTGTTTTTATAACTCAAATCTATGTGTAGTCCTTGTTCACAGTGCATATGTTACTATAAAACACTTTTCACCACGCCTTCACTAAAATGCAGTGCTCTAAACAAATGTTCTCTTAGGGCAGTATCTCCTTAATACAAACTGCATTTCATAAAACTGGTAGTGATTCTAAAAAGAAAAGGATACGGCATATTCATAAAAAATGTCTGAAAGAAATTTGTGATTAATATTTTACAAGGCACTTAGATTTCAGATTCCTCTTTGCTGTTTAAGTTTAAGAGCCTTTTCAAAATTGTATTCTCTGATATTACATCCTTTATTAAATTAATTTACACAGAGAATGCTCTACCGATCTTGCTGTAGATTTCAATCTGAAAGTCTTACTGCCATAGAGAGTGTGTGTTAAGACCTTGAGCAAAGTGGCACATGGAAGTGTTATCATTTTCATAAGGATATTTGGCTCTAATGTCTGATCACTGAAAAGGTCTCAGAAGTTTTTATGTGCCTCAGACTTACTACTTTTGTTTTTAATTGAACAAAATAAGTATATAATCCAGAAGTATGTAATCCAGGTTGCCATGATAAGGGTGTCCTCTCTGGACTACACAGTGGCAGATGCTGGCGTTTCCTCTGGAAGATGCTGTCCTGTTTGCCAGTTGAAGCTGTTTGAGAGGAGACTACTGCTCAGGGTGGCTGCACACACCTGTGGTGAAGCTTTGGGGGAGGTTAGGGAGAGTTAGAGACCAACCTGGGCTGCACCAGTTTTTGCCTCAACAATAAAAAAGATAGTTATTGTTGTTGCGTATCTTTGAGGTTTTAATTTAATTACAATGTTTCTCCCCTTTCCTCCTTTTAACATTTCCCATGTAACCCCTCCCCGCTCTCCCTGGGACACTATCTTTTAAAAAATTATGATTTATACATTCTCTTTGTACATGGTACTGGGATTGAACCTAAAGCTTTGTATACATGAGTCTAGAACTCTGTGATTGGGATATATTATATTCTTATCCTGAAAGGAGACATTCTTTAAACCTAGTGTGTCATACCTTCAGATTAGAGGCAACCGAAGTTTTTTCAAGAACGTAAGTGGCATAGAAATCGAAAAAAAATAATCAAATATTGCTGCAGGAAATGCCATGGCCCATTAAGTAACCTAGCCTGTACACACAGGGATATACTATATTCCTTCAGATTACAGGCATACTACTTACCTCAAGTGTGTGTGTGTGAGAGAGATTTCCATATTTTGTCAGAAGTAGAGAAGCCTAATGCATAGATCAAGTGCATATTATCCTTCGGCTAGACCAAGAGGCCTCATTTAAGATTGAGCCTTGCTATTTCTATAGTCCCTTGGATCCAGCAGTTGATCAGTAACTACTTGTTAACCTCATGAAGTATTAGCAATAAACAAACACTATGATTGATGATTGCTTAAGCATTAAGCAATCTCTTCTAGAATAGAGTTGATCAAATGAAAAAATGATTTGCAGACTTATTTCTTCTTCCCACTACGGACCTTCTGGATTAGCTCCCTTTGTTTCTACTAGTCTTTCTAGGGATTTGTATTGAACTTGGAGATACTATATCTGGGGTTTTTCTCAGTAACACATTTCTCAGAACAGGCTTAAAATATATACTTTGGGTTACCAAAAGGTCCAATTATTCACCTCAGTCATACCCTACTTAATGAAAAGAAGAGTGCTTTAAAGTATAGGTGAAGAGCAGACATCAAATGTCTCAACAGACATTTGGTCTTAACTGGTTTCTTCCCTTCCTGCAGTACTATTCAAGTTCTTTGCTTCTTTCAAGATGGGAAAATAGTACACAAGACTAAAAGGAAACCCTGAATATTAATCAAGTTCCACGTACAATAAAAATTCCCTAAGATACAAAACATTAACTGTTCAAAAAAGAAAAAATGTACTATTTGATCTTGTTATAAATTGAAAGTTTGGGCACTTCAGAAAAAAGGCAGCAAATAATGGACTTTATCCACATGAAAGTCATTGCAGCTAGAGAAGATTTAAAGTGTCAGTGGATGATGTGCTTTTCTTTGTCCCTTTTATTTTTATTCATAAAGAGACTGACGACCTATGGTAAAGTGCAACATTAATTTCTTATAATTTTATAATATGAAGGCAACCAGTTAAAATAGTACTGCTACAACTTTAAATTACAGAACTCACTGGGTATTTAATGAGAGATTTAGCACAGCAGGGTTTCTGCTAAATTAAGTCTTGCCTTCACATCACAGTGGGAAAACAGGTGTATATTGGTTTAGAATTATGGAAATGTTGACTAATTTTAAGGCTTGTAATCAAACAGCAAGGTACCCTGTAATATTTTTTCTTCAAGAATATGCATTAATCTTCGATGTCTGGTTCCATTTCTTACTGTCTACCAAAGGCTCACAACTGAAAGGCAACTAAGTACTTTCATGTTTTCCCTGCATCTGCTAAGGGTGATGTTTGTAAGACAAAGCTAAAAACAAACAAACAAACAAACAAAACAAAACAAAACAAAACACCAAAAAAAAGCAAGATGTGAGATTCTATCCCCATTGAACATAGTGAAAAAGCAAATGTAGCAAGTGTATGTACTGTGAAAAAGCTTTTAATCTTACTAATCATCTCTGACTTCTCAAATTTTTGTTTAATCTGCTTTAAGTAACTGAGCCTATGAAACTGAGATGGAAAAAGTATTCCACCAATTGTATTTTCCAATTCCCAGTATATTTATTTTAAAATTAAAAACTATTCTTCATTTTATGTGTATGGGCGTTTTCCCTACATGTATGTACTGTGTGCCTATTGCCCAAGAAGGAGGCCAGAAAACTGTATCGGACACCCTCGGAGAGCCACCATGTGGGTGTGCTAGGAATTTCTAGCACCTGTGTCCTTTGGAAAAGCAGCCAATGTTCTTAATGGATGAGCCATTTCTCCAGTACTTTCTCCAACTCCTAAATTAATTTAATTATAGGTTCCAAAATCTTCATTCTTGAATTTTAGAAGAAAAGAACATGTAATATTTGAGAAATGTACAGAAGCACTATTTTCTTTCTAAGAATCAAGTACAGTTGTTAGTACTTCTGTGCATTTCAATATATCTCATTCATATTCACTCCAGGTTTCTAGTAAATTGTACTAGTCATTAAATATTACTGGCATGTAAATCGAAAAATACCATTAGTTTTATATTTTCTGTTCTATGTCAATACAAGGCCATAAAATGGGCAATAAAATATTGACTGATGGTCAGCTGGCTTTATCACCAAACTGGTTTTCTGGAAAACACCTTTGCACAAGAAGACAACATAGTGAAATTTAGCTTTCTAATCAAGGGATGTAATCAAATGAACCAAATTACGTGGTATCTAACTACACTATACCTTATACAGTAAAGAGCAGTTCATGACTAAAAATAATTTTTAATGCACCAAGAAGGGTTTTTGTGTGCTAATTATTGCAAAGCATTCATTTTTATGAGCAGAAACACAAAGTAGTCTGGATTAGAATCTGGACATAAAAAAGTTAATTTTCTTCTATTTATGTCCAAAGCAGTAAATATTTGCCTACAATTTTCTAGAATTATATTGGAAAAATTTCACTTACATTAAGAAAAAAGTTTATATACTATTACTTAAAAATTTTTTTAAGTTAATGATGAAAGATTTAACAAAAGTCAACTTACTAAAAATCACTTTGGAAGTTTTAGGAAGTAGTTTCACAGAAGGATCAGAGTGTCACTGAACACTTGCTTTTCTATCCTTTTATTTGCTTAAATGAAGAAGAGAAAAATTTGAAGTGGTGTGGCTGAATGCCTGTGTTCACTAATGCATTACCCTTGGTAACTGAGCAGTGAAGTGTGATGACAGCTGCCTATAACCCCAGTACTCACCCACAAGTTAAGAGGGCAGCAAGACCCTGGCTCAAAAATCTACCTCAAAAGGAACTTAGATTTTGAAAATCTTTTGCTAAGCATCTTTCTTTTTTATTTTTAAAATCAATTATTTTTTTATTATTTACAATTTATTCATTTTGTCTCCAAGCTGTAGCCGCCTCCCTTGTCTCCTCCCAAGCCCACTCTTCCTCCCTCTTCTCCTCCCTTGCCCCGCCCTCAATCCCCTGATAGTGGAGGACCCTCCCCTTTCCTCAGCCCCCAGCCTCTCAGGTCCCATCATGGATGGCTGTACTGTCCTCCTCTGTGGCCTGGTGAAGCTGCTCCCACAATCACTTTACAGCCTAGCTGCAGCCCCTACTTTCCTCCCAATCCTACCATTATACTTCCCTTCCCCCATTTCCCACTCTGATTCTCCTCAGAGAAAGGGAGGGTCCTCCATGGGTACCAACCCACCCTGGCACATCAAGTTGCAGTAGAATTAAGCACATTCTCTCCCACTGAGGCCAGACAAGTCAGTCCAGCTAGAAGAAAGAGATCCAAAGGCAGGCAACAGAGTCAGAAACAGTCCCTACTCCAATTGTTAGGGGACCCATATGTTGCCCAAGCTGCACATTTGCTACATATGTGTAGGAAGCCCGGGTCTAGCTGTAGCCAAGCATCTCTGTACTACAGACATTGTAAATTTTTCAGTGGGACTAATTTGGAATTACACAAATTCTATCTTTTGGGGAAGCAGGAGGCTAAAATACTTAAGTGTGCCCATATCAGTGTTCACATACTGTATGTATATGGTTTGTATACTTGTACAGGTATAGACAAGTAACCAAACATGGAAATTATAGCCTGAAACATCAGGAACATTTCATGCTTTTTTTTCTTCTTCTTACCAAAACACATTTTTAAAACATCATGGCACTTGGAGTATTTGCCACAAGTCCTTTATTATAACTAACATATTTCGTGATGTTAGTAAATTAAGTTATCACTGACATTTAGGTAAATGAAGAAAACAGACCAAATCAACAGTAAAGGACAATTTCTACTGCCATGCAATATATAAAAGACTCACAAAAATCTGATAAAAACCTGATGTAAATGTCATATGCAACATCAGTCCATTTCTAATTAATTGTACTAATCAGCAGCTGTTATCAGGAAGGGTGTGAAAACAAGCACTACAAGCTTTCTAGGTTATGTTCTGCACCAACACGAAGGCACACGTTTGGTATTAGAACAGTGACTTTGTTAACTACCACTGACTGTTAGAAGTCATTAGGAGCTTTAATATTATTTCTATACAGAGCACATTTTGTCCTTTCAAATGAAAATCTAAAGACTGAAATTGAAATGGGGATCCTGGAGAGTAAAAGCTTTTCCTTTTCCATTTGCTTTACTTGGGCGTGTGGGTTACCCCCGCCTTCAAAATCTTAACCCACCCAATACTCTTTGGCAGCTGCTGCACCAGCAGGGTCACTCTGATTTTCTAACCAGGGTATATGCTATTCGAGAGTTCTTCCCATTAGTGTTAATGCCAGCCTTGCTTTGTGGGCTGGCCAGCTAGTCTGGCTACTGCAGGGAACAGAGGGGTCAGCACGTACTCCTCAAAAGACCAAAGCCATTTTTGGCACTAAGAACTCATAACTAGAACCTTTAGTTGAAAGGACCATTTTCAAGCAATAAAGTGATTTTGGTACAAAAGTAAACCGACTCACCCCAGGTAAAGTTTTAATATTGTGCAGTGCATTCTGGGCCTCAAGTGCAGCTTTTCTTGTATAAAATGTTACGAAACAACAACCTACAGAGAGAAATGAAAAGGTTTTAGAAATTTCTTTGAAGGCTTTGCTTAGATATAATGGAGACTGTAGTGAACAAATAATCTACTTAAAAGGATGCACAATTTAAAAATAATAAAGCACATGAGAGCAGTAATAACAACATCTCAAGCATTTACATGGTGCCTTTCATGTAATAAATTACATTTATTAGCTTTTCTTGCACTGGAGATCAAGTCATATCTCCCCGTGCTAACTACCTGGGATACAACTGTTTAGAAATGAAGGTAGGAGGTAGAAGAGGGAGGGCAAAGTGTTAATAGGACTTAGCAACTACAGTAAAGAGAAGTACTTAACCATAGTAACATTAGCATAAACTTATCTATAATTTTCTTAGAGTATCTCTAGAATGTCACACTTATAAAATACTTTTTAAGTGTAAAGGGTTAGAAAGTAGACAGATAGGAAGATAGGAAGGTTCTTAAAAGTTGTGATAGTGTCTTATTATTTTATCTCTATTGTAGAGTGCATAAAGTCAAGGACCACTCAATCCTTGCTTGTTAAAAATGGTTAGCTAATTAATTTAAACCATTTTAAAATTAACTTGACCAGGCCATGCTAGTGCACACCTTTAATACCAGCACTCAGGAGGCAGAGGCAGACAGATCTCTGAATTTGAGGACAAACTGGTCTATAAAATAGTATCAGGAGAGCCAGGGAGATATTTGAAAACAAACAAAAACAAAACCATCACCACCGCCAACAAAAACCTTTGCAATATGAATGGGTATGTACCCAAACAGCTGTAAGCCAAATCTAGTCCGTGGAGTAAATAATGGCTGTGGCACATCTCTGGGTTCCTCATTTCTAAGAGCTGATAGAAACCCAGAACAAAAATACCCCCAATGCAGGCCAGCAGATACCTCTTTTAAACCAATCTTCTTTACCATTCTCTGATCTGTCTCACAACAAAACCAAACCCCAAATAAACAAACAAAACACTCCTCCCAAACCCCTTTACAAAATTATTTAATTAAATAGTTAATTATATGCTCAGGCCACAGCCATGAGGGACAACTTGCAGGAACTAATTCTCTTTTTACCACATGGATCCCAGAGAAAAATAAACTCAGCTTGTCAGGTTTAGTTGCTTATACCTTACCATCTTGTTGTCCCCGCTTTACAAATTTAAAGGAAAAAAAACCTATTTTTTGATCTGGGTTGTCTATTAAGTTTGAGATTGTTACAACCCAGAAATGAACTTTTAGCCTTGATTCCATAGCCATGTCTCCCTGCTCTCTCTGGAAAAGAAAATTAAGAAGTTGTCCATGCTGGGGTGTAATGGTATTCTCTACTTGGTAATTTTGGCCCCAACTGGTACCTGGTCCCTCCATGGTCCCTTCCATATTTGCTTTGCTGAACTGAATTATGGGAAGTGAAACTTCCTACCACTCCTAAAAGGTTATAAAGGTCAGGCTTTTCCTTTGTTCTGGGGATTGGTCTGAAACTTCTCAAGGCCTCTGATCTGGAGTTTAGAGCTGCTCTCTGACCTCTTCCCAGCATGCCTCCTGTGGTCTCTCTCTGTTTCTTTCTCTCCTTATCTCTCTCATTCTCATTCTTAATGAACTTCCTCTCCAGACTCTAGTGGAAAGTTTTACCTCTCTTCTCTTTCCCTCTAAATTCCCATCACATTTAGGTATGTCCATATATCGCATTGTTGCCCTACTACCTCCATGCCTAATGATGGCCTTGGGGTCCTTACATTATAATAACCCACACTGAAGGTCTTTGTGGGCTAATTGCAAGTTTCCAGGCCATCCAGCCAGGTAAACAACCTACCAACCCAAACCAACCAACCAAACTAACATCCTTTCTTCCCCCACAAAAAACATCCCGAAACAAAGTTCAGGGTAAAAAAATAAAAATTTAGGTCAAGAATATACATATTAGCCTAGAGAAAGGAGAAATGAGATTAGATAGGAAAGGAGATTAGATAGGAAATTAAAAATTAAGAACTAAGCAGAAACAGCATTAAACACAGAGGGTATACGATAGAGGCCACTTGAAGAGTCCTGATACAATGCAGTTATCTCAAGATTAAAGAAGTTCCATCACTTTGGACATCTAAACACAGCCCCTGCCACTCCCTCCTCCCTGGGGGGCGGGGCACTGAGGTCCATGCATCCCATTTGCCAATCTTGAGGAAAGAGGTATGTAAGTGTCCTAGCTATTTTCAATGTGAATTTGGCTGATGCCTCCATCTTGAAAATATTTCTTTTGGCAAACAGAAGGTAGATGGGTTGTGTTTTCCCTTTTCAAATGTTTTTCAGAAAGTCTGAAGTTGGCATTTGAACAGTTGTGGGAAAGTAGGTGAAAAGCAGAAAGGAATGAATGAAGGTGAGTGATGTACAGAAGAGAAAAAGGAAAGCCATCTCAAATCTCCCAATCTTTCTAAGGTTACCTAGGGTCCACCTACTCTACTTGAGCAATCACTATGGTGAAATCAGGGCCAGATCACTACACATCCTTTCAAATATATACAGTTCATTTACTCTTTTACTGTACACTCTTTTAAACAGAGATTCTTTAGGATTATACCAAGATAGCCTCTGGTATTACTCTAACACCAGAAAAGATCCCGAAGACTCAAGCAGCACACTTCTGCTACTTGATCATTTGTTGAACCCAGCAGCTCAGCTCCAGCAGTGCCATCTTAGCATCCTACCTTCCGGTGGGTAGAGGTTCTCACTGCAGTTCATTAATGGTCCAGACTATACCTCTGCTCTTAATCTCAGCCTCAGCTGAGCAGACTGTCACAATGATTAAATCTTAGTAATGTGGGAGAGCTGTAGGACAGACAACAAAACTAGGAATATTTCCTTTGGTTTCTTGGATTATTAGGTCTCTATATCATAGTTCCTTTTTTATTACCTCTAAATCAGTGAAGGAAAACTTGTCAAATTTTTTAAAAATTAAAAATTTTGTCATTTCTTGTGTTAAAAGTTATTTCACACATGAAAATGATTGTCTTAAAATCTGAAGAGCAAATACAGACATTCACATTTAAGGAGTCACCATAGATGCAGCATTTAGTGGGGTACAGCATTGGTCCTTCCCAATGGAACTTTGGTTTGTGTATTTTCAGAATTAGAATCTATTTAAAGATTGTGTTTTGAGTACTCTTATAGTTTACTACAGACATTTAACCTACTCTTAATTATTTATTTAAAATCTTAGATTAATTTATCAATTGACCAATTAAAAAATGGGGTATGGAGCTAAAAAGAGAACTGACTGTAGAGGATTATAGAATGGCAGAAAAACACTTAAAGAAATGCTCAATGTCCTTAGCCATCAGGGAGATGCAAATCAAAACGACCCTGAGATTCCACCTTACACCCACCAGAATGGCTAGGATCTTGAACTTGATGGCTGGCTCTTTGACCCTCCCCC
>CM053760.1:26406018-26482870 GCA_028658305.1 Pachyuromys duprasi
CCATGGGATGCAAAAAACCTAACCTGTGATTGATATAAAAATAAATAAATTTATAAAAAATTTATCAATTGAGAATATCTCTAAAAAGGAAAATATTTTCTCTTGATTAAAAAAAATAATTATGGCAAAAGGCAAGGGAAAAGTATAGATTTCAGATAACCCTTGAAGGCTTAAACAAGCATAAAATTGTCTTTCTTGCAGTCCCTAACTATAAGTACAGCTGTTAAGGGAACCAACCACCTGCTCTTAGATTTCCCCACACCAGCTGTAACTCAGGTCTGAGATGCACTGAATTCATTTCGAGGTCAGATGTAACACCATATGGCCTAGCCACCAGATTCAGGGGACAAGCCTCCCTCCTTCTGCTTCAATACTAGTTTTTCAAGGTGAATGGTTAAACACTTAAAATACCCAGATGATTTTACATGGTCAGTGGCTGCAACACACATCAGAGGGGTTAACCCTCTTGGGGCATGTTCATTCCTGGGACTACTCTTTCATGGGGTTTCAAGAAAAGCCTTCTATTCCTCCACTCTTTCCTACAATTCCCTGCTCTCTGTCCAAAGTTTGGCTGTGAGTTTTAGCATCTGCTTTGATTCCCTGCTGGGTGAAGCCTTTCATAGGATATTTATGGTAGGCTCCCATCCTGTTCTCTCTCTTCAACTGGTTCTGGTGTCTATTCTATTTGCCCTTGTGAATGAGAATTAAGCATCCAACCAAGGGTCCTCCTTGTTATTTCGCTTCTTTAGGTCTGTGGATTGTAATATATTACATCCTGTATTATATGTCTAATATCCACTTATAAGTGAGTATATACCATGTGTATCTTTCTGCTTCTGGGTTACCTCACTCAGGATGATCTTTTTTAATTCCATCCATTTGCCTGTAGATTTCATGATTTCCTTGTTTTTAATGGCTGAGTAGTATTCCATTGTGTAAATGTACCACTATTTCTGTATCCATTCTTTGGTTCAGGACATGTAGGTTATTTCCAGATTCTGGCTATTATGAATAAAACTGCTATGAACATGGCTGAGCAAATGCCCTTGTTGTTTGGTAAAACACCTTCTGGGTATATGCCCTGGCCAGACCACATAGGAGCTCCATAAGACCAACAGAGCCAACAAATCTGGGCCCATGGGGATCTGAAGAGACTGAAGCACCAACCAAGGACATGCATGAAGAGGACCTAGAACCCCTGCTCAGTTGTAGCTGATAGGCAGCTCAGTCTCCAGGTGGATTCCCTAGTAAGGGGATCAGGAGCTGACTCTGTAGTAGACTCTGTTGCCTGTTCTTTAATATGCTCCCCCCCCCAACCCCCGGTGTGGTGGTGGTGGGGTCCTTGCCAGGCCACAGAAGATGCAAGCAGTCCTAATGAGACTGGGGTCAGATGGTAGGAGAAGAGGGCTCCCCCTTGCTGAAAAATAGGGGGGAGGAAATAAGGGGGAAGAGGGAGGGAGAATGGGACTAGGAGGAGACAACGGAGGGGCTACATTTGGGATGTAAAGTGAATGAACTATAAAAAATAATTTTAAATTATTTAAATTAAAGAAAAAAAAGAAAAGTTTTGCTCCCCTTTAAAGAAGAGCACTGAGTATCCCAGGGGCTCACCAGGATCACCAGAGGTGGATACGGTTTGAGTCATGTGCTTCAACATGTTTCCACCCTTCTAGTTCTGCTTTATGTTGTTCTTTTCTTTTTTAAAAATTTTGTTTATTATATATATAGTGTTCTGCTTCATGTAACACCTGCATGCCAGAAGAGGGCACTGAACCTTATTATAGGTGGTTATGAGTCACCATGAGGTTGCTGAGAATTGAACTCAGGACCTTTGGAAGAACAGCCAGTGTTCTTAACCTCTGAGCCATCTCTCCATCCCTGTTGTTTTCTTGATGCTTCATATTTTTCTCATTTGCTCACTTGATACTGTCTAATGAGCATTTATACTTTATAATTTATTTCACAGTTATCACTCATTCAGGAGTTTCTGCCAGTGACAGCATCTAAGTCTATCCTTTTAGCAAAGCTCAAATGTACAAAAGACAAACACAATACCCTGATTACCTTATTGTAGCTCTGTTTCAACAACACCAAAATCTCTGTTGAGTTAATAAAATATCACAACAGGAAAAAGAACAATCACCCTTCATATGTCCATTTATTAACCCCTCCCTAGTATCCTTCATCAGGGCTTTGACATTCACAGGAACCGGTTCAATGGTAAATTTTGAGAGGTAATAACACAACCCAATATCTTAGTCTCTACGGCAAGTCTAATATTTTCACTACTGATTGCCCTCTTCTGAAGATGCTGTATATATCTAGGGCATGTGTGTGTGAGCATGTGCACGCACACACATGTGTGTTTGTTAACATTCTGATGTCTTTTTTTAACAGACCACTAGCAACTCACTAAGAATCCACTCTGCTGTTAAAAATTTAAAAACATATCAATCTATCAGAGCATGCAGGAAGGAAATATAGCCATAGAAATGAAAGAGATATGGGGGCACACACTATCTGAAGGCTCCCTGTGTGCAGCTTCAAGAACACCTCTAGGTATCAGGAGACAGACACTGAGAAACACAGAACACCCACTAATTCCCAATGTCACACCTGTCATTCTGTCTATCTTCTCACAGTAATGGCAGGTGCACTTGGAACCTTTCACTGCCCATATTCCCAGAAATGGGTAAGTCTAGCAATATTAGAGTACTTTAGTTGGTAAAATACTCTGTAATAACTATTGTAACTATGAGACTTAACTATACCATCACATGTCAGAAGTTGAGAGTGGTCATTTCCAGACAAGCCCAGAACCACATAGTCTAAATAGGGTAGTCAGTGTCTATTATATTTTCAGGAACAGTTTCTGCTGTCATAAAAAGTTCCCTTAGGCATTTTCCCATCTTAACTGGTAAATAACTTGAACCACTGTTAAGGTTTCTTTCTGTTTCCAAAGATAAAGACCCTAATAGACAGGCCAATGGAATTGTGCAGACACAAACACACACACACACACACACACACACACACTTAAAAAAAACATAAAGAAAACAATCAATTTTACTGAAAGACTTTAATTTTAAATTATCAAGTACATTTACTCTCAAAGAAACCATCTGGGTTATTGCAAATCTCTTCAGACCACAGATGTTTCTCTAGAAAATCTGTGCTTGGAATTTCTTGGTAATAATATCCAGAGGATGGAGGAGTACTGCTTGTGTAGAGATAACCAGCTTATATCCTGGCTTGCCCTGATTCAGGCAACAGATACATTCTTCAGTGTGAAAGGTAGTGTCGACGCAGCTCAAGAGGATACTAACAGATCAGAATGCAAAATTAATTCTGCCATTAAGGAGAGTGACAACAAACTTGTTAAAGAAACATCACCTGAGAGTTTAAACCTATTGCATTGGAGAGGGTTACCACTGTGAGCTGATGCTCTCAAGGTGCCATTTGATTTTAGAAGCTCCATTGCTTTAAACCCTTGACTCCAAAATATGGACAATAAATATTTTTTAAATTACATTTGTGTCTGTATTTACATAATCCAAGTACAAAGACAATAGGTCAATGACTTGGATTGTTTTAAATTACTGAAATAGTAACTTATTAGGGGCAGGAAAAAAAAAACCCGTAGGTCACATGTTACCAACATCCATTCTCAGTGGCTGGAGCCAGTCCCATGTGCTGCTGGTATCAAGGACACAGGCCTCATAAGATTTCCTGCACTCACAACTCCCCTTATAGCAAAGCGCTCCTTAAATGGAAAAAATTGTCTATTTACAATATCCATATTCTTAAACCAATACTTTAATATGGAAAATTGTGGTACCCTTTAAAAACTATAGATAACCATGCAACTTGAGGACTGAGAAGGGGAACATAATTTTCTGTGTCTAAAGTCGTTTTGAAAACAAATATTTCTACAGCTATTATATGGCTGGAAGAAAACTGAGAACTATTTCTTATTCTTATAACTTTCCTATCGTAAAATTGATGGTATTAATTTAGACATTTCTTTTCCATAAAAATTAAATGCTTTATATATTTCTCTGACTGTTTTCCTGAAGGTTGGCTAATAAAGAAGATTACTTCAGTATGAGATTACTTCACTATTACAGCATATTAACTAGAAGTGAAAAATCTATAGTTGGTCACAAACACATCTACAATTCCTCTCTCAACCCATCTTTGCATTCTGACAGCATAGGGACTATTTCTGACATGAACTCAATGGTGGACACTTTGACCTCCCCATCCTGCAAGGGAGGAGCAGCCCTGCTAGGCCACAGAGGAGGACTTTGCAGCCAGGCCTGAAGAGACCTGATAAACCAGGGTCAGATGAAAAGGGAGGAGGACCTCCCATATCAGTGGACTTGGAAAGGGGCAGAGAGGAGATGAGGGAGGGAGGGTGGGATTGGGAGGGAATGAGGGCGCCAGATTCATCTGGTATACAGAGTTAATAAAATGTAACTAATAATAAAATTTTTCAAAAATCATAAAAAATTAAAAATGGTAAAGATTATTTTCTATTTACTTAAAACTTAAAAGCCAGACAATCTGTTGTCTAGGGTGATTAAATATGACAGAAACTACAAGAAAACTACTACTAAATATTAAGGTCTGCAGAGGCTAAGTCCCTGGGAGCAACTCCAGGAAGGCAGCTTGGTGTAAATGACACAGTACTTGTCGGAGGTGCCACTGTCTTCCTCAGATATTACCTCTCAGAGCTGCTTCCACAGTTTTATCCAAAGCAATTTCCTCTTACTTGGTTGTATTTCTAGGATGCATTTAGGCTTACTGTTACACTTTTTGTTTTATGTATAGTAAAATAAATATTTAAGAACTTCTATATAGTTCTTATCTATAGAAAACCTTTCTACTTTTGATACTGACTCCATATGTTGGATGAAATAATATGTGCTATGGCATATATATATATATGTTTATATATTTGTATCTATCTGTGTATTGAGAAATATTTTCTGAATGCAAATCTCTTTGGAAAAATATATAAAGAAATTAAGAATATTTCCCTCACTAAAGTTAGTAATGAAAAAAAAAAAGAAAACAAATATTTCAGATTTGAAACTTACAGCTTAGTATCTACCATAAATGAACTCAAGAGGCTTATCCATGACTCCAAGGTTAGTCAGCATCATAATCACAGGAAATCTATTTTGTTTTTTAAATCAAAGCAACTGCATGTTTGAAAACAGTCACAGAATGACCCTTTAATGCTAAAGCCTACACCTGTGGCTCTCCCTCCACCCGCCACCAAAGTAACAGTCCTGGCAGGTAAATTCAAGGTACTTTGGAATTCTAGATTTCAATAGTTATCATGCAAACTGAAACTTTCTTTATAGCTACCTTTGAATTCTATGGGGCTGTGAGGTCAAGGGATCAACAAGGGCTTGGAAGATTAAATCAGGAAGCCTGATATGTTTTCTTAGTATAAATGAAGTGTTTTTTTTTTAAATTCACATTTATGAACAAATCAGATGACTGCTTTACTGAAGCAGGATTTCAACTGGATCTTGCATGCAACCTAGTCTAAGCCTAAAGGGGACATACTCTACATACTCAGTTTCTTCTATGATCTGTTTTCTCTCCAAATTCTAGCTACTATGTAGATAATATATTTTTTAAAGTGGTAAAGGTATTGATCTAGGTGGTTAATTTTATGCTCAATGAATCTCCCATACATTGTAGTTACCTATCAGTTTCTGGCTTTGCCCTTACCAAGACCATCTATTTTTCATTTCCTACAAAGCAGTTAAAGATTTTAATACCCGCCCCCCAAATAATCCTGATTAAATTTTAAAAAGCAGTGTTAGGATCGATCTTAAACAAAATACCCAAAAAGAAAAAAAAACCCTCAAACAACAATAAGAACAACAAAATACCAAAACCCCCAAACCAAAACCAAGTGTGTTGCTCAATGGTGTAGGATATAACTATACCTCTACTGTTTCAAGGTGAAAAACAAGAACAAGATGTTATTCTTAGAAAGTACAGAGATGCTTCAGGAATCTCTTTGGTCCTCTGGAGAGTTAAAAAACAGCCCTTCCCACAGCCAAATCCACATACCAGGAAGACTTGCTCTTACCAATGAAAACACACCAGATACACTGCTATTGTGACCTTGGTAGTTAAGTGCCCTGTGTGTTCATTAATTCTATTGATTCTTAAAATGAGTTTTGCTTTTGAAAGATGTGAGATATGATTTTAAAAGTGATACTGTTAATTTCATAAGCTAGTTTTTAAAACTTGGCCTCCTATCTTGTAAACACATTCATGTGCTCTTCTTAATTACTGAGTCTTCTGTGCTTGGATAGGGAACTGGAAGGGCTGCAGTGGCGTAAGCATTGAAACAGGAATAGAAGGCAGAAAATGTGGCAAAATGTGGCAAATAAAGCAAACCTTTAGCTAAAGTGAGAAACTGCAGTAAATTAGTGGCTTGTTTTGTATACCCTCTTCCTTTTACTACTTTTAACCCCCAAAGTAAGAGAAATAAAGACTGAATTACATTCGGTGGCTTTCATATCCTTTCTGTAAGATCACAGAATTTTACAAGCTATCTTCCAGTCTAGTCTCTCGCATTAGATAGACTGCGTCCAATCCCCTGCTTAAAATTCCAGGTATGGTAGCATCTATAATTCTAGCTCAGGGAGGCTGAGACAGACAGTGCTACATATCAAAATCTTGTCTCAAAATTAAACAGACAAAAGACTCAGGAACCTTCCCGAGACTTGCTGGCAGAAGAACATCCTTCCTAGACACTGCCTATTATACACAGCGCAGCAACACCATCCCTCAAACCACCTAATTGGTTTTATTTTATTTGAGAGATACTTGAGGTTCCTTTTGTATCACTTAAATGTACTTTTATAACCCAAACCTAACTTGTTTTACATGTCTCTCAGTCAGCCAAAATAGTCCTTTCCTTTTTAAAAGTGGGCTTTTCATAGCTAAAATAACAGCTTCTCCAAACAAACGTCCTATTCTGTACGAATCAATTTTTAATGAAACTTTAGCCTATAAGCTTAGGTTTATAGAGCTTGATATAACTGGCACCCTGATATATTAAGTACTACCATATAGCCACTACATGGACTACGAAGATATGCTATTTGCTTTTAGGACTTAAATCACATGGGCACGACTATCTGAAATACTAAATGCCATACTTGTTCCTCTGGCTTCTTTCCAAAAACCCTGCAGACAGGATCACTCCTACACAGTAAATTAGAACCAACTTCTCAGCTAATTTGGAATACGAGCACTGACCTTACCCAGCTAAGTGGCAGCCCCACAGCTCCCCTCCGACAGGAGAAGTATGAACACACTTCTATTAACTGCCTGGGAGATCCAGGCTGAAGCCAGCTTCTTCCTGCCCTTCTCTTGGAAAAGCCCCCCTCTCTAGGTCTCAGCTTACTGAAGAAAGTCTTGTGTTTTAAATCTTCTGCCAGAAAAAAATAGGTTTAAAATTTTTTTGTTGCTTTTTGAAAAAAAAATCTCCATTAAATCTGCGCTTTCTATCCTTCTGGCAAAGAAACTGAGGCTTGAGGTGTCTACTGTAACCCTTACTAGCCCATCCCTCTGTAAATTCCAAGTATGGCTCTCAACTGACAGAAGATAAACAAAGAAGCTGCAAGGGCCTGCTCTCTCCTCTTCTCGTTCTCTGGAATGACCCACGTATGTAAATCCTTTAAACTATCTGATACTTGTGAAACTATGTGAAAAATTTTGATGTCATCTTTCTCCCCCTCACTGGACAATTGCTACATTAGCAATTGTTTCTTCGATTCGTTCACCCAGTTCCCAGTGGACTCACTGAAGTTCATGTTTGCTCGGGTCCCAAGGGACAGTGTCAATGAAAAAATCAGGTTTTTTTTGTAACAGAAAATGCTGTTTGACCTTTGGAATGAAAGATAATAAAAGGAAGATGTAATTACATTTTCTATTTTTCAAATACTAAGTCTAGAAAAGTAAGGAAGGCCAAATTGTCCCCATAAGGTAAGGAAAGGAAAACAAACAAACTTACTGGAGTAAACAATATCAAGCCAGTAAGGAAAGTCACACTGAATGGCTTTCCTAAGGTCACTGTGAGTGGCCCAACTTACTGGCCAAGTCTCTTTCCCATGCCATCCTGGTGAGGTGGAATAGATGTCAGTAGGGATGGCAATAATGGGTCTTCTGTAAAGAGGAAGTGAGACAGGAATCTTAAGACATATCAAGAAAGACACTGTAGCATTATGTATGGTAGTGCTGTCTTAAATCCGATTAAAGAGGATTTATCTTCTAAAGTAAAGAGATCTCATTAAAACAAAGTTTCTAAGTTTATTTCATAAACTTGCTTATTCTTTTTTTTTTTTTCCAGAACTGAGGACCAAACCCAGGGCCTTGTGCTTGCTAGGCAAGTGCTCTACCACTGAGCTAAATCCCCAACCCCCATAAACTTATTTATAAGGTTATTTCATAATATAGATTCTCTTGAGGACAGAATGGCATTTTGATTGGGAGCCTAGTGGGAGAGAGAATAGGTTAAAATGCTATCCACTTTCCTATGAACCTCAATTTTTAACACACTGGATTATTAGATGCTTGTAGGTCAGGACCCTTTCTTTGGTCTCAAACTCATGGTTTTTTTCAACTTATATTCATAAAAACATACTCATTCTAATGTTAGTCTGTCTAAACCTAGTCACAAGCCTCAATCCATATTAGGGGCACCAGTATTCTTTTATTATAATTTTTAATAGAGGATCTCTTGTATACTGGCAGTCTAAGCTCTGCAAGGGGACATTTGCAACACAAACAGAGCCATGTGGATTTTTGTTTTAAGGATCTGTAAAGAAGATGGTACCCTTACTTCCAAACTCTGATCTTTACATAATAAAATGAAGGGAGAACTCCTTTGGCTATGGAAACCATAATGCTAAACCAAGTAAAGACTGTACTTTCTTCAGACTTTTTATTGCCATCTATAAAGTCTTGAGAGCTAGTATTTACAAACACTATTATATCTGTTTCTACCTCACTCCAAAAAAGTAAGTAAGCCACTTGAAATAGTGAAAGTCATATATAAATAAATTTTGGAGCCATGTAGAAAATTTCCCTGAATTCTCATGGAAGCTATGACAGTTTTCTAGGTAATATTGGTTATTTCTCCATTTCGTTCATGATCTTTCCGGAAAATCTCATGTAGTTATGTGACATCCTGCATCCTAACCACCCATGTTCCCTGATTAATGGAGGCCGCCAGAGACCCTGTTCTCAAAATCAAAGGTTTGGGAAATCATTTAAAATGCCAAAATGGTGCATTTTAATGGTGTCCC
Source organism: Pachyuromys duprasi (assembly GCA_028658305.1). Taxonomy (NCBI): domain Eukaryota; kingdom Metazoa; phylum Chordata; class Mammalia; order Rodentia; family Muridae; genus Pachyuromys; species Pachyuromys duprasi. Next base: position 26,415,366 of record CM053760.1, read on the forward strand.
CTGGGACACTACTAGGAAATAAAAAACAAGCAAGCAAGCAAGCAAGCAAACAAACAAACAAAAAAACAGAGACAGATGAACTAACCAAGGACCATGCATGGAGAGAAGCTAGATCCTCTGCTTAGATGTAGCCCATGGGCAGTTCAGTCTCCATGTGAGTTCCCTAGTAAGGGGCGCAGGGGCAGTCATTGGCATAAACTCAGTTGCTTGTTCTTTGATCACCTCCCTGTAGTGAGGTGGCATTACTAGGCCACAGAGAAAGAGGATCCAGAAGTCCTGATGATCCCTGATAGGCTAGGGTCAGTTAGTAGGGGAGGAGGACCTCCCTATCAGTGGACTAGGGGAGGGACATAGAAGAGAAGAGAGAGGAGATCAGTGAGGAGGCTACAGCTGGGATACAAAGTGAATAAATTGTAATTATTATTATTAATAATAAATTAAAAAATAAAAGATACTCTTCTTTAGATTATGAATTATATACAGATGTCTGCATCTAATTGTGGCATCAACAAACAGAATCTTGATTTTACTCAGGTTTAGTCATAATGTCTACCTCCACTGGACAATACATTTGGTATATAAGCAAAGACATCTATTTCTGGAAAGGCATCCCAACAATTACTTTAACTGACTTCTCTCACAGTGTTTGTTCCCTATGCAGAAGACCTGTGTGGTGAAGAGCTGACTGCACAGTTACATTTTGATCTGTCAGACACAACTTAAATCAATCTGGATATACAGAAACCATTTCTCTGACTTTATCCTTCAACAGGCTTCTGGTAAGAAAGTTCTGGTGCACTACAAGTCCAGCCAGTAGCATAATAGGGCTGATATTAATCATAATGTGGAATAATTTTCCTCATTGACACATCTCTTGATGCTCCCTATGAGGTTGGTGTACAAGGAACTTAGTAGCTGACTTTTAAACTCTTGAGGTAGATGAATGGCCTCTTCCATGGAGTACTTTTTTTTTTAAATAATGATTTCATTTTAATTTAATTTGTGTGTATGTGTGTGTGTATGTACGGGTGTCTTTCCTACAAATATGTGCACCATGCGTGTGCCCAATCTTTCAGAGGCTAGAAGAGGGTATCAGATCTCCTGGATCTGTAGTTATAGACAGTTCTGAGCTGCCACGCAGGTACTGGGAATCAAACTCTGATCCTCTGCAAGAGCAGCAAGTGCTTCTAACTTCTGAGCCATCTCTCTAGAACCTGTGGAGTACATTTTATGGTAGACGATGATGGCAAAGAAGTCCTCAGTCTTGTTGTTGATACCTATGGCAAAGCCTGCTGAGGATTCTTTGGATGGTTTTCTTGCCTATCTTCTTCCTCTAATAAGGGAAAAACTGCCCCAACCTATTTTCTTTAACTGCACTCTTAGGAATTATAGGGTTACTAATAATTTTACTTTTTATGTGTTACAAATACTGCCTCCCTCCATGGCAAGCTCCAAAGATATACACTACCACAACATGGCTACCTCATGCTCTGGATAATAGCCATAATGGTCCCTTAGATCAGCCTCTCTCTGAGGTACTCTGACTGCTGCCTCATCATCCCTTTGGTCAGCTAGAAGCAGTAGAGAGTGGTGGGCATTCCCAAATCCCTCAGGGTAACTTCTAAGAGAGGGGAATGAGGAGTTAGGAGGAGTTAGTCTGATTGCCAGGTAGGAAGACAGGCAGAGGGTATATACAGGTAATAAGGGTGGTGAAATTACAAGATGGCCTGCTTCTTTAACACTGCCCTGACTTGACACAAAAGCCGGGCCAGCTAAAAACAAAGGCATTGTAGGCTTTTGACTTTTATCAGCAGGCCCTCTCCTAATGGACTGGCTCAACAATTTCAAGGCCAGATCACCACATGTTATGCAACAATTGTGGGCCAATCAACTATTCTCTATTTCTTCAAATAGATCAACTCTAATTAAGGGAGAAAAACTCTTTCTTTACAGAATTAAAAAAAAAACAAACACCCAGCAGTCAAGAAAAAAATGGGTTTTCATCTTCATGAGTCTTCGTTTTGCTTTGTAGGTCTTTTTCTTTGTGTCTGCTACATGCCTGTATTCCCTTAATCCCAATAAATGCCTTTCTTCATTGGCTGAGTCTGTCTGCTTCTCTTTGTGGTGTTCCAGATTTCTCCTCTGCTACCTGTCCCACTTGAGACTTTAATTGATCGAGAGAATAAACCTAATCAAGACCCCTAGATGGTGTCAGTTACTTGTCTCTTTTTAGTGCCTCAATTTGATGGTATGTTTGACAAATTACCACTTTAACCCTCTCATTCTTATTTGTAATGTAGGATTAATAATGGGATCAAAAACAGAGGAAATACACAAAAAGCATGTTTTGAATGTTATTTTATTATCTATCTTTAATTTATCATGTTTCTCTAGGAAGCCTCTATCATAAAAGACTCTAAGTAGGTTCCCTTCTGAGGCAGGTGGGGGTGAGCAGCATTACCCTGTCTTTTAACAAATGACACTAAGATAAGGGAAGGCTGTACTGACAGGCTCACCACATGCTAAGCTGACTCAGTGGGTCTCTGGATAGGAGGTAGGGAAAAGGGACCTCTTTTAAAGTGATAACCATGAACTCATTAATAGGGTTTGGAACTGATTGTCTTGACTGGGTTTCTGAAGTAATTACTCAGAATCATCCAAGTTCAACCATTTGCATGGCCTCTGAATACTCTAGATGGCCTCGGAACAGAAAACCAATTTTAATGGAATCATTTTGATGGACTTATTTAGGGTTCCACAAAATTTCCCCCAGTTGTACATTTTATGGTAAGCCTCCATGAACAGAAATTCCCTAAAAGAGTTCATTTAAAACAAACTGTTGCTTTCCAATGAATGCACCTAAGTGTCATTACTACAGAAAGACTGTAAACCTAGGTATGTTTATTTTAATACAACAACAGAGAAAGAAAGAAAGAAAGAAAGAAAGAAAGAAAGAAAGAAAGAAAGAAAGAAAGAAAGAAAAAGCCACCCTTGGCTTTGCATGGAGATACAATGTCCTGGGTGCCAAGGACAGAAAGGAAGGAGGAAAGTGTCAGGCAGAAGTTTGGGGCACATACCTCCATGAAAAGGAGTTCCCAGATGCTGGGCTTTGTTCTTAAGTTTCCCGTCAAATAGGAAGATGCATTCAGAGGACCCTTTACTGCCTGATAAACTTCTTGCTGTGACTCTGTGGTGACTTTATTCCCATGCTATATTAATGACTACCACTACTCTGTGAGCTTCCATGGCTCCCTGGCTCTATTTGGGGTAAAGAATGCTGTCAGGTATGATAAATCAGAACACTAGCTTTTTAAAAAAATTTCAATGATTAATTAATTAAAAAATGTATATGGGTATTGCCTACATGCATGTCCATACATCATGTACATGGTGCCATTAGAGGCCACAAACAGAGCACTGTTTCCCCTTGGCCTATAGCAGGGATCTTCAAACTGTGGTCCGCAGAGGAGTCTGATCCGGCCCGCCAGCAATGAGCACAGTTTGGCCACCAAGATACCTGTCAGCACATACACTCAGTGTCACAGCTTCTCAGGGATGACGTCAACTGCCTCCGCCCACGGTACGCTGTGTGCTGGGAGGGTGGGCGTGAGGGCAGTGTTGGGAGGGACACTGATGCGCCCGTGGGCCGCTGATGACGTCACTGGAGGGCGCTGGACGCCACGTGGCGAGGTGTACCGCATATGGGTGACTATATAATGATGTAAAAAGGTGCCCGCTCCACCCCCAGGCAATGTGGTGCCTGTGTGCTGTGCCTGCCTGTCAGTGAGGTTTTCCTCCACTCCCTCCACTGCCAAAGGTCAGTCAAAAGTGCCATAGAAATAAATTTTTTGCCAGATGGGGGGTTCTGCCCGATTGGGGCGTAGGTGGCTCATATGAAAATTCCCCTTTGGGGGTGGTGGGGTGTTCAGTGCTGAAATCAAAGTTGGGGGGTGGTTGGGAGATTAGGGGATCGGTGCTGAAGCATTTTAAAGGGGATTACATTGAAAATTTTATATGCATTTTGCATTTCCTTTTCAGTGTTCACATGCTGATTCCGAACATATCAATTTGGGTCTTATATAGGGAGATATAACTCAACTATCAGGGACTGAGCTGGTCTGCTTAGAAAAGCCTGCAAGGGGTAAGTGTTCACATCAGGGACTAATGGGGGTTTATACACTGTGTGTGTATATATAATATATATAGCCAAAAGCAGGCCCACAGTTCCCATTGAAATACTGGAACGTGATCTGTTTATTTATAAATGTTCTTCATTTTATTTATAAAAGATATGTGCAGTGTGTGTAGGAATTAGTAGTTCATATAGTCCGGCCCTCCAGCTCTCTGAGGGTCCGTGATCCGGCCCCCACTTTAAAAAGTTTGAGGACCCTTGGCCTAGAGAAACAAATAGCTATTAAGCTGCCATGTGGATGCTGGGACTGGAACCCAGCTCCTTTGCAAGAGCAGTCAATGATCTTTGCCATTAAGCCCACTCTCCAAACTCATGACACCAGTTTTTGAAATGAGTGTCTAACTCATCTAAGGCCCTTTCCACATATATTGAGGCTACAGCATTATAATCTTCTTTTCTGCTTCATGTTCTATAAGCCTTTCCATGCAACATTCCATTTTCTGAGAATGGACTGGGCATAATTTTTCAATTTCTGATCTAAGACAGTGTGGCTTAGATGTTAGACAAAATTCATTTGGTTTGATCCATTTAATCCCTTACTGTTCACACAGTGCTAAATTCAGAAACTGTACACAGTACACAGGAAACAGAGGTAGGTTCTCTTCCTCTTTTCAGTACCTTGTTTTAGGAGCACCATAAAGACTACCCAGGTGATGGCATTTCTGAAAGTGGAAGGTGTAATGTTAATAGTGATTCTATCTTCTGTCCCAATCATTCCTCTCATTTTTTGAGATTTGTACTTTTACTTTAGAGTTTAGACTGACAGTAAAACAAAAATTTCTAGTATAAAATAGCCCTTTCACAAGGACCTAAACTTTATTGTAAGCAATCTTTGATGACATGCTTTGATAAGTATCTATACAGTAAAAATGTGGTTGCTGAGCCAGTCAAGAGAGAATCATGAAAGAAGAAAAATGATCCTCCAAATTACATGGTTAGGACAAAGTGACAAACTTTTAATCACACTGTGATTTTGAACAAGTAATGCTTCTGACTTTCTTGTGATCAACTTCTAATGTTGGAGTAAAGAGAGAAGTAGATCTCAGAAACACTGATTTAGTTTAATCTTCATTTCCAATAAAAGAAACAGAACCATAAAGAGGCATTATCCTGAGAGCTTCCACACTGGTTACTGACAAAGCCTAGACAGGCAGGCAGATTTATACATTCCAGAGATTGTTACTACTTTACTGTTCTAAATCTCTAAGTAGAAACACATTAAGTATTTTTCAGAAAATAAAATAAGGTACAACTGATTCTGGAGAGAAGAAAAAGATATGGTTCCTGTACTTGATGCACCACCTCCAATTTAGCTGCAGTTCACTTTTCATTCATTAGCAGGCAAAAAGAGATTCACATTCTTTGAAACAGCATCTCTCCTTAGAATACCCCAGAAAAGTAAAAATGTCCTTGATTTTAGCATTTCCAAAACTTTTAATGCCATAAACCGAGCGTCAGAGTCACTGAGTCCCTAAGAGGAAGAATATGCCATATACCAGCTTACCCTACACTGCATGCATGGCCAAGTGGTATTTGATCTAGAAGTTCTTCTTCTTATTATTTTCAATCATGGACAATGACACTTATTCATCTATTAAATTTTTAGAAAAAAGGGAAAAGAAATATCTCATGGGCTACAAGTTCTTCCTCAGATGACTGGATGAAGATGAATTCCCATGCACCTTAGCTTTTTGTTGTTGTTGTTAAATTTCAGGATCATTGCTTCTATAGATTTTACCCCAAACACATATTACTATGGGGTGTAAAAAAGCCTGTTATGAATAAAAAAGCAAAATACTGCCAAGGGCAGAAAAGTTGTATGTGGCAAAGATTATATGTATAGAAAAACCAATGCTACACTATTACTTTCTAATTGTGCAGGAAACTAATTACAATAACACTCTTTGTGATCAGAAGAGATTTCTCCACCACTACAGGTCTTATAATTCTAACTATATTTTATAGCAAGACCATCAAAGGCTTAAATAATTCAAAACAGTGAATATTCCAAACATCTTTCCACAAAATCCTGGAATACTTTGGATGTTAGTGACAGAGCACTTACTTTAATCAGTGCAACTGTCTAAGTCTATTATTGAAGCTGGCTTGAATTCCCTGAATAAATTCCATTTTGTCAAAGGGCTTTTGCTCATGTAGACTGGTGAGCAACACAGCACAGGGGCCAAGGATTCAAATTTACTGTAAAAGCTTATAGAACAAACACACTAAACACATGTCATTCTTCTAGGTTATTTCGAAGGCTGAACAGGCCTTCCTGATTAAAAAAAATCCAATCACTGTTCACCCAGTGTATTTCTGCGTTTGCCTCTCCGGATGGCATCCTGAGAGCTTCAACATTATGACAGACATGGTGAAAACTATCCTAAGATTTCATTACGAGTCATCTTTATCCACTGAGCTGTGTTAAAGAGCTGTCATAAGGCGATATACTTTAAGTACTTTATATAAGCCATAGAATCATATTATTTCAAAATGATTGGTAAACTTGGTCAACTAAATGAAATAATTATCATATCCAACCGAAATGTAGACTTGAATGGATTTATTAGTGTCATGCCTGTACAATGAAGCATGTAGCCAAATAAACACAGCACTGTTCGCAACAGATGTATATAATGCCTTTCCAAAACCTAGTTATTTCTTAAAATATCATTTACCAAACATTCCCGAAGATAACAGTAATGTAGGGTGTTGGTAAACCATGGATTGCTAGAGCCACATGAGTGAGACCTGTCAGCTTAGGCTTTTCAGGGGAAAGGACTGAAGTGTGTATGATGCCGATCCCTAGGATTCTGGCTCTCTAGGAAGCTGAATACAGTAAAATAACAGAGTCCCATGTCAAAGAATCCTGGCTCTCCACCCAAACTCATTCTTTTCCTCCCAAAGTGTCATAATACATGTGTAGTACAGTAGAGTACTAAAAATAACAAAAAACATGTACTAGTTTCTTGCATGAGACCACATAAATCTAGAAGGACCCAAGTAGAAGTGACATTTGTTGCCTCAAGACTCTGAAATTTTCTCTCTCTAGGAAGTCTGAGACAAAAATAATAATAAAAAAAGAATTCCTGTGATACTATTAGGGATCCCAGAAAATTTTCTTATCAGGCAACACACAGCCACCATGCTCTCCTGAGAATCAGAAAGAACAGCAGAAATCACGGAACAAAATACTCACACAACAAAGATAAGGCCAGATAGCGCAGCACCTAGAATTACAAGTCTTCCCAAACCTAGATGACCAGACACCAGGGTAAAGATACAATCAACAATAGCTAGAGCCTAGCAATCCTATCACAACAGGCCCTGAGTATTCCAACACAGTTGAAGCAGAAGAAAAGGATCTTAAAAATCCTCTTTATGAATATGATAGAGGGAGGTCCTTAAAGAGGAAATGAATAAATCCCTTTGAAAAAAATCTATGAAAACACAAGCAAAGAGTGGAAGAAAATGAATAAAACAATTCACAATCTAAAGTAGAAAAAGAATTAATAACAAAAACCCAAACTGAGGGAAATAGGAAAATGAAAATTTTAGGAGCTTCCAGAGGAACTTTAGATGCAAGCCTCACCAACAGAATATAAGCAACGGATAAGTGAATTTCAGGCATTAAAGAAACAATGGAAAAAATGGATGCTTCAGTCAAAAAAAATGTTAAAATCTAAAAAAACTTCTAGCACAAAATATCCAGAAAATTTGAGACACTATGAAGAGACCAAATCTAAGAAAAGTAAGAGTAAAAGAAGGAGAAGAAACCCTGGTCAAAGACAAAGAAAATGATTTCAAACAAATCCTAAAAGAATATTTACATATCCTAAGGAAGGAGAGACCTATCAAGGTACAAGAAGGATACAGAAGATCAAATAGATAGGTCCAGAAAAGAAAGTCCCCTTGGAACATAATAATCCAAACACTAAACATACAGAGCAAAGAAAGAATATTAAAATCCACAAGGGAAAACCAAGTATCAGATAAAGGAAGACCTATTAGAATAACACCAGACTCCTCAATGTAGACTCTGAAAGCCAGAAGGGCCTGGACAGATGTTCTACCAACTCTAAGAGACCACAGATGCCAACCTAGACTACTACAGCCAGCAATTTTTTATTTTTTATTTTTATAATTTTTTTTCACTTACATCCCAATTGTAACTCCCTTCCTCATCTCTTCCTAGCACCCAGCAAATTTTTCAATCACAATAGATGGAGAAAAACAAGACATTCTATGATAAACCAATGGGTCAAGACAGAAATGAAAGACATTATAGAATTGAATGAAATTGAATACACAACATACTAAAACTTATGGAACTTAATGAAGACAGTTCTAAAGGGCAAGCTTATAGCACTAAATGCCATATAAAAATTTGGAGAGAACTTATACTAGTAATTTAACAGTGCACATATAAGTTCTAGAACAAAAAGTAGAAAACCTATCCGAAAGGAGTAGATGGCGAGAAACAATCAATTCAGGGCTGAAATCATTAACAACATAAACAAAAATTACAAAGAATCAATGAAACAAAGAGTTGGTTCTTTTAGAAAATCAGTAAGATTGACAAACCCTTATCCAAATTAACTAAAAGGAAAAGAGAAAGAACATCCAAATTAACAAAATTAGAAAAGAAAAGAGGAAAAATAACAGACACCAAGGAAATCCAGAGAATCAAGGGGACATACATTAAAAACATGTACTCCACCAAAGTGAAAAATCTAAAAGTGGACAATTTTCTTGATACATACCACTTACCAAAGTTAAATCAAGATCAGATAAGCTATTTAAACAGACCTATAACTGCTGAGCAGTGGTGGCACATTTCTTTAATCCCAGCATTTGGGAAGCAGAGGCAGGTGGATCTTGGTGAGTTTGAAGCCAGTTTGGTCTACAAAGTGAGTTCAGGACATCCAAAAATAAAAACCAAAAAACAATACCCAAACCAAACCAAAACACAAAACAAAACAAAACCCTCCAAAACACACATACACACACACACACACACACACACACACACACACACACACACACACACACAAAACAAAAAGGAGAAACAAAACAAAACCAAAACCCAACAACAACAAATGCGAAAAATAGACCTATAACCCCTAATGAAATAGAAAAGTCTCCTAACCAAAAAAAAAAAGCCGAGGCTAGTCCTGTTAGCTCAGAATTCTACCAGACTTTCAAAGGAGACAATATCAATACTCTTCATAATATTACATAATATAGAAATAGAAGGAACATTGGACTATTCATTGTAGGAGGCCATAATTACTCTCATACTTACAAAACTAAAAGATCCATCAAAGAAAAAGAATTATAGGCCAATTTTTCTTAGGAACATAGATGCAAAAATTCTCCATACTTGCAAACTGAATCTGAAAACACATCAAAAAAATCATCCACTGAACTGGAGAGATGGCTCAGAAGTTAAGAGCACTGTCTGCTTTTCCAGAGGTCCTGAGTTCAATTCTCAGCAATGACATGGTGGCTCACAACCATCTATACTAAAGATCTGATGCCCTCTTCCGGCATGCAGGGATACACGGAGACAGAGCACTCATATACATAAAATAAATAAATAAATCTTAAAAAAAATCATCCATCATGATCAAGCAGACTTTATCCCAGATGTGCAGGGATGGTACAACATACATAAATCGATAAATATAATCCACTATATAAAGAGACAGAAAGATAAAAAACACATGATCATCTCATTATACACAAAAAAATGCCTTTGACAAAGTTCAAAACTCCTTCACGATAAAAGTCCGGGAGAGACTAGGAATAAAAGGAATATAATAAAGGCAGTTTATAGCAAGCCCATGGCCAACATCAACTCAACTGGAGAGATACTCAAAGCAATTCTACTAAAACCAGGGACCAGACAGGGTTGCTCACTCTCTCCATATCTATTCCATAGAGTACCTGAATTCTAAGTTAGAACAATAAGACAACTGAAGGAGATAAAGGGGATACAAATTGGAAAGGTAGAAGTCAAAGTATCTTTATTTGAAGATGTCATGATAGATGTCATGATATGTTACCCTAAAAATTACACCAGGAAACTCTTACAGCTGATACAGACTTTCATCAAAGTAAATGGATACAAAATTAACTCACAAGAAACAGTAGCACTCCTACATACAAATGACATAGAGACAAAGAAAGAAGGAAAATAAGACCCCTCACAATATCCTCAAATAATATAAAATATCTTGAGGTATCTCTAAAAAAACAAGCAAAAGATTTATATGATAAGAATTTTAAGACTGAAGATAAAATTGAAGAAGATATCAGAAGAAGGAAAGATTTCCCATGTTCATGGATTGGTAGGATTAATATAGTGAAAATGGTCATTTTATCAAAAGCAATGTACAGAGTCAATGAAATCCCTATCAAAATTCCAACACAGTTCTTCATAGATCCTGAAACGGAAAAATTTCTGTTTCATACAGAAACACAAAAAATCCAGGATAGCTAAAAACAATTGTGAATAATAAAAGCACCAAGGGAAGTATCACTATCCTTAATTTCAAGTTGTATCAGACAGCACGGGATTGACACAAAAAACTGACAGGCTGATCAATGGAATCTACTTGAAGACTTAGACATAAATTCATACACCTGTGGACATCTGGTTTTTGATAAAGAATCCAGAAACACACACTGGAAAAAAAGACATCTTCATAAATGGCACTGGTCAAACTGGATGGCTGCACGTAGATGATTCCAAATAGATTCATATTTATTTCTCTATGTAAAACTCAACTTCAAATTGATCAAAGACCTCACCATGAAACCAGATATACTGAACCTGATAGAAGAGAAAGTGGGGAATAACCTTGAACTCATTGGCACAGGAGAAGGCGTTCTGAACAGAACAGTGTAAGCACAGGCACTAAGGTCAGCAATTAATAAATGGGACCTCAAGAAATTGAGAAGCTTCCACACAGCAAAGGACAATGTCATTCAGACAAAATGGCTGCCTCGAGAATGGGAAAATACTTTCACCAACTATACATCCAATAGAGAGCTAATATCCAAAATATATATTGAACTAGAAAAATAGAAATGAACAACCCAATTAAAAATGGCATAAAGATATAAACACAGATTTCTCAAAAGAAGAAACTCAAATGGCCATTGGGAAAATACAAATCAAAACAGCTTTAAGGTTTCATGTTAAACCTGTCAGTATGGCTAAGATCAATAAAACAAGTAACATCTCATGCTGATAAGCATGTGGAGTAAGGGAACACTCATTCACTTCTTTTGGGAGTGCATCTTGTACAACTACGAAAACCAGTGTGGCAGTTCCTGAGGTAGAAGAGAATCAATTTACTCCAAGAGCCAGCTCCGCCATTTTTAGGCATTTACCCCAAAGACTCCTCTCCCTATTACAGAGACACTTGTTCAACCATGTTCATTGATGCTATTTTCGTAACAGCCAGAAACTGGAAACAACCGAGATGCCCCTAAACAGAAAAATGGATAAAGTGTGGTATATTTACATAATGGAATATTACTTAGCTGTTAAGAAATGAAATCATAAAATTTGCAGATAATATAAATATGTTATAGATTCGCTTATATGTGGATATCAGCCTTCAAGTCAATGATAAACAAGTTACAGTCCATAGAGTCACAGAGATTGGGTTTAGAATAAGGGCCTAGGGGTGAAAGATAGATCTCATTAGGAAGGGAAACAGAATAGATAGTTATGGATGGATGGGGAGCGTGAACAGAAGGATCAAGTGGGGAAGACGAAGTGTGAGGAGAAAGGGGTACAAGAAGAGAATCTGGGAAGAATCAGTTGAAACTACAAAACTAACTTTTTTGGAAGGTAGTATGAGAACCTAACGCAGTAAAAGCTTCTTAAAATATATACAAACGAAGATGATTTAAATAAAGTCACCAAATAGAGGGGGAATCTGAGTTCAACTGGCTATCTCTTGTCATCAATGAAGCTTCCAGTACTGGGATTGGGTTATATTTAATTGAGTTCTTTGGGTCTTGTGGGAATCCCTAAACAACCAATCTTTCACTAAGACTGTAGGCTGTTCTCCACAAACTGACAGCATGGCCTCATTGCTGAAGACATCTACATTGCCAATTGATCATGGAGAAGTTCCAACATAGAACCTCACCCCTATATTTTAGGTCCTTTGCATATTACCAAAGGAGAAATATAAAAACTGACCCAGAGTCTACAGTGGTGTCCTGCCTGCAAGAATATATGATGAGGCAATGACGGCACAAAGCTTGTGGAATAACCAACCAATATCTGATTTGACTTAAGGCCCACACCAGAAGATGGCATCCATACCCAACACTGCTAGGGTGACCAAGCCCAGAGATGTAGAGTAAAACCAAGCACTACTGTTATAACCCCCTCCAAACAAACAAACAACTCTCCAAACAAAAAAAACCAAACCTAACAACCTACCCCCCCCCGCAATAAAATGATCCCTAATGATATTCAGCTTTACTAATAGATCAGTTTCTTGCTCAGCCATCCTCAGAAAACCTTTCTCCTGTGGCAAATGGAAAAAAAATACAGAGAGACATTGGGACACTCAGCCCTAAATGTGATTTCTCTATTGAATTTCTCCCCTTAGGCCTTAGGGAACCCCTGAGAAGAGGAGGCAGAATCAGTACAAAATACAGTGGGGATGGAGGACACCAAGAAACAAGACTTTCTAGATCACCGTTACTAAAGCTCCTATGAACTCACAGAGACTAAGGCAGCAGGCACAGGGCCTGCACATGTCTACACCAGGTCCTCTGCATACATATTATGGCTTCCAGTTACTGATTTTCACCCATTTCCTGACTGTGCAAAATAGCAGGTCTCTGATTCTTCTTTTTATTGGGCTCTTTTCCTTCTGCTTCTGTTGTTTAATTCTGATGTGTTAGTTTTTTGTTTTATCTTAATTTTTAAATTTTAATTTATTATTATCCCTTAGAAGCCTGCTTGCTTTCTAATGAGAGACAAAAAGGAGTAGATCTGGATGGTGGTGGGGTGGGGAGAAGTGGGAAAGGAAGGAGGGGCCACAACCAGGGCATATTATGTGAGAAAAATATACTTTAGATAAAAAGAAAAACAAAACAAAACAACAGCAACAAGCCAAAAAAGAACCTCTGGCAGAGAATACTGGCTGTCCACCAAAACCCATTCTTTTTCCCAGTGTCAGGGATACAGTGGAATACATGCTAAAAATCACATTTCTTGGTCCTTTGCATGAGGTCACATACATCTAGGAGGATGCAAGTAGAAGTGACATTTGCTGCCCCAGGACCTGGCTTTTAATAGAACAGACATGACAGAGCACCTCATGTTCTTTCCTTTTTGTACTGCATGAATGGAGATGGCATAGCCAAAAACCAAAGATGTCTAGATCCTTGGAGCCTCATGGGGGAGGCAATCTGTCTATCAGACAAAAACACTCACGCAGGATTCATTGTTATTGTTTTAAGACAGGGTCTCTTTACATAGCCCTGCCTGTCCTAAAATGCAGTATGAATACCAGGCTGACCTTGGACTCATAGATCCACCTGCAGTTGACTACTGAGGTTTGGTATTAAAGGCATGCACTATCATGCCAGACCCATGCAGGATTCTTGTTACTAACAAAAAGTAATCTACTTTGTTATAGTTCACCTTATCCTCATTAATGTAATACTCAGTGACTGAAAAATACTATATGGTAAAATAATGACAACTCAGAATAGGACATGGCATGCTGCATCTACCTCACACCTTTGGAATATTTTCTAGTAACTTTTAATAATGGTTATTATTTCAAATATATGTTAAGGTAAAACTTGATTTTAGAATAATAAACAAGTGCAGAGAAGTTGTGTGGACAAAGAAATTACAATGTTTAACCTGTATTTACATTACCTAGGTGAGAATCTCCTTTAAAAAATTAAACCACATGGTAAAATTTATAGGACTGAGAGAAAAATGTACTTCTTGATAATTATGTCCAACATTTAATCATTGTTAATAACTTTTAAATTTCTTTTGCTCATAGGAAAAAATGGTGCATTTTAATATTTAGCTCAAAAAAAACCATACAAAAGCTCATTTCTATCCTTTTCCCCAACTTATTCTTTCTTCTGTTAGTACTTTTTATTTTATTTTATTATTATTATTAATTACACTTTATTCACTTTGTATCCTACCATAAACTCCTCTCTCCTCCCCTCCCAATCCCCTTTCCCTCCCCCTTCTCCACACATGCCTCTTCCCAAGTCCACTGATAGGGGAGGTCTTCCTCTCCTTCCTTCTGATCCTAGTCTATCAGCTCTCATCAGGAGTGGCTGCATTGTCTTCCTCTGTGGCCTGGTAAGGCTGCTCCCCCATCAGGGTGAGGTGATCAAAGAGCAGGCCAATCAGTTCATGTCAGAGGCAGTCCCTGTTCCCATTATTATGGAACCCACTTAAATACTGAACTGCCATGGGCTACATCTGTGCAGGGGTTCTAGGTTTTCTCCATGCATGGTACTTGGTTGGAGTATCAGTCTCAGGAAAGACCCCTGTGTTGGTTCTGTTGCTCTCCTTGTGGAACTCCTGTCCTCTCCCTATCTTATGAAAGCTGTGGGAAGTTTTTCAGTTTTATGAGGTCCCATTGATTGTTTATCATATGACAGCCTACAGACTGGGAAAGCATCTTCACAAACCCTACATCTGACAGAGGGCTAATATCTAGAATATATAAAGAACTCAAAAAGTTCAAAACACCAAGCAATCCAATTAAAAAATGGGGTTCAGAGCTAAACAGAGAATTCTCAATAGAGGAGTACTGAATGGTGGAGAAACGAAATATGCAACGTCCCTAGTCATCCAGGAAATACAAATCAAAACGACCCTGACATTTCACCTTACACCCATCAGAATGGCTAAGATCAAAAACTCAAGTGACAACACATGCTGGAGAGGATGTGGAGAAAGAGGAAACTTCCTCCACTGCTGGTGGGAATGTAAACTTGTACAACCACTTTGGAAATCAATCTGGCACTTTCTCAGAAAATTAGGAATAGTGCTTCCTCAAGATCCAGCTACACCACTCCTGGGCATATATCCGAAAGATGCTCAATCATATAACAAGGACATTTGCTCAACTATGTTCATAGCAGCTTTATTCATAATAGCCAGAATCTGGAAACAACCTACATGTCCCTCAACTGGATACAGAAATTGTGGTAGATTTACACAATGAAATATTACACAGCAATTAAAAACAAGGAAATCATGAAATTTGCAGGCAAATGGATATAACTAGAAAAGATCATCCTGAGTGAGGTAACCCAAAAGCAGAAAGGCACACATTGTATATACTCACTATGGATATTAGTCATATAATATAGGATAAACATACTAAAATCTGTAGTCCTAAAAGAGCTAAACAACAAGGAGGACCCTAGGGAAAGGGCTGAAACCTCATTCAGAAGGGCAGACAGACATCCGAAGTAGGAGAAGATAGGGAACAGGAAGTGAGGACAGGGACCCTCTGAAAGACTCTACCCAGCAGGTTATTGAAGCAGATGCTGAGACTCACAGCCAAACTTTGTGAAGAGTGCAAGGAATCTTATGGAAGAAGAGGGATATGAAAGACTGGAGGGAAAAGGGGCTCCACAAGGAGACCAACAGAGCCAAAAAATCTGGGCCCAGGGGGTCCTGCAGAGACTGATGTGCCAACAAAGGACCATGCATGGACCCTCTGCTCAGATGCAGCCTATGGGCAGCTCAGTCTCCATGTGTGTTCCCTAGTTAGGGGAGCAGGTGCTGCCTGTGACATGGACTCAGTGGCTGGCTTTTTGATCACTTCCCCCTGGTGATGTGGCCTAACTAGGTCACAGAGAAAGAGGATCCAGTCCTGATGAGACCTGATAGGCTAGGATCAGGTAGTAGGGGAGGAGGACCTCCCCTATCAGTGGACTAGAGTAGGGATATAATGGGGGAAGAGGGAGGGAGGGTGGGACCAGGAAGAGATGAGTGAGGGGGCTATAGCTGGGATACAAATTGAATAAGTTATAATAAATAGTAATAATAAATAATTAAAAAATATTTTTTATCATTACTGTTCATCTGTAAGACTATTTTGTTTGGATGTTTATCTTTGTATCACCTGTATGACTGGTGACCCTGGCTGGCAGAAGAGGATTTTGGGCCCCCTAGAACTGGAGTTATAGTGGTTGTAAGTGCTTTGTGGGTGCTGGGAATAATATCCAGGTCCTCTGGAAAAGCATCAAGCATTCTTAGCTGTTATGCCATCTCTCCAACTCCTTGGAGTACTTTTAAACATGCTGACCCAGTGGTCACACTAAACTCCACTCCCTTCCTCCACTGCCTCCCAAAACTATTACTTGTCTCAAGTGAGACCTGAGAGGTAGGTATATGACAAGCATGTGGTGATGTAAAGAAGCTGAACTGCAAACATCTCAGGAAGCCTGGGATAATTTGGCAAAGAAAAGAAGCTAGATCTCATGTGATTTTCCTGGTAAGTTATGAGCTAGCAGATGAAGTTCTGGAAGTCCTGTAAAGTATTAATGAGTATAAGTTCATGTCCACATAGTAATAGAACTGTCAAATAATAAAAACTCATAATGTTTATTTATTCTTATTGGTTGGGATTTCATGTAATTCTAAAAAGTATGGAAGTGGTGAGACAGTGATGGCTCCATTGATACTGGTGTCTGCCACCAGGCCTGATGACCTGATTTTGATATCTGGTTCCACATGGTGGAGGAGAAAACAAACTCCTGCAAATTGTCTTTTGATTTCCATTTTCATGCTGTGGCACAGCTCTGCTTCCCCACAAATAAGCAAATGTAACTTAAAATTATCAAAATACTGTTGCCATGAAAGATATTCTTACCCTTTCATTAATCGACATTCCATAACAAAGAAAAAATATTTTCATTGAAAATCAAAGGGAAGTATAAGAAAGATATCCACATATAAATTTGATCCTTAAAAATAAAGAAATAGAAATCACTGGGACAATTTGTTTCTTGAAAACTATTTGTATAACTCCTCCAGTGACCCCAAAGAGTTCACTCTCCTCAGCCCGTCTGCTAACCATTGAGGTTGAATTTAGAAAGTCTGGGTGAGTTTTAACATCATTCATTCTCAACTAACACTGCAAATACAGACTCTTAAAAACTGTACCCAGAAGATTACTTTAAAAGGTATTATCTGGAACATACTCTCATGACCCAGTTTTGTGACACCAATGCCAGGGCATATCTGGGTATTGGTTGCTCTGGAAAGTCCCCAGATAAGATATTAAGGCCATCCAATTAGGGCACTTCTAAGTTATCTAGAGCCCAAAGATTCAGACTGGCTTTTACCTAAAAAATGGTTGAGGAATGAGCACGGAGGGAAATGAGGGTGTAGACCAGCCTGCTGAAAGGGGCAGGAGGAGAGAGGACCCAAAAAGAGGACTGTGGGCGGGGCATCTCTGAGACAAGCTGGAAATATAGGACCGCTTCGGCTCCTGGGAAGATGAGGGGTGACTCTAGCTGACACTCTTAGTGGCAGGGATCATGGAGACTAAAGAGGACACAATCTAACTAGACTGGACTTCTAGTAGATGGAGGGGAATACCAACCCACCCACAAAAACTTCGATCCATAATTTACCCTGCCTGCGAGATGTGCAGGGATAAAGACAGAGCAGAGACTGAGGGAATGTGTAACTCATGCCTGGCACAACCTGAGATATACCCCATAGGCGGGCACCAACTCCTCCTCCAAAAAATAAAAATAAAAAATGTCTAAACTCCGTTTTAGGCTAACTTTATCTGCTAACAGCTTTTATATTCCTGATGGTTTTCTCCTTCAAATGGAGTCTGGAGGGTTTGCTTGTAATTTACTAGAAGTAAATTCCTTGTAATTAATCATCGTTCCCAGAAGATATACGTGGGAATGCAGGGAATGTGGGGTAATATCTATATTTCTTTTTAGGTTAGCTACATGGGACAGAACATTCATAAAATGTATGCTTACGTGCCTTCTCATTAGCTTGATATCTTCGTTTGCTACTTTTGGTCAGGCGGCAATAGCAAGCATGGCTCACACTCAAACTGTGACACAAAAAGTGTCACAGTCTGGCTGCAGGGCTAAGTCTGTTTGGAAGTAATTAGCTAGATATTCAAGTAGAAAAGAGAAGAAGCCAAGAAATGACTGGCAACTGAATCCTAGAAACAAACAGAAACATCTTATTCTATCTTCTTAACTAATGGCTTCCAACTAGTTTCCAGTGAAAGGTTTTGGTGCTGCAGGTCATATTTTTGAGTTTTAATAAAACATTTTCTAGCTTGGTAATTTTTCTCCTATAAAAGAACAGCCATGCTTCTCCATATCATCCTACTCTTAGCTTCCAGAAACTTCTAATCCATAAGAAATTCCTGGTTACTTTACAAGCAAACTCATTGTGGCTAAAAGAACAGAACTATATCACAGTGCAATTCATTTGTATTTCTTTTTCACCTGAAAAATAAAAATAAAAAGAAACACGTGGCGCTCACTGTTCAAAAGTGATCCCTGTAATCTAACTGGCTAGCCTCTGCAGAAAAAATGTTGAGTCTCGGGTCTTCCTTGCAATATAAGTAATAGTTTACAGATTACCTGGGAGGAGTTAGAGGGATGAATGGGAGTGAATAGGATCAAAATATTCTGCAGAAACTTCTCAAAATTAGTGAAAGTATTTTAAAAACAGTATAATTACTGTAAACATTTCTGCAAACAGGAATGTTATCTCTAGAGACTACAGTTTATGAAAAAAAATTCTGATGCTTTTAAAAAATAAGCTTTGTAGAAAATGTTGGAGCTTAAGCAAAACATGTGACCCTTAACTTACATGTCTCCTTTATAGTCATAGCTGCCTGTGGAAGTAAAGTATTTAAAAGTGAAGACTGGCCTACAGTTTGTTTAGAGGTCTATATTCTTCATCTAGTATCTTGATTGCTTTCAGAATAAGAGAACTATAAGGATCAGCATTCTTAATTCCAGGGCCTACCTATGTGTAACTGAGTGAACAACACTCTAGCCTAAACACACATCTAAAAACAAAAGAGCAAAGTTACAAAAATACACTGGCAATGGATTAAGTATTCTGTCTCCTAGGGCTCGCCCCTAAGCTTATGGGCTTTCAGGAGGTTCAATGGTTATAACCCTGTTCTTTTCCTGGAAGAAGATAACAAAATAGAACTATTAATTTGGGAAAGGAATTGCTAGATGCACTTCATCGGTTGCTTCCTTTTGCTCTTATGTTAACTACAGCGGAATAATTGGTTTTGAGACTGTACACTGCCACACAGAACAGAATAAACAGAAACAGTAGAAGATAATGGACTGATTACAAAGCCATCCTTTAAACATTTCACTGGTCTTAGAACAGGAGATAAAACCACTACTTCATATGTGCCAGCAAGTTGCAGATTTAACCCTGTAGTGTTAAAAAGCTGTGTAGCCATATATGAACTGATTCTAATTTAAAGTAATAAATCACAGGTGCATGTTGTAGTTTGGTTATCAGATGATGGGTACTGTAAATTTTAATCTAACTTCTGCATTCAAGCTGCCATAAGAAAACATTTTTAAAGGAGTACAAAAAAAATGACAAAGAAATACCCTTGTAAAATTGTCAGCATCGAGAAGAAATAAGGAAACAAATTAAAAAAAGAAATACCCTTGTAAAATTGTCAGCATCGAGAAGAAATAAGGAAACAAATTAAAAACTACCTGATAAAATTTAACAGTAAGCTAAGCATGAAGGAAAATGAACCAGATTTTATCTCTATCACCTAAATACCAGATACTGATAGCTGCCTGTGGAAGTAGAGTATTTAAGAGTCTGTGTTCCCTTTTTCCTGACACTGACTATGCAATTCAAACAGGAGCAAGATTCTATTGCATCAATCAAGCAAGGCATCCCAAAGGACAGTCTGTGTTACTTCCACACTGTGTATTGTTTAAAATAAAAGTAGTTCATTGAGAGCTGGCCAGTGAATGTGGTGGCTGCTACTTTCATTCGAGGTATTAGAAAACCTGGCGCTGCACTATATTCTGAGAGCAAAGAAAATGATTGTTTCTTTCCCATGTGACATTTGATAAGGGACCATTTGCTACTGTAGAATCTATTTATTGTATGGGAACTGAAATGAGATAAAAGAAAAGCTACTTAAGTAGCTTTTTTATTCGGGGGGGTATTGTGCATTCGAATGGAAGGGTTCTAGATTCCACAGTCCCCCAGGTGTAGCAGAAAGACTGTCATCTCAGAGCTATTGAGGCCTTAGTCTCACTTCTTACAGATGAGTTAAATCACCAATGCCTTTGGACTACATATTCATTTCCTGTGAGAAATGAAGATACCAAGCCCTATTCTGCTTTATCTCTGGACCAGAATGATGTAAAAAAAAAAAAAGCCCTATTCACAGATGGATTACCTTCAGATGTAAGCTTTGATTTAATGGGCATCCAAGTTCTCTAGGCAGAAAACCTATGGTGACTGCAGAAGCTAAACAGTTTTCAACAGGTGTTTTTTTTCTCCATGCTTCATTTTTGTCCTCCTGAAGACGGGCTGACAACTCTTATGTGCGTCCCAGGACAACTATGTAGTTACTAAATGCTCTAAATTACATACTCACAAAAAATGATAATATACAGGCTGCCAACAAATATAAGTATCCCAATTATGAATGCAAACTATAGGCATATACAAATGTTAAATAACCCTCAAGGGGCTATTTTTCCCCCTGTGAGGTGTTCTTTCATCGGGGATATGAATAAAGGCAATTTATAAAGACTATTTTGCAATGTTCAAGAAAGAGTTTTAGTACTTTCTGTGACACCATTTGTGACTGAAGGCATTAAAAAAGCCATTATGTTTTCAGCTTAGGTTAATAATAATAATATTTTTCCACCCACTTCTTGGCACTGCTATAATGTAAAGCAATGTGCATCAAGGTATCAGAAGATAAATGATGAACAGTACATCAATGCCATTTCACATAAAATATTATTAGGCTAGTGACCATTGCTTAATTGTTGTCCCTCTCTCCTTCAGTAAGCATATAGTTTAGGTGTTCAGGGCTGCCAGAGAGCTTGGCTTATGGCACCAAGATGGCGGTAAATTAATTTCTGTTATTCCAGTCAGATACCATCCTAAACTTTAAACACAACTTATCTCTTGTCTGTGTTTCTATTAGTGACACTCCTTTTTATAAGCATTGCTTTTGGCATGAATAGGTGTGGCAGCTTAAGTATAGTAATTAGTGATTAGAATACTAAAGGATAAAAAGAAATAGAACATAAGCATGGCTTAAGGACGTAATGACCTGCTGTAGCAAAGCCACAAGGGTAGGGAGTTAGCAAACACCAAATTGAACTCAACAACCTCCCCCTTAACTTTCCCGTTTCTGTTATCCATTGAACAACAACAACAGCAACAACAGAAGAGCCAAAAATCAATGAACATAACTTGAAAACCACTTTGGGGATAGTCTACGAAAAGGACATTAAAAGTGTTAACTGTCCATTAGTCTGTTTTAACAGAAGGAAATAGTGTCACATCTAGAAGCAAGATAGGAATTTGAGTTCAGAGTTGAACAGCCTGAGAATAGCTTGCCTCTGCTGGCCTTGTCCCAGGTAGGTCAGGTAGATCAGGAGGTATCTCTGTGACAAGCTGGTGACCTAAGTCAGGGTAGGATCCTAACAGGATATGAGGGAGATTCAAGCAGAGACTCCTAGTAGCAGAGACACCCTCTAACTAGACTAGTTTCCGAGTAGAGGGAGGGGAACACAACTCACCCACAAAATCTTCAACCAAAAATTTACCCTGCCTACAAGATGTGCAGGGATAAAGACAGAGCAGAGACTGAGGGAATGCCCAACCAATGACTGGTCCAATCAAAGACTGACCCTATGTGAGAGTGCCAATCCCTGACACTATGAACAATACTCTTTTAAGCTTGCAGACAGGAGCCTGATAGAGTTGTCCTCTGAGAGCCTCTACCCAGCTCTGATTCAGAACAGATGCTGAGACTCACAGCCAAACATTGGGCAACGCTTAGAGAATCTTGTAGAAAAGTGGGGAAAAAAGAGAAAAGGACATGGAAGTGACCAGAGCTCCACATGAAGACCAACAGAGACAACTACAACTAACCAGGTCCCAGAGGGCTTGCTGAGACAGAAGCATCAACCAAGGACCATGCATGATCTAGAGGTAGGCCTCCTACAAAGAAGTAGCAGATGGGCAACTTAGGCCTCATGTGTCCTAAGTCCTAAGTGGTCCTCTAGTAAAGGAAGTGGGGACTGCATCTGATATGGACTCACTTGTCAGCTTTTTTATCACTCCCCTGCCTGGGCAGGACTGCCTTGTCAGGCCACAGGGAAGAGGACAAGCTTAGACCTGATGGAACTTGAGGGGCTGGGGTGGATGGAAAAAGGAATTCTCCTTTCCTGAGGAAAAGGGGAGGGAGGAAGGGGAGGGAGAGAAGGTGGGTCTGGGAGGAGAGGAGGAATGGGGCTACAACCATTTGTTGAACACTGACAACAAATATAAATCTCTAGTTTCCAAAAGGGTACTTCAACAGCTCGAGTATGCAAGGAATGGCCCTATTGTTCCCGAATTAATGAACTGCACTAGTACCATAGGCTGCCCACAGTGGCTCACTGAGAACTTTACTGCTGAGCAGGGCCAGGGAGGGGCAAGTTCACTTCTACCCTTTGTGCCTGTAACCAAGCCAAGAGCTGTCAGGGTCTTGACTATCCAGATGGTTAGCTACTTCCCACGGAACAGACAGCACTCAAGAAGAGAGGTGAGCTTTTCCACTGATGTCTGAGACCACTGTCACCTTCTTCCATATTCAGAAACTCTTAACTGAATTTCCACATTGAGAAACTCCTAACTGAATTTCCATTACAATTTACTACCTACAGTTACAATAAAATACCAGATATATTAACATGCACCGATACTACTTTACTAACAATAACAATGGTGAGGCTATTAGGAGCCTCATCTAATTAAGGAGCAGGGAATTATCTTTGTATGCAGTCTGCTTTATTCTTACCTTTCAGTGTTAATATTTGGGTCCTACATGTTTTTTAAATTATTTTTAATTTATATATTCACTTTACATCACGATCACAGGCTCCTCCCTTCTTTCCTCCTAGTCCCTCCCTCCCACCGTCTTCCCCCTAACCCCACCTTTCTCCTCAAAAAAAGGGAGCCCCCCACCAACTCACCCCAGCACATCAAGTGGAATCAGGACTGGGCTCATACTTGTCCACTGAGGCCTGGGAAGGCAGCCTCATTAGGGGGAAGTGATGGAAAGCAGGCAACAGAGTCCATGTCATAGACAAGCACTCTCTCAGCTTTCTAGGGCACCCACATGAAGATCAAACTGCCCATTGGTTACATACATACGTAACCAATGTTTTAAGACGCCTGCAGAAAAAGGACTGATTTCCTGTACAGGCCTAGATCAATGTGCAGGCTTAAAGCTATTGTGTGGTTACTGAGCAAAAGCTAAACTTTTCATTTCAAGTGGCCTACTTCTCACCTAAAAATGAAAATATTATTAAAATTTTATTTCAATAACTTAGTAAATAAAACAAAAATCACACAAAAACCCAAATCCATGTACTGTGAAAATTATAAAAAAGAAAAAGTATCAAAGCAACTATTTTAAAATCACTTACATTCTGATCCATGAAATTTCTAGCTATGAGAACTGTTTAACTTGTGAAAATCGTAGTTCTTCCTTATAAACTCATTTATCAAATGGTAAGCATTTCTCCAATTCCACTGAAAATTCATTCTTTGTATATGTATAAATGAAAGACCCATGAAACACGTATTTTAGAGTTTGTTGGGAATAAACCCCATTAACAAAACATTTCAGAAAATTAATGCTGAAAAGATTACATTCTTCTAATTAACTGCATCCTTACTTTCTTACAGTGTAAACTACTACAGACCCTTAAGAGGTATCATCTATTATAGTAAAAAATGCACCAGGAGACAGGCTTGACTCACTCCCTTTCCTCCCTCTTCCACATGAAGCAAACAGGAATCCTTGGCTGCAGGCTACATTAGCGCAGACAGAATTGGCAGGGCAGTCACATATAGAACTCAGCATTAATTCACTTACCTCCCATTATAGAGAACATTTTTAGTTAACGAAGTTTGTGGTGAAATTTTCCTCTGTACTCATTTAAATATAATTACTGAACTTGTCACTGTGAAACTTTTGAGTTGTTCTCTTCACATAAATCTGCGATTTCCTACACTTACTAGGCTGTAATACTGAAACTATCTCATCCATCAGATTCCATTCCTCAGCCTTATATTTGGAATCTTCCTCCCTGAAGGAGCTCTTAAAGGTTTTCCAACTAAGAAGAAATTATAGCCTGAAAGTACCTGGGGGTGGAGGTGGAGGTAGGGGTGGGCAATGGTCCACAAAAGCCCTCCTTCTTTCTCCCAGGGACAAGAGTATCTCCTGCAGGGATATTCATGGAAGCCCAAGGAAAGGCTGAGGATTTTGTGGGTGTCTGCTTTCAATCCGGTAGAACTGAGCTGGTGAAGTCTCATTAAAAATGACCAGAGGTAACAATTTTATGGGAAAAAAAAGTCATCAAACATTATATCTTTATGAGAAGAAGAATGGAAACTGTAATGACAGTCACATCAAACTAAATGTAGTCAAGCATCGATTTCTCTTGTTTGTAGTTCTTTGAGAATTTTGTATGATGTATTTTGGTCATATTCACTCCCTCCCTCCTGGTTCCTCTCAGATCCATCCCCTGCTCTATACGCACCCACACTTTGTGTTATCCCCACCATTGCTCTCCGTCCTCCATCAAGTACAGTGTATGCTGTCTATCGTCTGTATCTTCTTAGATGTACAGCCCATCAGGGACCATGGAGAGTTGACTCTTCTAGCAGCTATGAAGTGGCGGTAACACCTGAGCTGGGGTGCAATGTCAGGCCCATCTTCCCTTTCTACACTGGCTTGCTGCCTGGCCTGAGCTTTCACAGGTCTCGTGTAAGCTGTCTCAACTGCTCTGAATCCACATGTACAACTGTCCTACTCTGTCCAGAAAACACTCTTCTTTTGTAGACAAGCATTTTTTTTTTTTTTTTTTTTGCTCCTGCTCAATTCCAGCTGTACATTAGAATCACCTGAAAACCTTCAGATGAACCTGGGTCATTCTGTAGAGGAATTAATTAGGTCAGAATTCATGGAGGTCAGTACCAGAATTTTTGTTTTAAATTTCTTTAGTTGATTTTAAAATACAGGAGGATTGAAAACTCTGGTCTCTAACATCTAATTTGAATTTCATATCAAGTGTGTGATAAGAGATCTCTGAGAGGGTGGGCCACATGCTGCAGACCACAGGGTGGGATCATACTGACTGGATCCCATCTCAAAGTCCCTGACTCCTTTTCAAAACAACAGGCTCACTTGTTATCGTATGACAGCTGGCCACAGAGCAGTAGTTACAAAGAAGGTCAAAGAGTAAAGTAACTGACTTACACACACACACACACATACACACAAACCAAAACAAAACAACTCTTGTGCAATCTAGCACAAGGCAGTATCAGCAACTGACACCTCAGTCTCACCTCTAATAGCCAGTTGTATGGTGGCACATGCTTGCCAGAAGGCTACTTAACACATGAGAAATGGCTTTTTGGGAATCAAAAACAACTGTGCTTTGAAATGCTACTAGAGTAGAGGAAGCAGCTTGGCTGCTGCTTTCAAGTGACTGCATCACATTCTCTTAACTTCCAGCCTCTCAGGGACAGAGCCAGGCAGAAATTCGGGAGGCAGGGCTTCCTCAGCGCCACTTGCTAGGGTAGTGTGACATTGTACTGGAGGAGCTGCACCTCAACCGTGACTAAATACTACTTCGTGAGCAGGAGTTTGACAAGACTCCAGCCTGAGGGGATGCACAGCTGCACAGGTAGGACAGCTGGCTCCTTGTAACTGATGAAAAGCTAGAGATAAGCAGGTGGCAATCCCTCACTGCTAATTGGCTCTTTTGAGCAAACTGCAAATAACCTAGGAAAATTGTGGGCTGTCAGGTTACTAAGAAGGGAAACTGATAGAGGGATGCAGAGAGAGAGAGAGAATGTAAATCCAAAAAAAAAAAACCACATTCCCTTCATCTACAGTCAGACTTCATTCAGATAACCACTGGGTTCAAAAGTAGAGACAGGAATGGAACAACAACTAAATAATCATTAGCTGGGCAGCCGTGGCGCACACCTTTAGCATCAGCACTTAGGAGGCAGGGGCAGGCAGATCTCTATGAGTTCAAGGCCAAGCTGGTCTAAAGACAGTTCCAGGACAGCCAGAGCTATTCAGAGAAACCATGTCTCTAACCCTTGCCACTCCCCTAAAAACAAAACAAAATTAAACTAAATGAGTTTTTCACTGACAAAAGAAGTTAAATCTTATGACATAGAGTCTAACCTTTGTCAAAGAAGAAGCTATGGAGTATGTACCTGGGAAGGCCACCCTTAAATAAGGTCAGGCCGAAGACGAATCCCAGGTTCTCAAGGGCTCAGTAACTTCAGATTTCAAGACAGCATCCTGATTTTGTATCCCTGCATGTCACCCTACTGACGGAGCACCTCCCACTGTACATCCTGGCCCCTGCTACTACACCAGAAGACACAACTCAGAGACTCCTCTAGGTCCAAGTATCTCCTAAGACTAGATGTAGCATTCTGTGGTGGTGAGAGAACCTCTTGTAAATTTGCAGAAAGAAGTGTTCACGGCCATTGATTGAGACGAACTAGTCAGTACTCATTTACAGGTCAGCGCCCTTGCTCTTTCGGTCTTCCCTGTCCATACCGGGACAGGGCTGTCTTAGGAGCAGAACTTTTTCTACAAAGCTGACATGGGGAAGAACTCACTGAGAACTTATGATATACTCTGCATTACACTGTAGTTTTCAATACATTAGGCCATATTTATTGATGAAGAAATTGAGTCAGAGGGTAAATAGATTGTCCAACCTTGGGTAACTGGAATTTAAACCCAGATTTACTTATAATCCGTCCAAACCCATGGCTAGGGCTTCAGTGTATTTTCCTTTCTTTGATGAAACATGTACATTTTAAGGACAATTTAAGGGTACAGTTTAGTGCTATTACTGAACTCTCACTGAGAGTTTAGCGGTACTACTGACAGTTACACTTTTGTGCAACCATAACCACCATCCATTTTCAGTCTGTTTACATGTTCTCTTATTGAACTCATGCTAAAACTACTTCTTCATTCCTTTCTCTGGCTACTCTAACTTTCTGTCTCTGACTTTCACTGCTTACTTCAATACAGCCCCTGGCACAACAGGATAATAGCAGAACCTTTAAAAGTGGGAATTCAATGAGAGAGGACACCGTTTGTGCATGTTCATGATGAATCAGTCTCCTCCTCTTCACATTTGGAGGAAGGGTATGAGCTGTTTTTCAACCACTTGTTCCTAATACACATGAAACACCCTCTTCCACCAATATCAATGGTGCCAACCAACCACGGACTGAAATTCCTGAAACTGTGAACAAACATAAATATTTTCTTTTAATATCTTGGGTGTATGTCTCAATAACAAAAAGCTGATGAATGCATCTAGGTATGTCCTATAAATGCAATCATTCCAAATATATTTTTTTCAAAATGAGATCATATACTTGATGTTGATGGCAAATTAGAATTTAGTTTCATGCTTTCTCCTTCTTTGGACACTTTCAGGATTTCAAAAGGTCTTTAGAAGAGAAAAGTGATCCTAACTGCTTCCTGGGTTTTGCTTACTTTGTGGAGAAAAATAAAAAAGAAAAAAAGAAAGAAGCAAGCAAGCAAGCATTATTCTTTTGCCAATACCTCCCACTGAGAGTTACTGCTGTGATTAAACAGCCACTTATTGAATAGAATTTTTTTGGGTTGAAGGAATACAAAAATATCAAACAAAAATCTTTGCCTTCAAGGTTCATTTCTTCAAAGGGAAAGGGGCAATCATATGTGAAAACTGAGACACCAAGAGATACAGCCACAAAAGAAAGGAGTGGGACCCAAACATCCTAAAGATTCAGTTCTATCTTTCCCCTGACTTCTAGTCTAAGCCACTTGTTATCACTGGGTTAAGATTTAATCAATATCTATTCAACTGTCTAGTTTCAATTCGGGGCAAGTGCACTATGTGGGCCTGTAGGGATTCACTATTATATACACATTGTTTATTCTTAACCACATGTAAATGAAATGTAAATCACATCCATGTGAGGTTTTCCGAGAAAGGAAATGAGACTTGTGCACAAAACAAGTTAAGACAAGCTAAATAAAATTAGCTATACATAAAACTTGACAGAAGTTTGGATAAAGGAGTTCAAGTGCTAAAATTTAGTAGGGAATGGTTAAATCCCAAAGGAAGGTGAGATGTCAGCAGAGCTGAAGTGCAGGAATTCTAGCTAATAGAGCTGTACAAAGGGAAACTTGTATTACAAGAAGAACTGAAGAAATCAAACTGGTTGATGAATGGCCTGGAAAACACAATTAAGGAATTTGGGCTGTGTCTACCAGGCAATGGGGTGCCACCAAAGGTTCCCACATCCTAATCAGCATTTTGCATCCTCTGGACACATTGGCAAAACTTGTAAGAAAAGAACCAGAAAATAAGAAACATAGTATGACCAGATTCTGATCCTGGCATTGGTAGATAGCCCTCCAGACTGAACAGAGCTTACTGCTCTGAATTCACCAGGTCACACACAGCAAGCTGGAAGCTGAGTGGAACCCTCTTGATTTCCAGACTTGAGATTGAGAGCCCAATGTAATAAGAGTTAGAATTCAAAGACTAGTCAGTAGAGAAGATCAAGCTGCATAAAGGAAACTCCAAAGAACTCTAGCAGATTCATCTCCTCCAGTATTTAGAGAGTTCTGATCAATGCACTACATGAAAAATCTACCAAAGGCAAGGAAGAGAGTCACTCAAACCAATTCAAGGCTCACTGAGAATTGTGGTACATTCTTGTAATGTGGAACTTAGGAGGCAAAGGCCAGAAGATAATTTGAGGCCTTGTCTCAAGAAATAAGCGGAAGCAGAAGCAGAACAAGAGGGAGAAGAAGAGGAACAACAACAACTACTACAACTACTACTTCTAGTAGGTTTGAGGTTTAAAAGCTCAAAATAGTAGCTTCCTACCAGTTTAGAAAAACTTGTAATTCATAGCATAGTGAGAAGAGACTCAGGATGGCTTAACTTTGACTTGAAAAAAATAATAAAGATGTGAGAAATAAGCCAGGTGTGGTGGCGCGTGCCTTTAGTCCCAGCACTCGGGAGGCAGAGGCAGGAGGATCTCTGAGTTTGAGGCCAGCCTGGTCTACAAAGTGAGTTCCAGGACAGCCAGGGCTACACAGAGAAACCCTGTCTCAAAAAACCAAAATAAAATAATAAAAAAATGATGTGAGAAATAGCAAAGACTTTCAAAAGTAGCTATCACCCATATATTTCAGGAGGTCCTAAAAATAAGATAATAGAATTTTTAAAAGGATTCAAAGTGGATTTTTAACAATTAAAACTATGTTGACATAAAAAGGACAGTGAAAGACAGATTAAGTACTACCCCCCCCAAAAGATTAATTATCTGTATCTTAAAATCAAACGGAGAAAACAAGACCCTAAAAGACAAACATCTAAAGAAAAGCAAATTAGTGAGTTACAGGTTATATGAGAATGGAATTTCTAAGGTGAGAAAGAGGTGGTTCAAAGTACTAAAAGAATACTAAAGTCTTGCCAAATTTGATGGATACTATAAAGTCAAAATTCTAAAGAGCTCAATACATTCCAAATATAAGAAATGGAACTCACGACACAGTGTAACTCAAACTCAGCCATTATGGAAAGATTGCAAGCTGATGCAGCTACTCTAGAAATCAGTGTGGAGAATTCTCAAAATGTTAAAAACAAAACAAAAGCAAAACGAAAACCAAAAAAATTCTACCATATGATTCATAAAAATGTGGTACATATATACTATGGAATACTCTTCAGCTGTAAAGAAAAATGAAATTATAAATTTTTCAGGCGTTTGGATGGAACAAAAAAAGATCATGCTGAGTGGGGTAATACAGACCCAGAAAGACACACATGGTATGTTCTCATTGGAGGCTCCTAGCTCCAAATCTCCTGATGTAAGGACATAACCTAAGTAACTGAAAAAACCAGGAAAGTAAAAAGGGACCATTGCCAGGTTGGGACGTGGGGAGCAATAGAGAAGAAGAGTAAGGCACAAGTGATCTGAGTGGAGACATGGAAAAAGGGGGGTGTTTTAGGGAGGAGAGGGAAATAAATATAGGAAGGTAAAATAACAGTAAGGATGTTTGAAAAAGTCATAAGGAATCATATTATTAACTATTTTCCTAAAAACCCCTATGATACACATATGTCATATATATATAATATATATACATTTAAGATGAATAAATCTTATATAATATATATACATCTTATAACTATTTCCTAAAAACCCCTATAATACACATGTCCTATATATGACACACACACATATATACAGATATATGCAGATACAGACACACACACACACATCTTAAATTTCCTCATCTGTGCTGACAAGGCTTCCTCCAAGGGCCAAAGACAACCTGAGAAACATGCCAACAGCAGGCGTCAGAAGCCCTCTTTGGAGGTATTGGTTAGGCTGTCCTATTGTCTGTTGGTTGTTCCCGGGAGCTGGAAGTTACACTCTTACTGGTGAAGACACCACACACTTGAGGCATAGGGCCATAGGTCCCTGAGCTGGAAATGACTTGTATCATCCCAGGAGGTGCAATACAAACATTCAAAGGAGGGAAGCAATCAACAGTCTTACCCCAGCTACGACACCTATGAAGGGCAATAACGACGAGCATGACATAACCCTCAGGTACAACAATGGCACACATCATATACTGAGACAGCATGCAGCCATAGCTCTCAAAACAAAGGACCAATGCAATTAAAAACAATCAAACAGTTTGAGCTCACATCATCCCAAAGATAATATATAGGTTCCCAAAACATGAAAAAATTCTTAGTATCACTAGTCATGATACAAATGAAATTTGTAGCATATACCACAAATGAAATTATGTAGCATATACCACTCCACCCACACTAGAACTAATTTTTTTTTGTTTTAGAACTAAATTTAAGAATACTGATTATACCATAATGTGGTAACTAAGACACTTAGAGTTTGCAGAAGTGCAAAAGGTACAATTACCTTCATTTCTTGAGGTGCTAAACACACTATATAGCCACTGTACTTGGAGACATGTAGCCAGGAGAAAAACACATGCCTTACAGGTACTTGTGTTTGAACACTCACAAAAGCTTTAAAAAATACAATCATAGCTATAAAAAAAAAGGAGATCTGGGAAGAATAAATACATGTGTTCCTGGGCATGATGGTGCGCACCATTAATTCTAGTGTTCAGGAGGCTTCATCAGGCAGTTCTCTATAAGTTCGAAGTTAGCCAAGCTACATAGTGATATACTAAACATGTACATGTTTATATACTATATATACTAAACAAATACATGTTTAGTATATTCATTCAATGGAATACTACTGAGTAAGGAAAAGGAAAGAAGTATTGATTCAAAAAAACTACTGACTATGATTATGAACTTAAATAGGAATATTAAGTGAGGGGCTGAAAAGATAGCTCAGTGGTTAAAAGCGCTTTCTCCTTTTCCAGAGGTCCTGAGTTCAATTCCCTGCAACCACATGGTGGCTCACAACCATCTATAATGGAGCTGATGCCCTCTTCTGGCAGGCAGGTGTACATGCAGATAGAAAACTCATACATATAAAAAAATCTTTTGGGATGTAAAGTAAATAAACTTAAATAAAATAAAAATTAAAAAAAGAATATTAACTGAAAGATATAGACCCCAAATACTTTTATAATAAATTTGAGAAAATAAAAAAATATATAGCAACAGAAAACAAATTAATGTGCTGTATGTGTATGCATGTGGTAGTGGTGATTCCAAGTAGCCTGAGGAGGCTTTCAGGCATATATATATATATATATATATAAATATATATAAATTATAAATTATATATATAATTATATATATAAATTATATATATAATTATATATATAAATTATATATATATATATAATTTAGATTCTAGTGATGAATTCACAGGTATATGCATGTTACAATTTACCACATTTAAAATTTTAAGCATGCAAAAAACTTACTGCTAATTAACTATATCTCAGAAATTGTTTTTAAAAAGGACACTGTAAAGATTATGGAAATGTTATAGGAAGCAGGAATGAGCAGTGGTAGTGATCAGGATGGGCAGAATTGAAGACTGATGGCAAGGATGCAGGAATCAAAGATAACTCCGTGACTGTGAGAGTAGCTGACATGAAGTAAAGACTATTAATATAAACAAGGACAATGTAAAGAAGTGTGTGCAAAGCCATTTGCTAACAGAACATCTAATTCTAAAAAACAGCTAAATTTTGCAATGAGAAAAGACAGGCTAGAAATTATAACATAGGGACTCTGCACACTTATTTCAACTTCATACTTCACAGTCTTTATTGTCTTTCCTCTCTTGTTCCTAAAAATAATTTGTTCCTGTGCATCACAATCCAACTTCTCAGAGGAAAACAGATAAACAAACAAACAAACAAAAAAGCAACTCTGAAGTCTAGGAGAGTTCCACTTACCTACACATGACCTTCAGGGAACTTATAGGATCACACTTACACATGACCTTCAGGGAACTTATAGGATCACAACCTGAGGCAAAACACATCTTACAGTTCCAAACATACACTCAGCAAAGTGGGGTTTTCACAGCCTCATAAAAATATTATATGTGCTGGCACTAAGAGAGCAGAAACAGGTATGGTCTATGAGGTCTTGTGATTGTGGTTGCCTTCCTTTTACATCAGTGCCTGCCAGAACAGAACTGTTCTGAGAAGTGCAGTGCAGTTCTTCACACCAGGGCCCAGGGAAACATCTCTAAGCCTGGGAGGATTTCAGGTGAGCGCGCTGTGGAGAGGTCTCAGGGCCTACAATGGGAAGAGATTCAGACTACGCAGTCAATTGTTTTTCTCCTTCCTTCTTTCATTTTAAATGTCAAAGCTCTTCACACTAGAGCGACACCCTAAAATGATTCTCTTACTTTTGCTGTTTTAGTTGAAACAATATTATTTCATGCTCCATAGAGTGCCCACCAGTTGACTCAAACCAGGAATACAATGGGTACCGTATTTCTAACTGAAAAGAAAAAAGATAAGCTGGCGGGATAAAATACTTTTTTTTCCCTGCAGTGCTTTACAGTTGTTTAATCTACAGGTGTTTGTCACTGTTTGAAGACACTGCATTAAGCTATAAATGTACTGACAGACTACCTTAACCCCAGATGGCTGTGGTGCTATACATCTGTACTCAGAAGGCTAAGCAGGAAGATGCAGAGTTCAAGGCCTGTCTGGGACACAAGACCCTGCTTTAGGAAACAAGAAGAACAAACAAATATAAAACTCAAATAAGTAAAATGTCCTCTGAAAGTAAGAAACTTCAAGTTTCATAAAGGTGTACATACAACTGTAATGTTATACAGAAAACACTAGGAACAATGAGAGGTACAAAGTGTCCTCGATATTTCTGGGAGAATATGTACGAGAATGGATCATAGGCTCTTGGTACTATTCAGGTATGGACCTAGCATATAAGCAGTCTAAGTACTGGTGCTGTAATAACTTTCATGCCACTGATGACTGCTTTTACTGAAAGGCCAACTTGCTTTGAACAAAGCAAGTTCATCTATCCTGTACTTCAGCTTCCTCATCTGGAGTAACAGCTTTTTGTACACCAGATATCACTGAGTGCTCTAAATTAGGAGCTCCCTTAATCTGTATAACAACCCCATGTGGCTTTGTTTTTAGATCAGGAAGCCAAGGCAAGGAGAAATCAAGTAGCTTATTCTTGGTCACAGATAGGTGACTGATTAGGGGTTGGAAATCAATTAATATCTTATTTCAAACACTCTGTTCTCAATCATGACCAGTCATTTTTTAGTTATATATTGACTCAAATCCATACTTTTTATGTGAAGCTAGTATTTTATCTAGTAGACAAAGTAGAAATAGAAACTAAACATGGCACTGAGATTAACTGAAACTAGTAAAGAGCATATACCCAAATATAAAATGTGTATGGTATTTAATAATTTATAAAATGCACTACTAGTCTGCTCCTTCTATACCCAAGTAATTAAAGGGCTATGAACAGGCCAGTAAATAGAGCGACACATAAGATATGGCTCAGTTCTGTACATTAGGAAGTACTGACAGACATCACCATAGGACTGCAGATAGAGAAAACACTTTTTTTTTTTTAATTGTACGTGGGTAGCATTTATACCATGGGCTTCATGATGAGGCCAGAGGAAAACTTGTGGAGTTGGTTCTCTCTTTCCACCTTTCCATGGGCTTTGGAGATCAAACTCAGATCACCAGGCTTGTACAGCAAAGCCTGAGTCATCTTGCCAGGGTAAACACTTCTTCTGAAGCTCTGTTGGGAGTGGAGGTGCAGCCTTCTCTGAAGCTAATAAGTTCCACTATTAAAAGTATGATTTTTAGTAAGTATCTGGCAAGATACTGTACACATTGAACAATATGCTGAATGCAGAACAATTCTAATGTTCTCTTCTCTGAATTGTATATGACTATTACTTTTATGATTTCCTGGGTGACAGAGCTTTCAAAAAACAGGATGTTACATTTGCTTTTCCTATCATACATACATGCATATACAAACACACAAATTCATCTATACAATTATACACTCTTCTTCTATCACTAGAAGATTTTGGAGGGCACTGTGGACCTGGACCACATCTTTGTCCCTGTATGCCAGGATACTGCACGCTGTCTATCACATAAAGTTAGCAGAGTAAGTGCACAGCATACACAAACGCATATGCCTGCTTGTTGAGAATAACTAAAAACAGATAAGCTAGTGCTAAATCACAGAGTCGAGCTTATTTCATTCTATCTCAGAGAAATCTGAGTGCCTCCTTCATTCTAGGCACTGATGTAGACATAAAAATTCTGGGGATACAAAGAACATTCTTCCAACAAGTAATGTGAAGGAATTGTCTGAAGGAGATTTGTAAAAATAAGTGATAGAAATTTAAAAAAGATTTTCAAAGTGTTCACGGAGTTTTGATTTTTAACAGTATTTTTTTCATCATATGCCTAGTTTTATTTGAAAAAAATGCCAGGAACAAAAAAAATGGAGATTAAGCTGCCTCTTGAACTTTATACACAATATAAAAGGTTAAGATCAAGGTCATATGGAACACAAATGGTTTAGGCAAAAGAGGTAGAAGAAACATTAAACCTTACTCTGGAGAATGTGTTAGAATTTAATCCTAGATCGTCAAATTTTCCTGGAATTATAAACTTTGTTCAAATATACCTTTTAATCTTGTTTTAGGTTCCTATTCTATCAAATAGGGTAAATTTTCCTGAGGGTGTGGGGGGAAGTGGCTGGAGGGCAAAGGAGGATGCAGTATGGTTTAACGGTTTCCTGACTTTGAAATATTCTAAAAATACTGCACTTTCATTGCAAATATGTAATGGAGTATCATCAACACTGTGCTCTGTGTTGCTGGGGCAGCTCAACCATAGTTTTATTCACTCTTATGCGACTCTTCAGTTGGTACATAGGAAATAAAGCCACAGAGCCAGTCCTGGCCTTATCTCCCAAGCATCCCAGTGCTGATGACATGTGGCAGGCCCAGCAACTAGGGATTACCCTGGGTTAAACAACCCAGTTCTGCCATCTGATACTCTTCTTTTGCATCTTAAATTGCCATAAACTTATTTGCCTTGGAACTTAACCTATGATCAAAAACCTGGCATGTTTGACTTAAAAGCAGTACTCCTAAAAACAGATTAGAGTACAATTAGGTAAAGAAAAAAAATCTAAAAAAAAGAAGGAACTTTAAGATGTGGTATATTTATTCATTACTTTTTCTTAAGTCTTTTTCTTCCTTCACACAGATTAGAGCAAAGCTGTGGCTTCTGGACGCATTTCCTTTGAAGAGTCATAGGCTTGTAGAAAGACTGTATGCTTTCCACTTCTAGAGTCAAAAAACTCATATTGGACTCACAAAACAGCTAAGACCAGTCACCATCTGGCAACTGTATGGTGGCTTGTGTAAAATGAACTGGTAGTCACAGTTCAGTTCCCATTTGACAGATGTCCACTTCACAAAGAGAATATCACACTCAGCAGCCTGGTTGGCAGAGGAGTGGTGACTGGGCATGGAAACTGCACTTACTTTTTCTGCCTAACTGGGTTGCTTATTAAAACACCAAGTCATGCTGCAGCAAGGCAGAAGGCATGTGGCAGGGAATACAGCAATAGCTCTCAGTGAAATTCTGTGCTTCTCATTTACCCTACTTATGAACCCTGTTTTATTGTTTGTTACTTGTCTTAATTAGGCTGCATGTATTGAGTCACACATGGCTATCTTCTAAGACCACTGTTAAAACATATCAGCTTCACTCAGCGATCGATGAAGACTGTAACTGCTCATAATCCTCTCTTAGCTTTCCTTACAGTATCAAGGAAAATGATTTGGAAAGAGCAGGTGGTAAAAGACCCTCCTTATCTTGTCCTTGGGTTAAGAAAATGAACAAGTTACTTAAGGAATCCTAAAAAGAAAGGACATGGTGGTTCTTCATTATAAAATGTAACTTCTCACTTAGAATCTTATAAAAGACTTTAAAAACAAACAACAAACAACACAAAGAACTCAAATGTCCAATTTTCTGTTTTGTCTCACTGAAGTATAAGGCCCAGCTCGACAGTGAAACTCGGATGCTCTGCTTTCTCTCTCTTAATGGAAGAGAGAGGGGGCCAGGCTCCTAGCATAGCAGTAGAGTGCAAAAACAAAGCAGTTCTTTTGCTGATCTCTCTCAACACATGAAAGCATTCTGGTTATATTTTCTTTTAAATATTCTGTTTTTAAATATTCTCACATACAAACATATAAAAAGCAAACACTGAACCAACCTGATTTAGAGAAGAACATTCAAAAGAATTTTAGAAAGTGAAAAAGATTAACCATGTTTATTTTCTTATATGAAACAATATCCATTATGTAGGAGTGTGTGTGTGTGTGTGTGTGTGTGTATGTATGAGTGTGTGTATGTAAATATGGCAACAGGACATATTCTGAATTATTATTGTTTATCATAATATTTTCCTACTAAACACAATTCAAATATTTATGAAAGGGATGTATTAGCAATATGTGTTTTAGAGAAGTATATCTATCAAAACTGTTAACACATTTACTTCCTTCTCAATATTGTGGTTTCTATAAGAATTATCTTTCCCCAAAATGTTGTACAGGCTTATATAGGCTTCTGAAAGCAGTGTTAATTCTGGGTAGGGTAAAGCAATAAAACAAACTAGCCTCTCTTTGAAATGACTGTTCATTATTGACAACTGTGGTTCTTAGCGATTCCTTCCATGAAAGTCAGTGACTCCTTTACTGGGCACAGAACCAACCTATAAAGCCCAACCACCATTTTCAAAAGTAGATATAGCTGGCAGCAAGAGAGGCTGTGAGAGCTAATCAAATAATTGTCATAAGCAACAAAATGTGACTCAGAAGTAACATGGTGCTAATGGTTGAGTTGTAATGTAAATTCTGCACAAACCATAGAATCGCCACATCAATGACAAATTTAAACCTGAAAATCCTCAGAAGATATAGAATAGTACTAAACAGAGGAATGTGGACTAAGCTCTATGCTGCTAACAGGATGCCCAAGTAAATGGGCAAAGTGGGCATGTAATTATTAAGGAGTCTGACATTTTTAACATCAGGAACACTAGGATGCAGAAATTGGAATAGTGACTTAAGCTTGGAATTTAAATAAGCTCCTCTACAGACTGATTTTTAGTCACAAACCAATTGTTTTGTTACACTTTATGCTTTCTCAAGAGACCACTAACTTTGTCCAGCTATTCTCATCCCTTGACTCACTCTACCACAATTTTTAAGTACTAAAAATACTTACTTCAATTGTGTATATTTTCTAGCAACACAATTAAAAAAGAAAAGCACTCAAGATTTCCCTACCCAAAAATTCAGAATAAACATTTCATAGTTTATCCAGCTTACAAAGTCAGGTATTATTTTTTCACTTCCTTCTCATTATTTTCTTCTCTTTCTGCTTTTTACTACTCCTTATCTAGTTCCCTATACCCTTAAGTTCTTCACTGAGCAATGGATTTGCAACATTTTATACTTTATTCCTCAGAAGTCTTCCAGGGAGGACTTCACATCCAATTGGGAAAAGAGGCAAAGAAAAAACCAATTTCAGATTATAACGAAGTTGAAAACAATAGAGTATAACAAATTATCATGCTTCCTGTGAGGATTAAGGGTACTAGTCAGCATAATATCAAACAATATGTATTAAGTAGGGCCTGGCAGTTCTTCTGCAGGACCCCATGCTAAATACCATTGTAGTAAAAATGGTGTTTCACTGCTGAAACAACCAGGCACCAATGGATTATACTATGTGAAATTGCCCAAAACCAAACTTTAAAAGGTGGGTTTTAAAGGCCTATATAGTTTTTCTCCCCTCCTGGAGAGAAAATGGAAGATGGAGACTTATAGGACTCAGGAAGGTCACAAACTTGAAGGCCCCATTCCAAGGTTACACAGACAATAAACATCCACAACGGGACAGGACAGGAGAATGTTCAGCAGAGTTTCCTGCGGGCGAGCTGGAGCTCCAGGGACTCAGCTCCCCTGCTGTCACCCCTGCTAGGTGATGCAGCTGCTTCGGAGTCATTCCTGTAAGCAATCACAAGACAGACTTGGGTGGAACCCTTTCATCAGTCTGTACTGGTGACCTATCTGGGTAAACAGATGTTTGTTCATGTTTCCTCAGGAAAAACAATGCAGCAGAAGGCCAACTTGATGCATTAGGGATGACTTTGTTATACCTATGTAAGGGCTGCAGCAGACCTCATCTCCTTGCATTTAATCGGAAAACTGTCGGAAAGGCACTATATAAAGACTTTAACTGGTCTTGTTCTAAATTTCCCACAGGGAGATGATAGAAGAAGGAAGACTGAAAATGAAGAAAAAGAGGAAGGAGGCTATATGAGCCTGATCCTGAGAAGGGAAACGTCATACTTCCTGTCACATGATCTTAACTCCTCTAATCTTTCACTTCATCTATGTCATAGGAAAAGCACTGAACTCTCAAGCACGTAAGTATAATGCTTTCTGAACAGTAGGCCACAAAAAATACTTATTGCCACATGACTCTGGG
The DNA here is from genome assembly GCA_028658305.1 of Pachyuromys duprasi. Classification (NCBI taxonomy): domain Eukaryota; kingdom Metazoa; phylum Chordata; class Mammalia; order Rodentia; family Muridae; genus Pachyuromys; species Pachyuromys duprasi. The sequence goes on from CM053760.1 coordinate 26,455,011, forward strand.
CTACTTATTTCCCTTTCAATGATACCTTAACCTCCAAATCACACTTACAAACAGTTTTGCACCAGTCCTTTTAAGATGAGCAAGGTACACTCTTGAGAACTGCTAAGTTAGTTGCTGCAGTCCCATCTTCTTAACTTTTATACGGTGCTCTAAGTGCACCACTTCTATATAAAAGTTTGGCTCAAACTCTGAACTTTACCCCCTGTTCAAACGTTTTAAGAATAAACATCAGGATCCCAGGGGTTTGCATTAATTCAAAGAGCTTATCTATACAGAGCCTCATTCCGCACTTGAGCATCTTCAAAACTTCAATCAGAGTCTACCCCCACTTTTCTTTCTTTCTTTTTTTCTGAGAGCACAAACCCTCCTTTTAATGTGTTGCTATAGGTTTTTCCCTCTTTTCATTCTTATGACTTAATGCTCTCAGTCCTTTTAAGTTAACTTGCTAGACTTTTCCATGTGGGTCCACCTTCCTAGACCTTTGTGATTCATGCTGCTCTCCTTTGGAAGGCATCCATCTACTTGATAGAACTTCAATAACACTTGCTAATACTGGGTATGGTGTCCTAGAAAGCAGCAAAAAGGCTCTGTGTGGTAGAAAATTGTTGTTACCTGCTCCATACTGCTTGCTCTAGCATCACTTGTTTTTTTTTATAGTTTATTATTCTTATTTATTTATTACAATTGATTCATTTTGATTCCTAGTTGTAGTCCCCTCATCTTCTTCCAGCCCCACCCATCCTACCCCTTCTCCCCCTATATCCCTTCCCTAGTCCACTGATAGGGGAGGACCTCCTCCTCTTCTATCTGACCCTAGCCTACCAAGTCTCATCAGGCCTGGCTGCATCATCTTCCTCTGTGGCCTGGCAAGGCTGTACCCCCAAGAGGGAGGTGATCAAAGACCTGGCCACTGAGTTCACGTCAGAGATAGCCCCTGCTCCCCTTACTAGGGAACCCACTTGGTAACTGGGTTCCTATGGGCTTCCTTTGAGCAGGAAAGTCTAAGTCCTCTCCATGCATGGTCCTTTGTTGGAATATCATTTTCTGTAGGGCCCCTGGGCTCGGTTTTTTTTGGGGGGGGCTCTGTTTGTCTCCTTGTGCACTTCCTGTCCCCTCCAAATCTTTCTATCTCCCTCTTTTTCCATAAGGATTCCTGCACTCTGCCTAAAGTTTGGCTATGAGTGCCAGTATCTCCTTCCATACCCTGATGGCTGGAGTCTTTCAGAGATCCCCTGTGGAAGGCTCCTGTCCTGTTCCTTGTCTTCTACTACTTCCGATGCCTATCCTGTTTTCCCTTCTGAGTGAAGTTTCAGCCTCTTCCCTAGGGTCCTCTTTGTTGGTTAGCTTCTTTAGGACTATAGATTTTAGTATGTAGCATCACTTGTAATGCAGAGCATTTGGGGGTGGGGCAATTTGGCCCACTGTCTTGTCAGATACCTTCTTTCCTATATACCTCAATGCCTATAATATTTGTCTAACTTTCTATATGTCTCTGGATAGGATCTCTATTGAATTATAGTAGCATTTATGTTTTATCATGAAGTTTAAATGAAGAAAGAGGGTGAAAAACCAGCAGCACTTACTGAATAATGCAGGAGACAGAGACAATGGTTCCTTGGCAGGTTGGGCTACAGAATCTGCTATATAAATCTAAGGCACAACTCACCTGAAAGCATTTTATAATGATGGAATTCCAACAGAGCTGACGAATAACATCACAGAACATTCTATTTCAATCTTGTACTTCTGTTCTCTGATTCCAACCTATGATCTACTAATAGGAATAAAAATTATATTCCTTCATTTTTCAAGATAATCACTGCCTGAAGTATATGAGTTTCTCTAATTTGAGTTAATGCCAGAGTGTGAATACTGGTTTAGAAACTTCTTTCTCATTAATTTACATAGAGAGTGAAACAATATTGATCCTAAATACCAAATTCTGTGGTCTCACTTGTCATCCCTATCCATCCTGATCCATTAATTTGCCATCGTAATTTGTCCCCATTCAGCTGATTTACTCCCTTTTCTATTTGTAGGAGAACCTGCTATTCTGCTTTTTTACTTCTATATGGCTGACCACACAAATCAGCTAAAAGGCAGCCTGGAGACACCTAGCACATCATAATGCATCATCTCCTATGTGCCTTTATGTGCTTCTTTCTCCATAGCATGTACTCATCAAAGTTGGTCTGAAGGTCTTAGCCTTCAATATGTCTAACTGGACTAGTTTACTGCCAGAGTATTTCTAATGCTATCCCTAAAGTATCACTGAGATGCCTAAAGTTAATTTTCTACTGAGTTTTACAATATGGATCAGAATACTTTCAACCTCTTTAACCAATTCTCCTAAAAGCCAATATATTAGCATCTATCATTTCCGCTACCAAAATACATAATTTTCTTTTAATACAATATTATTTTAGGTTAATTTTTACTTTTCTACTTGGTAGATACTTAAAATTCCTTGGTAGTTTCAAAAGGTTTTGATGATCACAATGATTGTTGTATATTTATTCATATAAGGAATGCCTACTTCTTACTGGAAGACTACTTCTTGTAAAAAGTTTGAGTCAACCAATGTTGTAAAAGACAGCATGAGAATAGGTGGTCTCAGTATTAACGAAATTAGAACAAAGAACCAGCAATCTGAGACCTTAAGCCTAAATAAACTTTGTTAGCATTTTGGGCAATATGTATCAGAATAAAAATTGGTATTAACTGTACTAACATAATTTGACATTTCACAGTGGGTGGAATTACTAAGGATAATAGGCTTTTCCAAAGGGTATGCAACATTATTTTTAAATGTGAGCATTTAAATTCATTTTATAATAACTATAATCAATTCTAAACTTTCATCAGCAGTAAAGTTTGAAGACAGAAGAAAGTAAGCCTCTTAATCAGAATGTATGGATTTCTAGGACCTATGGATTCAAAGTGAGTAAGGGAGGTGCATGGTGGCAGCTCTCTGGCAATCCTTAACGTGTTTCTAAGTAAATAACAGGATTGCCTTGTGGATGGCATCTTTCTGGTGAGGAAGTGGGACTGCTTATTTCCAAAGGACTGGTTTCATAACGTCTCAAGCCTGGTCATCTACAGTGGCACAACTGTAGAGCTGATGCTATAGCTCCTCTGCCATAGAGAAATCACATTGGATGCCAATGAAAGGCAAATGAGTCTTCTAGGTAGTCAAGCTATCAACATAAAATGGCAAATGCAAACTATGAAGCTACCTAGACTTCATTCTTTCCATCAACCAGCAATATGTGTTGAAGGCATTCAAAGAGACAAAAGCCACGAGCCCTAGGTTTTCTGTTATGTGAAATTTCTACCAAAACAAGCTGCTTTCCCCTTCTGTCCAGAGCTTGTATTCTTTAGTCTTCTAAAACTTTAATCCAGAAACCTAAATCTACCAGGGACAAGACAACTGGGGACTTGCTAAAGGCTTAATCTTCCAGACACAGGAGAAGCGAAACAAAATAGTCAGAGGCAAGCTTGAGTAATTTCTTGTCTTCTTTGATATTGGCTTTGATACTGGCACTCTGTGTGTTCTGTAGCTCTCTCTCATTCCCTTTCTTCCTTTTTTACTCTCCAGAGACATAAAGATCAAATGTACTCATGATAAATATTATCTGGAAAGGTAGAAACTGGCTTTGATCGAAGTAACAGAAATAAGACAAATTCCAGTCATTCCACAGTATGGGCCACTAGAAAGGATTCTTATGAGAACTTAAGGAAAATTATTTTGTGTTTCTCACTTCTTTAACTCAAATTATTCAATGTGTGGTATTTAAAACTCCATTAAAATAACTATATTATTAACTCTTTCATTTATTTTTATGTGTGATGTACATGTTGTATGTATACATGTACACTGGTTCCTGTCCTGTGCGGGCACGCAGCATGCATCTTTAGGAAGTCTTCTGTCTCCCACTCACTGTGAGAGCACCAGGATTACAGATGCACACTGCCATATCCCACTTTACACAGGTCCTCACACATTCACAGCAAGCACTTCACCCCACTAAGCTATCTTCCGAGCCCTCTAACAATTCTTTTTGTAAAACCATGTGATGGATTAGGATCCCTGCCTACACATATATAGACAATCTGATTGTGTTCTATATTTACTCTGCTGGTCCTCAGTCAGTTAACGATGAAAGGGTGCCACAGTAGGTGATACAGTGATTTCTGTTAGGATAAAATTACCTCAAGATAAAAGAATTCTTCTTGAGGACCACTAAATATAGGACAGTCCCACATAATCTGGGTACAGTTTTAAGAAATGTGGGACAGTTAGATGTGGTGGCACAGACCTATAATCCTAGCATTGTTTGTATTATGTAAGGCTCTGATAGAGGTTTTCAGGAAGAAATGAAAGGTGTGTAGAATCATGTTTTGTCACCTCACTGCAGCCCGAGCCCCTCGCATCATAACTCAGTGTTCTTATAAACCTGTAACATTTCCGAGAACACAGCTTGAAAGATTACTAGTTGTCATTGTACTCTACTACAACATTCACATTTGGAATTTACTGAGTATGTAAAACACCTCTCAGTGGTAGGTATCACCTCTATCGTGGGGATAGACAAACTGAGGTTCATTCTCTAAGTTATCTTATAGTAGGAAGTACCAGCTGTAAGTCTTTTTGCAGGGTCCATGCTCATTCTACCAGAACAAGAAGAATCATCTCAATCGTGAGCTGTCACTCTTCCCAATTCTGAATTATTTTTTTTTAAGTTAGGCATTGCTGTCTTTCCCCCATCACTGTTCATTCTCTAGCCACCTAGTTTCACCCTCATTCCACTGTACCAAACTAAAGAGAGATTAGGTCAAAGTTAGACCTTATCTCTCAATTATTCTCAAACACTGAGTAAAGTCGGTGAGATGGAAAGAATCATCTTGCCATCATAGTCTAAGATCAGTGGGGCCAGTCTGGTGGGTCACCCAAACTGCAGCCTGACGGAGAGGAAGATGAGATAGTAATCGTGTCATAAGCATCACGAAAGCTGCTCTTCTGAACCTTGAAAGCAATAACTCTTTCCAAAGGAAACATGCATTTAATTTTCATTTCACCCAGAAAACACTGAGCTCTGAGCAATGCAGGGGTACACAGCTGCGTGACTGATGACCTCCTAACATGCTTCATGAATAAAAGGAAGTTTTCTTTTCTCGGCCCCAGCTTACAGAGATAGTCAACACTAATGATTTCTACTTTCTATTTCTCTTTTGGCTTAGAAGCTATCAAAGAGACGGTAAAAAGTGATGAGCAAAGCACTACATTAGGATTGAGGTTCTGTTCCTGACTTACAGCCTCAAATGTTCAGTTATTTTAATCACTTGGTTTTCATTCCTGTAAAATCAGAATAATGATTTAAATTTAGAAATAGCCTTCATTATAGAGCATGTTTCTTCAGAGGCCATGATCCTTGATTATAATTTTGATTTTGGTCCAACCCACACGTTTCATTACCAGCAGCTATGGCCCCATGTCTGGTCTTGACTGAACAATGTTTGCATCCTCCACTTGTCCCAGCATACAACTCTCCCTTTCACTCTGAGACAAGGTGATCTTTCAGCTTTACCAGCTGTCTACTTTAGGCGGTGTGGAACATATTCCACCCCATTTGCTATCTTTTCCAACCTTTTACCAGATCAGCTCAGCCATCCCCAGCCTCAGATTCTCTATGAATTCCCTTCTCTGCTTGTTCACAGACCAATAACACGATGTCTTTTTTTGTCTCTTGCAGTTCTCCATGACCATAGCCTCTTAGGGCCCACTCTGAAACACAATCTAAGTGCATCAGGCTCTTTTCTGCTCTTCAATAGTTCTCCTCTTCAATTTCCCAATCCAATAATTTTAAGTCTATTCTTCACAAATCCTCAATTCCACCTGGTGCTCTCAGAAATTTACTATTTACTATAAAAACAGAGAGTTCATCTACTAGATATTATCTACTAAAGAGCATATTTTCTCTCTATGTTGACACTTTCAAAATGTTACTGCCTCCTAACTTCACTCCTGTCTCAAACTAAGTATCTTTCTACCCTTCTACTTTTATTCTTCAGTTTTTCCTTCTCTCCTTTCAAGGACCCTGACTCAAGACGTATTTATATTTCTATGATCACCATTTGTTCTACTTGTTCTTATCACCATCAGATGCAGTAACAACAGCAGAGCATGTAAAAAGTGTTCTTTCCTGAGCAGAGCAGTAGTAAAGAAATCTACATGACCAGCTCCACACACCTTCAACCCCTCTCCTCCTCCAGAACAGCCACCTTCCTTCAGAAATGTTGCTTACTCCTTGCAACCACAACATTCAATATTTTTTCCTGGCCTTCATTCTTTTTGACCCTTCAGAGGCATCTCAAAATTGAACCAAAATTTTTCCTTATCCTCGTTCTCACCATTGCAAATTCCTTCCCCATTTTTTTTCAGATAAACCAAAACTCTGCTCTGTTGTTCATGCTCCTGTTACTCACTTCTTTCCTTTACACCCTCAGGAGAGGCAGAACCCTTCTCTGAGCACAAGATGACACACTGTACTCATTGTTTTTTTTGGGGGGGCGGGGTCACTTTTGGCTTAATTATACTTTCTAGGCCCCCTTTATCTAAAAGAGAAATTTTTTAATCCTAAGAACAAAAACTCTTTAAAACCTGGCCCCATCTTATAAATTTTAGCTTTATGATTTTCCTGTTTTCCATTTCATTTCACATATTTTATATTTGTGAGACTTCGGCTTTCAGACTATACTCTGCCAGTATCTCTTTCTCCCTCCCTCTTTCTCTCTCCTTCCTACCTTCTCTAGGAATTAGGTTAAGCTAAGTCCTTCCACTTGAAATGCTTAACTTGTAATGTTTAATCTCTATTTACTAAAATCCCATTTCTGGTTTCAAAATTTGGTAAAGATGCTACCTTTTCCTATATCATGTAAAATAAAATTTATTTATTTTTTTCTGTGAACTTCTCTAATTTCTATGTTTATCTTCTTCTTTTGTAGTTACTATTATCTCATGTTCTTTTATTGTAGTGACCTATGAGCTTACTTTATTGTTCTTCTTAGATTTTAAGATTTTTAAAAGACAGTTATGAAGATAACAACTATAATAGTCTTTTATAACAAGTTCCTACCATATTCAATCATGGAACATCACTAAAACTGCACCTTATGAGGACTGTCCCCATTATTTTGATATGATTAACTGAAGTGCTCAAGAGAAATTCTTAAGGAAAATTAGATCCAAGAATTGGATGTAGGCATGTCTTTTTTTTTTTTTTTTTTCTCAAGACGGGTTTTCTCTGTGTAGCCTTCGCTGTCCTGGTTTGTAGGCCAGGCTGGCCTCGAACTCAGAGATCTGCCTGCCTCTGCTTCCCTGAATGCTGGGATTACAGGCGTGCACTGCCACACCTGGCTTGTCTTGTCTGGTTTTAAAAATCATATTTTTATCCACTATATAGTATTTCTCATCATCTGCAGAATTGGCAGATCAGTACTGAATAAAACATGCTCCTCCTGGGCAGGAGAGATAGTTTAGGGAGTAAAGTACTTGCTGTACAAATGTGAGCATCTAAGCTCAGCTCTGCGTATCCATGTAAAGACAAGTGTAGTAGCACACATCTTCAACTGTAACACTCCTTCATAGAGATGAGAAGAAAAGACAGTTTTCATGGAAGCTTACAAGCTTACTAGCCTGGATGGCACATACTGGAACAACAGGGATCGAACAAGGTGGAAGGCCAGGCCAGACACCTAAGGCCATCCAATAGTCTCCACGTGTGCTCCCACCCTGGGGCCCAGAAACATATATGTAAACATATGAAACACGGAGAGATTTTTTTAAAGTTCCTCTTAAATCCTAACAGGTTAGGATAGTTTACTTAGTTAGATTCCCTAGTTTCTGAAAACTGCTTGCATAACGTATCCGTAAGAAGAAACAGACAGCTTAGACTTCAACTCTTGAAGAATGAAAGCAGAGTAAATCTTTTATATATCAAGATTAAAAACGCAAAGAAAAAGAAATATCTAATTCATCTGGATTAAGTAACAGCATAACTTTTGCCTCTTTCCTTGGAATCATCAAGGCCAATGAGGCAATGAATCAAGGCTATCCAAAAGCCTTGCCTAGATAACTTAAACCACATTTAGACAAAGCCTCCAGGAATTCTAATTTCTGAGACTCTGACATCAGTGTTGTGAAAACATGGTAACTGTACTCTGCTGACAGAGTCAAAATCAATGTAAATTTGGACTTCAGTTTTACAAATGATCAGGTAAAATTATATATGGTATGCACAGATACTGATGCAAAGAAAATGGTAGCTGTTGCTTTCTATACATAAGCAGCTAAGAACTGTAATCCTCTGAGAGCAATGTCATTATATAGCTCAAATCCCATCACAACAAATACCTTTACAACAGAGATGTCTGTATAACAAAAACCCTTTCAAGCCTTGGCTGACAGCCCACATATTTCAAGCAATATTTGATATGAGACTTGGAGTTCACGGTAATGGGAATTGACCTGTATTTCCAAAGGTAAGATTTGAATGATTTCATCTGTAACTCCTATCCCATGATACCAGGAGTCGGAGTGATGTACAACCCAAACCCATGAGTATAAGAACTGAGCACAATGGCAGAAATGAAACCATCAGTGCTCTTAAAGGGAGAAATCCCATCTTTTCACTTGGGGAACACTTAGCTATGAAAATGAAGCAGACGGCGTGTTTTTTGTTTGACTGTTTGTTTTGTTTTGTTTTTAAATCTCCTCTTACCGAAAGACAAAAGAGTTAAGTGTCTGAAGCCTGATGAGTAATGGCAGATATACACTACTAGCTGAGGAAACTGGACTACGTGTTCTAGCTTTTTTGAGCCTCAGCATCTTCACCCGTAAAATGTGACTGATACTATCTGCCTTCAGGATTTTGGTAAAGCTGAACGGAACATGTATAAAGCTCTCAGCAAGGGCCTGATATGGATAAATGCACCCCAGAGCATGTATATGTTTTCCCTCTCTCTTCAAAAGCTTTGGTTTCTTTTCTGCATGCTACTTTCACGAAATTACTTAGAAGACAAGATGAACAGAAGTTAACAAAACATATAGTCTCAAATGTAGTCTGTATATGATATTGCTCAAAAGAACGTATGAGTAAGCCATACATAGAATACACACAACTGTGGAAAAGGTCTTTGGGCCAATGTAAGAAAGACATATTCAAAATATAAAGCAACGAGGCATCATAGTAAAAACTGACTTTTGATTCTTTTATCAGAGGCCATTTTGAGAAAGGTCGATCAACCGAGTGTCAGTGTCGCATTGTTCTCAGTGAGGATGCAATGGGTCTGCTGCTATAGCTAAGTTTTTTCCATCCTACTCCAGTGATGGAAAGAACTTTTATTTAAACACTACTTAGTCCAAAAACATGCATTATATTGTCTCTCTTAAGTTGGGTGCTATGAAAAATATTAAAATAAACTCCTAATTTCTTTGTGTGGAAAACATCTAAATATTCACCAAGGTCTCTAACATAATCCTGATTTCTGTAGTTTTATATTTTATTAATTTTAGATACCAGAATTTCTACTTTTCTAATTATAGAGGGTCAAAGTTACATATACAAAATTATGGTCTCTTTAAAACAACTGTAGTATTACATTGTATGTTTTTTGGGGGGGAACCTAATTTATGAACAAAATCTGAAGGCAGATCTGTCTACTTTTACAAAGTGAGTATTGGCTGTTGGCTTTTAAATTTCTTTAAGACAGTCCCAAAGTCCAACAGACACTATAGAGAACAGGAGCTAGCCCAGAACTTCACACAATTACAAAGTATCAGTCTTAAAAATTTCTTATTCTTTTATCTTTAAACGGCTCAGAGAAAACTGTGAGGTAAGGTTCATGTGCCTAACTAAAAAGCACACACAAGCCAGACAATGAGCTCCCTCTTATAAGATGCACATAAAAATAAAACAGGCTGGGAAGAAACAGTAAAGCACAGAGAGAAAGGAACTGTGATACCCACAGAAGAAAGAGAAGCCCTGTGCGGAAAGACTGAAAAAAGAACACAATCTAAAGCAAGAAGGTTAAAATAGCAACATAAACCAGTGGCAACAGCAGAGAGAGTATTTGAAGTGCAGTCTATACAGAGCTTACAATGTGGTAGGACTTAAAAACACAGAAGCATCAACCAAATTCTTGGTCTCAATTTTAATAACTGCAACTTCTACCCCATCACCATTATCTTAAAATGGAGGCAGAAATAAGCACCAGACTTTTCGCTTTGATCTTACCTCTGATGAGGGTGTAAGCCTTGGGTAAGTCTATAGGTGTGTTAACTATCTCATGCCCCTAGCGCTGGCTCCAGCACACACAGTTCTCTTAATGGTCTCCACTGGCCCCCAAGGATGGGAGTCTGTCTTTAAAGTGAACCCCTTCTCGGTCCCACCAGTGGCATCCCACCAACAGTTTGCAAGTCATTTTCAAGGTCTCTACAGGCTATGGAAAAGTGCGATGTATTTGTAATCACATGAGAAATCATAAGAATGTAGCATAGAAAGAGTTAGCTCCTGAAATACAAGGCTGAGAAACATTGTTCCTTACAGGGGCAGCAACTCCACCCAGAGGCCACACTGCTTAGAACATGACCTCATACGAGCAATCAGGAGACCATGAAACGGGCAGCATTCCTGCCCTCCTTCTTGAGTCCCACCTGTCCCGGCAGGCGGGAGTTCTGGGAGGAGCCCTGAGGCGTAGCCAGAACACCAGGGCTGCCAGCACCAGCTGCTCTCAGCCTGCCCTCCCTTCCTCTTTGTCACCCTCCCTCCTGCGTGCTGAAGGCTCTGGGAGCTCTGGCCACCCCTGGAGTACCCATCACAGTCACTAAGCCCACCCTGACACCTGACTGACCCCTATCCCATGCGCCACATGCTTTCTGTACCTTTACTCTGGGGAGGGTTCTGACTCCGGTCGCGGAGGACGTTGATCTGGTAGACAGCTCCATAAGGCTCAAAAAGTTCTTTCAGCTCCTTTTCCGACCAGGACCTAGGGATCTGTCCGACAAACATCTTAATGGCATCTGGGTCTGGTTGGTCTGAATGATCCAAAGCTCCGTTCATCTTGTTGGCTGTGCCGTTACTGTCAAAAACGGAACCAGGAGCCAGAGTTAGGGCTTCAGGGTGAAGGACAGGAAGAAAAAAGCGTGGGGGTTGGGGGTGAGAAGGCGGAAAGAGGAAGAGGAGCACAGGGGAAAGTGCCTAATGAGTCGTAGAAATTTGAACTAAAACAAAGCAGAGGCACCATTAGGTTGCTTCTCAGCAGCAGCGTGATGCTTTCACTGCATGCTGCTGCTGTTCAGCATTGACTCTGGAGCACAGGGCAGTGCCTGGACGCCTGTCACCCAGGGCATGGACAGCTCAGAACCCAGGCTTGGGAGGCAGCTGCAAGTTAAGTGCAGGTCTCAATTGGCAAGGCTGCCATCAACACATCACAAATCGGCAGCATTATCAGCTCTGCTCTGGTTATCGCTGGGAAAGAATGGCAGAGCTGGATTTCTCACCCTCTCCCCCATTCCCCGCCCTTTTTCAGAGGTTTTGGAAGAGAGGTGGTAATAATAAAGTCACATGGAAAGAAAATGAAACACTTGGCAGTCCATCAGATGACTAATGCAAGATGCCGGTGATGAATTTGCAGAGTGTGAGAGGCATCCATGTGTGCATCAAATTAGTACGATGTTGCTGCTCAGAATGGAAAGCGCTCCAGCTATGCAGCTCGGTGCAGCTGATTGGCTGCTTGCACTGAAGAAAAGGGCCAGAGCTTGGGGGGGGGGGTTCCCTTTTAAAAAGCACATTGTTTATGGGACCTAAGCACAAAGGGCTTAATTCAGAGAGGCAAAAGTGATCTCAGAATTGCTTGCTTTGTGTTGGGAAAAAATACACCAGAGAAAGTTGAGTTCCCACTAAAGAACACTGAATATTTCAAATCCTTCACACTCCATAAATTGCTCTCTGTATATCTGACTTCCAGATGTTGCACTTAAGTTCTAAACAATCACACGTTTGGGAAAGAGGAAAAAAAGTCTGCTTTTTCTTCTGCTAGCTTTAGTAAATATTTGGGGCGGATACAAAGAACGAAAGCATTTTTTAAATGTCTTTCTTCCTATCATTTTCCAGACCCACATTTGGGAGAGAAAACTTGTTTCAAGCCTTATATGATGAAGAAGTCATTCCTTGGACACCCCATTTGAACTAGAATAACAAAGCAAACTAAATAACCTTTTCCTCATAACCTCCATCCTATACACTGTATACCCAACTCCTCTCTAAAAGAAGACTAAATGCTTTTAAATGTGTCCTTTTGTAGTGGAGTACTCCTAGTTCAGTTACTTAGTCTGTGAAAATACAAAACACCTGACCAACTACAAAGCCAGCAGTCTAGTACCTACAGACCTGCAGGCAATCACTTCACGACATAAGCAGGACATAAGCAGGTCAGAAAAGATGATACACTGAATTGTAAATGGCAGGTGTGGTTTCACTGTAGCCTCAGAGAAATACCAAAACTGTACTGGAAAAAGATCATAAGTAAAGTTCCTTATTTTGTTGCAAGAAACATACAAACAGAAAGAACACTTTAAAGCTGCTGCAGGTCTAGACTCAATAGACTGGAGCCACGTATATACACACATATATATTAAAAAAAAGCATGCCCACAATCTTTAGCATGGGAACAACTGGGAGCTAAGGCATGGGGTTCCTGAATTTGAAAAAACCTAATCTATACAGTGAAAAGTTTTACACACACACACACACACACACACACACACACACACACCTAAAAGCCAAGAGCTTGTAGAATGAAAAAAAAACACCACCTCAATCTAGATTTAATCCAGACAGCAAATGATGTCAGATACTCTTCACTAAGTTTGTTTCAATGTCTACTACCTCTACCTCCCTATTTTACCACTTTTTTAAATCTTTAAAGTAAACAACCAGACTGTCTAATATGAAGTATTTTCAGAGCATTCTCTAATCAACCTTATTGTTATAAAAATGTTCTACTGAATAAAATATTGAATACAAAATCTTTTTTAAACAATTCAGGCATAATCCAATGCTGGCTTATATTAGAGCTAGATCATTTATCTTGTTCTCATGCACCTATCTTATTTCCGATCACTGGGAATTCAGTAAACAGTTTAGCCTGTGTAGCTGTGCTGGCGCAGAGTGGAGGCGGCACAGCTCTTTGCTGTAGAGTATAGAGTGTTTATAGCACTTTGAAAGCTGAAGAGTGTGGCAAGGCTTCGGGACAGGAAGGACTTGTGGTTACTGCTGTTGATAACCAGCAAGATGCAAAGAGGAAGGTACTGCTACAGTCTAAGCTAGCAGAAAGCAGAAGCTGGACGATGATTAATATGATGTAAGAGTTAGGCTGCAGTATACTGCCTAACAGGCCTAATAGCTAACCTTAGAGTTCTGAGGCAAGCACTCACTAATGTTCCTATCTCAAAGGAATATTCCTTTTATGCTTCCTCAAACAACAAAAACTCACTGAGTCAAAAAAGGAGGAAGGTTGCAAAGAGGGATGAATGTTTACCTCTCTGGTCCTTACATGGTAAAAAGTGCTTATTTAGCATCTCTTCCAGTCAGCTGTCCCTCCTAGACACCGTGGAACCTCTTAGCATTCAAAGCACATGCAGAGCAGTGGCAAAATGCATGGCCTCTGTATCCTGAAATCACCACTTTCTAACTGTGTTATTTGAGCTTCAGATCCTTTATCTATAAAATGGCTACAACAGATTCTGCCTCATACAGTCACATGGCCCAGAATAAGTGTTCTATAAATGTCTGCTATCTCACTGTGTGCATTCCCTTTTTACAACTGAGAAGAGTAAACACCATAAACCTATTTTTAATTACAAATTCTTTTGGTATAAGTCCAAACATGATTCATATCCTTAGCAATAATAGTATCTTATATATACCAATACTATATTATGTACCTTACTTTTTTGTGTTGTTTATTGGTCTTGGGTTTTTGTTTGTATGTTTGTTTTTCAGAGTTTCACTTTGTAGACATGGGTGGCTGGCGTGAACTGGTTATATAGAACAGCCTGGCCTTGAACTCACAGAGATCTGCTTGCCTCTGCCTAGCACGAGCTAGAATTCCATGGATGAATCATGACATCTGGCAGCACTTTACATTTTTAATCCTCAGGACAACCCTATGACAAAGTAGTATTTTCAAATGCCAACATCTGAGAAATAAATTCCCTTCTTAAGTTTACCAGATTATAAACTACAGTTAGAATCCAAATCCATGGTCTCAGGCCCCAAAGTACAAAGTATTTCTAACCTACCATGGTGGGGTTAAATGTGTGCAGTCTGGCTGGAATGGAGTGCAGACAACTCTTAACAAGTCAAGGGAGAGACAAATTCCAGAGTAAGTCCTACTGGGTCTTTAGATTCACTCTCCCAAACTTAAAAGCAACAACAATGCAATGCTGGAAAGGTTTACAAACACCATTCTTCTTTCTATCTGTGGGAAACATGCTATAAAACATGCAATTTGGAAGCCTATAAGGCTGCTCTGAAACCCACAGCTTCTCACTTGTCACATAAGATCATCATCTGTCCAGATCCTTTCTTCTCTATCCCACAGGGTCACTTTGATGAGTAGCTGTCAAATATTTTTATTTACATCCTTTCTTGTCTGCCATTTTGAAAATGACCATTTGTATCCACTGTGAAGTATATAACTTCTGTCTGGAAGGAAATCGAGTTATATCTAGTATAAGTTAGAACACCAAACACTCCCAATCAAAAAAAATGTATTTGGTATAGATATTGATATCACAGTGACTCTCTTACTGTTACTGCGTCTTGATGGATCCAACAATTTTGTTAACTTTGTTTTAATATACCTAAACTTTTCCTTTAGACTCTGAATTTTTGTTTTGGCTGAAGCTTATTTCTCTTGGTAGTCTAATGGCTTCTGTTCTCATGTGGCTGTTGGTATAGTCTTTTGAGTAAGCCAAAGATTATGTGTTAATTAGGTTTTAAGTTAAGCTTTTGAAGGTTCTTGCCAGAGGCCATAGATGGCTAAAGTACTATTCATAGAAAATTAGATATATCTGGATCTCAGTGAAATCCTCTACTAAGATCTTTGTCAAAAAAACTTTGATTGACTTAGAAAATTACCACTAGCTTTTTTCCCCTTTATTCCCTACCTTCCTTGGAACACAGGGTAGTGCCTTTTATAGTGTAGAAATTTAGATACAAATCCAAATAATATTAATAGAGGGCCTACCCTTTGCCAGAAAGCTTTGCCAACGATTTGACATACAATATCACAATAGCTCCAGTTGGAATCATCTTCAGTTTAGAAATGAAGCAAATGAGAGCCACAGAGGCAATGTGTCTTTTCCAATGTAATACCTGCAAGGAATGGTGACTGTAAAATATGGATACAGTAAGACTTAAAAGCTTATTGTCTTCACTTCTGGTTCCACGAACTAGACTTCTTTGGAGAAACCCCAAGTTAGTGTTTCACAAGGACTCTGTGACCACTTGCAGACCTTGGACACAGATATATACATCTGTGGGCACCTTGCCCGAAAACGTCAACAAGACCCTGAATACCAATTTTGCTTTTGCCTTTGGCAAAGAACCTATTCTAAGACTCCTCTAGGACAGGTGCCAAATGGAATGGGAGCATAAGTCAGAGAGCATGAAGCCAGGGGACAATGCTGGTATGAGTCTTGGAGCTAAGATGGAAACCTAATGATGTTGGGAGGAAGGTGAGAGTGCTTACATTTTGCTTTGAGCACTGCACTGACCGACTTCCCTACTCTATTTTCTAGTAAAAAGAAATCAGATCAACAGAGAATATGCAAAACTGTCTGTGGTTCCTATGAGAAAGCAGAATATCATTAAATACAATCAGTTCAATGTATTATTGTTATTAACTTCAGGAGGATGTTTTATAAGCCCTAAAATTTTTCAAGTTTCCTTTTCAAGACTGGAAACAAGAGAAACAGATTTCTGATTTTGAATCTTTTCTTGGATGGTGTTCTGTATTTAACTTCCTTTATTTATATAAAACAAGAGCAACAAATTTACAAAATGGCTGTGATAAATTCCAAGTGCCAATCAATACTCATATTAATGTACTAATTCAAAAATGCTATGTAAAACGATACTGTGTCTGAATGAATACCTTTGCCTAAAGGTAGCTGACCTTCTTGGTGTTAATAAATAATCACATTGTTCTTAACTTTTTGTTTGTTTACTCTTTACCTTACTGTTTTTATGTTTTGGGATGATTTACATCATATCAACCATGTCTATGCTGATAGAAACGATCCCCATCTGTATACCTTAGTATTCTAGGCACTAGCTATGCATATGGCTACTGAGTATTGAACTGTGGCTAATACAATTATATAAATAAATTTTTATTAATTTATTTAAGTAGCTTTAGAAACAAATATACCTCCTCTCCTCCTAAAATACTGGTTAGAGTTGAGAATCACCTAAGCATGTGACTTTGAGGGAGTTATTTTGAAAATTCTATTAATGCTGAGTTGTGTAAGTACAAGCAGATAATGGGCCAACAGGGCTGGTCTTGGCTCAGTATCAATTTAACTGTGTGCCCTCAAAGAAAATCATACAACTTCTCTGGACCTCACGTATCCCACTTGTAAATGAAAGAGAATAAACTGCTTCTATCTGGCTATCATTCCTATAAAAAGGCTATAAGAAATGCTGATTCCTGTAAAAACTTGTATTAATGTTTAAACGAAGTATGCTATCTCCAGTATGTTTGGTTTTGGTTTGATGCAAGAAAATGAATTACAGAAAAGACAATTTCAATAATATGACCAGCTGCCTGGAACTTTGGTATAATGCCCCTTTCTGTGTCTAATTTAATCTCCAAAGCTCATAGGCTTCTACACACAGGCCAGAGAGTTGACAAGGTGTCATGTACACTGTGGGGAGTAACACAGGCTCAGATGGAACTGTGAGTGGCCAGCTGCCAAAGAGCCATCCCTCTCAATATGTGCCAGCATTCTTCCTAACAAAATAAGCTGCAATCCCATCATTTCAGTTAGCCAACAAAGCCACCCTTTCAATAGGTTTAGGAATCATTTTTTTAAAAAGCACTTGTACTTAAGCTAGGCTGTTTGATTGTCACAGAAAACTATCCAAGACAATGCTGCATAAGGCAGAAGAGGAAGAGGGACTGACGACGAATGTGTCTGGTACTTCTGGCAGGTTACAGAATGAACACAAAATCCACAAATACTAACCATCTTTTTCACTATCCGTCTTGGTGATACTGGTACTGGTTATTAATAAGAACATTCTCTTCTCCACAGAATGGCAGCATGGCAGCCAGAGGCCAGGCAGAACCGCTGCACGGAGACTTTAGAAGCTACAACTTATCCAACTTTCCAAAGGTCAACTGTCACTACAAACTTTTTTTTTCCAGTTAAATACAAAATCAGAATTTCAGGTTCAAGCTCTGGGAACTGCAACTCCTTTTAAAATGCCCCTCTACATGGCTGACATGACAAAACTTCCATCTTCCTGGTTGCCACTCTTCAGTAAGTTGTAGTTGGATACTGTTAAGCTACCCAGAAGGGTCCTCACTGTAGTGAGGCTGTGGTAGCTGAATACTTCCAGTAAATTAAAAACTCTCTGGATTTCAATTATACCATCAATAAGATGTAATAGTGATGGCTTGCCTGTATTTACTTGGAAGATACTATCATCCCTTGACATTCCTTATCATAAGGAAAACCTTATGAAGTACAGCCATGCCACTTATAAAATTAGACCCTAGATCTCTGAGGTGAAATGGCCATGTATCAGCTACAAAAACTTTATGGAAGATTAATTGGCATAAATAATACCCAAAATATCTGAAAGAGGTAAAAATCCTTCTCCAATGCCCAAATTTTAAGTAAGTTAGCTTGTGTTATTCTGAAGAAAACATTCAAGGTTACTCTATACATGTAACACTGCTTGCAATACTTGTGATAACCTTGTAATACAAGGTTACTCTATACATGTAAAAATCTATACATTTAAAACACATACATGTAATATTGCTTGTCCATAAGCTTTTACGAAAAGTGAGAGGAAAAGAAATGTCCTAAAAATGTATAGGACAGAGGTGGTGGAAGACCCCTAGAGGCCTGCCTGTGGTGTGGCCTGCCCGCAGTGGGAGCCACTACAATGTGCAAGTATGTGGTGGAGGGATGAGAGAGAAAGAGAAGAGGAATGCTCTGAACACCATGAAGAGAGGTGGAACTAGAGACACAAGGGTGGAGAGAAATAGCCTCGTCAGAGTAGCCTGCACTGCCTCCTGAGGCCATGGTGAGGTCCTGGCCAGTGATGCCTCTGCGGGCCATGTCTAGGTCTATGGCCATGTAGTAACAAAGGTCTGTGTAGATGTCCATGGCTCATATTACCACCAAAGGCTATGGGCACATCCCTGGTCTGGGCTGCCGCCTGGGACAATGTTACTGTCCAATGGCTGTGCAGAGCTGGCCCTGTCCCTGGCAAGCTGCAGCAGGGAGCAAGCTGGCTGGGGCAGCGCTGGAGAGCTCGCCCTGCTGGTGAGGGTGTGGGAGAGCTTGGTGGGATGACCAACTTGGCTACCATCCAGGTCCAGAGTCAGGGCTTTGAGCTGGCCCACCCCAATATCTACCCCATCTATGAACTGCTGGAGCATGTGAAGAGGCCAGTTCTGTAGATCTAAAGATAACAGATCTCCATAACACAGGACAACAATGGGACATCCGAGAACAGTCCTGATGAGGATCCTATTGAAAGAGTAGCAGAAGCCAGAGGCCTCAAGCCAGATCAATGACTCATTGCAATGAACATTTGTGTGGGCAAAGGGGTATACTGTGGGACACACTGATATACTATAGCTTCCACGATGAGATGTGGGACTTTTTTTTTAATCATTTTTAATTTTCTTTTGGCACATAGGGGTCAGGGGAAGGTTGCAAGGGCAGAAGGAAGATACAAGGGATAGGGAGATGAGTGGGATTGGGTGCATGGTGTGAAATTCACAAAGAATCAATTAACAGTTTTAAAAAAGTGTATAGTACATCATTTTCTTTCACAAGCACCTTGGAAATAGCACGTTTGTGATGGATGTTTCAGTACATTATTAGAGTTAATACTGGGTTGTATCTGGTCAGATATCTGAAAGCTACACATCTGTTATCAGGGTAAAAAGTAACCATGACTCACAGGGAACTGTTCCTCTTTAGAAAAGGTCACAGAAGAGCAGCATTTGGACTTACCAAGTGAAAGGAAAACCTGATTACCTTATCTCAATTTCACTGCTAGTAAAAAGCAGAAAGCTGGAAAACCCCTACAAAGAAGTAAATTTGGAGGCATGCAGAGGGGGGTTCATGATGGCTGAACACACAATAACCCTTGCTGGGAAGGTAGCAAAGCACTGGCTATAGACTGTCGTCAATGAAAAACTCATTTCCTGCTGTGATTTGTCAGAAATAGTTCTGTGGACTACGGGACTTGAGCAGAAGGCATTTTCACTAGGTGGAAAAGTATTTCTGAGGAATGTTTAGAAATGGCAACAGGAAAACAATCATTTCAAACATGTTATACAGAGGCCCTCACCTTCGGAAGAGCTCAGACACCCACACTGACACAGCCCCTCCTGGAAGGCCAACCGCTTCCACCTTGGGTGAGGAAATTCCTCAGGCTACCCAGTGAGTACCTTTCCAGTTTACGTGACCTTCTCACAGCTGACTGCTGAATGTGCTTGTCCGCTGTGGGCAGGTGGGTGAAAAGGCTCTTCAGGACGAGAGAGGAGGTTGGTTTGGCTATCAATGAACTGGAAATTTAGATAGTTATGAAATGAAGATAAATATTGCAGGAAATTAACATGGCCTCAGCTTACCAAAATGAAAACTGATTTTTTTTTTACCCCTGGCCCACCTGTTTATAATCTAACAAAGTAACAAAAATAAAGAATGCACAAAACAGAAACAAACAATATAGATACAATGTCTAGTTTCCTGCAAACTAGGTTTTTGCAGCTCTGACTCTCAGGGAGAACAATTCCTGCGTTAGACACTAGTGAAACAGTGCCGGGATTCATTCGGTTCATTTGTGCGTAAGGCAGCAAGCAAGGGAGACTCCCATCAGCCTCCACTCACGGCACACAGGTTGGCTACCCACCTGGGAAGATTCCTCTATGGGAAATTCAAATATCCGAGAAGTTACCATCACACAAAGTCCTTTTCATTTCTTCCCATTCTTTTAATTTTTGTAATTGATTGGTGTGCATATATTTGCATGTGTGTGCATACTTACATGTTTGTGTGTGTGTGCACTTGTATGCGTGGCATGGGTGCACATGAATGATAAGTGAGTGTGGCTGACAGAGGTCTATGTTTGATGTCTTCCTTACTGTCTATCTTACTGTAACACTTAAATCAATTCTATTTACTTATTTGTAATTTGTATGGCATATGCGTATATGTTGGTCTGGGTATCACAGTATGCGTGGGAAAGTGGGGAGGTCAGAAGATGACTTGGAAAAGCTGGTTTTCCTAGGGATCAAATTCAGGTCACCAGACTTCTCAACTAGCACTGTTAACCTAATGAGCCATCTGGCTTGCTTTCCACTTTATTTTCTGACATGGACTCTCCTTCTGAATCCAGAACTCATTGGTTCGGCTAAGCTGGCTGGTCAAAGAGCTCCAGGGACATGCCTGTTTCTGCCTCCCTGGCACCAGCATTACAAAGACAAACTGCTGCATCTAGTTTGTTTTGCATGTGTGCACGAAGGTTTTGGGCACCAGGGATCCAAAGTAATGCCCTCATTTTAGTGAGGCAGTAACAGTGAATAATAGTTACCATCGATGTTTACGTAAAGTTTAAACAAATCAAAGCCAAAGGATGGGAGACTCTTGTTATTGCACTTAGTTGACCACGCGACTGAAAAGCGTAGGAGGGGGGAGGAGGACAATCAGGGGAAAAGGAAGAGGAGAAGGCAAGTGTGACAAAGGAGATGAGACTTTAAGGAAAGCAGCCCCAGAAGCACTTCCTCCTAAGCATGCACGTGAGACACAAGGCTGTGACTACTGGGAGAGAGCTCTGGCAGAGACCCCTGGTTGGGATGGTGGGTCGAATGTGCTGCTGGCCTTGTAAAAAGTAAAAGGTCATTCAACCAATGCCTATGGTGTGTATCCTGGGAGTCTAGGATACAAAGCTGTTCCTCTATCGACTCTTTACTGTTATACCCTGCCAACTCTTGCATAGAGATTCTATATGTGCAAATATTTCTTTTACCACACTGCTATGAAAATGGCCTGATCATGCCCATCCAACTTCAATCTGAAGAAAACACTCTAGTACTACCTCAAATTCTACACATCTGAAAAAAGAACCTATATGGTAAAGGTGTGTGGGGTGTGTGGGGCACATATATGTTTGCGGTGGGTGAATGGAAGGAGTGCATGCTAATACATCCATGTAGAGACCAGAGGGTGTCAGTTGGGGGAGTTCCTGCTCTCATCCTTATCCCCTCAAGACAGTCTTCTCAGTAAACCTAAAGCTAGGCTGTTAGTCAGCAAGCCTCAGGAGTTCTCCTGTCCCTGTCCTCTAAAGGATTAAAGGCTACAGGTGCTCATAGATACACCTAGATTTTTATGTGGTTACTTGAGATCCAAGCTCAGATTGTGAATGTGTAACAAGTACTTTTACTTACTAAGCCATCTCCTTAACACCTCCAGTGAAGTTTTATGCTCAGCTTCTTTACAATTTTAAATTCTCCTGGCACATCCCATAATCCTGAGAAATGAAAGCATTTCATACCCAACAAATATATAATACAGACTGAGTGTTCTTACTCTGACTTCTCTTCTGACCACTGAACCTACAGAAACAATATTTAATTAAAATAATTAATTATACTATTTGGGTATAGTGTAAAACTGTGAAATTTTTGATAACACGAATGTCTCATTCAATTATAACCTCAACAAATATTTATGCAGTGACTCTCACATTCAGGACATTATTCAAGGCATTAAGGATAAACCTATTAGAAAAATGAGAATAAAATATACTTACAGAGGTTATATTCTAGTGGGTGACATAAAATAAGTAAAAAAATATTATATGAGAAATATTTCAGTGGGGAAAGTAAATCAGGGAGGCAGAACACTAAGTACAGTTTTGCAAATGAATGAGGTAGCCAGGGAGAGTTGCATCTAGAATTCTAAAGCTATCCCAACCTCTTTTCAGTATATATTTCTATGAATGAAGCAACCTAATAGGTCAAGAAATCTTAAAGTTTATAAACATTAAATATCACAAAATTGCACCATCATAAAAAACATTCATGGAATACTCCCCAGCAATTAAAAACAAGGAAATCATGATATTTGCAGGCAAATGGTGGGATCTAGAAAAGATCATCCAGAGTGAAGTATCCCAGAAGCAGAAAGACACACACAGTATATACTCACTTATAAGTGGATACTAGACCTAAAAGAAAGGATAAACATACTGAAATCAGCACACCCAGATAAGAAGGAGGACCCGGGGTAAGATGTTCAATCCTCACCTAGAAAGACAAATGGGATGGACATTGGAAGTAGGAGAAAGCAAGTAACAGGACAGGAGCCTAGCACAGAGGGCCTCTGAAAGACTCTAACTAGCAGCGTATCAAAGCAGATGCTGAGACTCATAACTGAACCTTTGGCAGAGTGCAGGGAATCATATGAAAGAAGGGGGAGTTAGTATGACCTGGAGAGGTCAGGAGCTCCACAAGGACCAAATATATCTGGGCACGGGGGTCTTTTCTGAGACTGATTCCCCAACCAAGGACCACGTTTAGATATAACCTAGAATCCCTGCTTGGATGCAGCCCACGAGAGCTCAGTATCAAATGACATGAACTCAGTGGCTGGCTCTTTGACCTTCCCCTCCCCCCCCCAGGGGGTAGCAGCCTTGCCAGGCCACAGAGGAGGACATTGCAGCCAGTCCTGATGAGACCTGATAATCTAGGGTCAGATGGAAATGGAATTAGAGAGGGGCAGGGAAGAGATGAGGGAGGGAGGAGATGAGGGAGGGAGGGTGGGATTGGGAGGGAATGAGGGAGGGGCTACAGCTGGGATTCAAGGCAAATAAACTGTAATTAATATAAAAAATAAAAATAAAAAACATGCTATCCCATCTAGCACTATTCTGTAAAATCTTAAGAGATAGTGCACTAGTTCAAATGAGTTCATGTATCAGACCCATTTTTCTCTCAAGGCCTGATGAGATTACTTGTCCTGTGCAGTCCATGTTCCAATTGTGGCTATTAACTTGTGTTTCTATCACCGATAAATTATTCAGTGGTCTTCAGCACTTTGGACTACAGGACTAAGAGTTTTCTGACCTTAGGTGTAATGTGGCACTCAGAACGCTGCCTACCTTTCTGTTAAACAGTGGCCACCCATCCATTCATTATTTACTTCATTATGTATAGCGGCAAATTAAGCTCAAGTTGGTCTCTCTTCAGCCGGCTCTTGGCCTACCTCTCTTGGCCATTTATGACCATACATGATGTTTAATCAAGGAATACAAATAAAATGTAATTGCAGATGAAAGAAGGCATACAAGTTAATTATTTCTTTTAAATACTGATTTGATAGATTTTCATGCTACAAAACCATGTATGAAAAAGGAAAATCCAAATGACAATCTACTTGGCTATTTTTTAAATCCCTAAATTGAACTCTAAGATGAAATCAATACCAAACAGAACATACTAATTTGGAAATTTGTACCCCTTCTTTCCAATAAGAAATTATCTTTAATATTTTAAATGACCAGTAAAAATGATTTATGTCTTAAATCAACAATAGGCTTCGGAATTTAAATTACTTCTTTTTTTTTTTTAAAAAGACAGACTTAATTCACTTTATTTTTCTTGTATAAAAACCCTTATGTGGTAGCCACAGCTGGAGCCTGCGACCTCTGAACAGAGACTCTGCTGTGGGTTTTCACAAGACGATCAGTGAATTCCTGATAAGGAGACTTGGTGAACACAGTTTCTTTCCAGAGGTCAGGGGTCATGTAGCTTTAGGCCTTGGAGATGGCATCAAAGGTGGCCTTGGCAAAGTTGCCCAGGGTGGCAGGGCCGCCCCTGGCTGATGTGTAGCAGTCACCAATACCAGCCATCATCAGTAGCTTCTTGGGCACAGGAACAGAGAAGACGCCAGTGCCTCGGAGGGCAGCAATGAGACACCCCAAAACAGAGCCACAGCGGCCTGTCAGCTTGCATGGAATGGTGGGGGTGGGGTGGGGGGTTGCCAATCGTGTTCTCCCAGTAGCCTCTCTGCACAGGGACGATGGAAAGCTTGGCCAAGATGACAGCCCCTCCGATGGCAGTGGATGCCTTCTCAGAGCATTTAATATCAAGACCAACATGACCATTGTAGTCCCCAATAGCGACAAAAGCCTTGAACTTGGCCTGTTGGCCAGCCTTGTCTGCTTCTGCACTGGCATGATCTTTAGAATCTCATACTTTAAGGATATACCCAGGAAAAAGTCAATAATCTCAGATTCCTTCATGGGCAGGGAGAAGAGGTAGATCTCCTCCAAGGAATTCATGTAGTTAACCAGCTTGGTGACAGGGATGCACTTCTTGTCTTCAGCTTTACCTCCACACGCCTTGCAGCTTCGACCAACAGCCATGGCCTGGGTGAGGACTGCGGCACCTAAGACCACTGCTGCTTCCTCAGTGACCTCCTAATCTTGGGCCACAGGGTTCTCCTGGCCCTGCCGCTGCACCGGTGTCATCTGCCATTTGGTGTTTTCCCAAAGAAGAAGAAGCTAAATAACTTGTTCTTACACACACACACTCACACACATGCACACACACAATCAGATCTAAACTCTCTAAAAATTAAAGTAAGACTATGTTCTAAAATATAATGCCTCTTATACTAAGAGGCTGAATTTCATATGAAAATTCCCCACAGATAATTTCTGAGACATTTCTTCATTTTTGACACTACATCTGGCACAATGAATATAGATGATCATGTGTTTATATATCTGTCTAAGTGCCTTTCCTAAACACAGCCAGATGGAGTCTTTCAGAATGAAATTAATTTTAAATTAATTCACTCTGGACCTACTCCAGTTCCATGACTCTTAGCTTAGAGGCAGCAACCAAATCAATGTGAAGTCATGAACTTGAGAGAGATCAGGTTCCTTAACATCAAGGGAAAAATTAGTATAACTATTGTTGTTACCGCAACCCTAAAAGAAATTATTCATGTACCATCATAAGCTGGCAGTTCTGGACCGATCAACACTGAATAGTGGCAAAATGATCTGAAATTTTCTTTTGGATGGAAATAAGACTGTGGCTAATTTTACATTCAATATTCATAATGACTTGAGATGATTCCAGTGAAAATCAGTATCATTATTACTAACACTATAGCTGAAGATGTTATTATAAGCTTGCCATACAGGCTGAATCAGGTACCACTGTGACAGGAGAGAGTTAATTCTAAGTACCCAAAGTGCACGTTTCTGTCTCTAGCTATAGGTACTAAAGAAACTATATAAACAAATGTAAGTAGGCTTTGCTTGCTGTCAATCTTGGTGGATGCCTTTATTATCATACTTGTTTCAATTGCAATTTACGTTTCCATGGAGACACAACAGTCAGCTCCAGAAAATTTTAAGATAAATGTCAGGCAGTGATAACAGTGTTAATGAAGCTTCAGTGACAAGCAGCTCTGTGCTTCACTAATAAGCCTACTTTCTATTAACATATGTGGAACATGTCAAAAACCTGGAAAGTATTAAAATTTAAATATCCATCTATCTATATTTAAAAGAGGGGAGAGATCACTCTAGAAATAGCTTACATTTCTATGGTGGGCAAATTAAGCATTACTCTTGGCTCTTAGGAATGTATCAGCTGGCATCCAGAAGTATAGAAATGCCTTTTTTTTTTCAACCAATGGTGGCACAATTTTTCTAATAAATGGTTAGGGAGAAAGTTCTTATTTTGGACCTGAGATCTGTATTAAATTTGGCCATGACCATGGATAGCTTTAAAGAAATCACTACAACTCATGGTGCCTGAACCTACATGACCCACCTATTCCTCTCTGTTCTAGGTTACTGGATCACTAACTGGATCACCAGTATCCAGAATTGCCACTGAATATTCTATAACTAAAGATATGCCTCTAAAATTTTAGCAAGTCAAAAATGACAATTGTGGCTCTTTAGGTATCTGAAGATGGAGGTTAAAATTACACCACCAACTAAAGGAAGCTTCTATTAAATAAAACTGAAGGGCACATAAATTTTATGTTTAGCAAAAATGTATAAATATTACTTAAAATGAGGCACATTTTTATGTTATGCTCAAAAATATCCTCTCAGCATGACCTTATCCTTTAGGTTAAGTGAAAGGTTTTTTTGCAAACCGAGTAGACAGACAAAGACAGATCTGCTCACCTGCACAGTTAATGCTGTCTTTCCCCACCCCTACACTGAAATATGATGGCTATCACCATTAATATGGAAAGGCGTATGTCTCTACTCATTTAACAAGCGTGCATTAAGACTCTACTGTATGCTAGCCACTCGGTTTAGATCACAGTGACAACACACTGTTACTGTTTAGTGGTTTATGTAATCCAACATCCAAGGTCCTAAATAAAATGTTCTTTTTTTCTGTTCAAAGTTTAATTTATTTTAAAATTATTATATGAGTAAAATTTTCCGGGGCAAGCCTAAAATTCTACTTTAGGAGCAGCAGGCTGTGTAAAAACCTCCTCTCCTGACTCACTGTCACTCTGGGCTCCTTTCACTCAACCATACTTTTTGGTTTGTTTTTTTTGGGTTTCCTGTGTAGCCCTGGCTGTCCTGGATTTGTTCTGTAGACCAGGCTGGCCATGAACTCACAGAAATCTGCCTGCCTCTGCCTCCCAGAGTACTGGGATTACAGGCATGTGCCACTCCGCCTGACTTTCGACTATACTCTCAAGAAAGAAGGTTAACAGGAATCAAACATGAAGTCTAGGATATGTCTGGGCTATGGCACTAGGGTGAGCACTTTCCACTCCACTCATGTTAAAACTGCTCCCCACACAGTATTTCTTCTCTTTAGCATGTTCTTCTGTTAGTTCTACATGTCTCTTGTAGATTGCATAGTGCAGATCCCATTCAGAGCTGTGAGGCATGAGCAGAATGAGATTGAGCAGGAAGTAGGGAAGGGATGAACGTCATCTGGAGATCCCAGTTACTCAGTCACACTTAGATCTATTCTTTTCAGTTTAGTGCATTTCACCATGAGAATTGAGAACTCAGGGATATTTTTAAAAGTTTGGTCTACAAGAAACTGCCTCAGGTGGGTAGAAAGATGGCTCAGAGGTTAAAAGCACCTGCTGCTTTTACAGAAGACACAGGTTCAGTTCCTAGTACCTACATGTGGCTTATAACCATCCATAACTCTAGTTCCAAGAGATCCTACACCTTCTGACCCCAGTGGGTGCCAGGGATGCATGTGTCAGACAGATACATTTGCAAATGAAAATACTCATACACATAAATAAGTGTAAAAGATTTTTAAAAAAGAAACTGCCTTATATTTATGGTTGTGAGCCTAGCCTTTAATGGCTGAGCCATCTCTCCAACCATCAGGGAGATGCAAATCAAAACAACTCTGAGATTTCACCTTACACCCACCAGAATGGCTAAGATCAAAAACTCTAGTGACAACACATGCTGGAGAGGTTGTGGAAAAAGAGGAACCCTCCTCCATTGCTGGTGGGAATG
>CM053760.1:26485139-26707505 GCA_028658305.1 Pachyuromys duprasi
AACTACAAAACCATCTCCTTGGGTTGCCTAGCCACTGGGTTTTGTTGGTACCAACACTGTTAGTAATTCCTCACAATGAGTTCAAGGCCACCCAGAGCAGCTGCCTGACCCCTAGGATCTTCCACAAAAGTAAACACTTAGGAATCCCAGGTGA
Organism: Pachyuromys duprasi; assembly: GCA_028658305.1. NCBI lineage: Eukaryota > Metazoa > Chordata > Mammalia > Rodentia > Muridae > Pachyuromys > Pachyuromys duprasi. The sequence continues at coordinate 26,485,294 of CM053760.1, forward strand.
TAATTTCTTTGAATCATCTCCTTCTTACTCCAATGGTTATTATCCCATGTATCCTTTAAAATATTTGGTTATTTTTACTTTATGTGTGTATGTTTTGGCTGCATTTATGTCTGTGTTCCACATGCATGCAGTGCCCACAGAAGGCAGAAGAGAAGGGCACTGGCTCTCTTAGAACTAGAGTTACAGAAGGTTTGGGTCACTGTGTGAGTGCTAAGACTCAAAGTCAGGTTCTTTGGAAGGGCAGTTAGTGCTCTTTACTGTTGAACCATGTCTCCACCCACCCCCATACCCTATGCAGCACATGGGAAGGTATCAGTGAGACAACACATAGATGAATAAGATATAGTCATCTTCCTTACCTTAAGTATTGATCTAATCTAACAGTTCCTAACATGTTATTAATACATCGTATAATCTCACTATCATTTTGAATAGCTAAATTTACCAAATAAACACTATCCCCTTCTGAAGATGGATGGCTAATGAACTGCTTTATTTTTTACTTAAGGGTATCAGAGAGTTCAGCAAAGATACTACTTCATGGAAGAATGTGTTTAGAGATGCGGCTATGAATTGTAAATGAAAGATGGGCTATCCAATGACATAGAGAGTCAAGGGACCTTTGGCTTGGAGGAAAAGAATCCTGAAAAGATTTCTTAGACTATAAGAAGGAGTCCATTCTTTTTATTTTTTACTTTTTAAAACTTTTATTACAGTTTATTCATTTTGTATCCCCCCTGTACCTCCCTCCCTCCTCCCCTCCCAATCCCTCTTCCCAACCTGTGTCCCCCTCCGAGTCCCCTGGAAAGGGAGGTCCTCCTCTCCTCCCCTCTGATCTTAGTCTATCAGGTCTCATCAGGACTGGCTCCATCATCTTCTTCAATGGCTTGGCAAGGCTGCACCTCCCAGGGGGAGATGATCAAAGAGCAGGCCAATCAGTTATGTCAGACACAGTCCCTGAGTCCATTCTTTAAGAAAGTAAATAGCAACAATCTACAGAGAGAGTACTGAGACCATTGTTCATCTAGGAAGCATAAAATGTAGCTTTGTGATCCAATGAAATTCTCTAGTATATTTTCTGTGGAATTAATTCAGCCAGAGAAGGATAAACCATAAGATACACATACCACACAAGAAATAATAAGGGGAAAGGGAAAAATGAAATTACTAATTGAGATTACAATAATCTTTATTTTTTAATTTATTTATTATAATTTATTCACTTGTATCCCAGCTGCAGCCCCCTCCCTCGTCTCCTCCCAGTCCCATCCTCCCTCCCTCTTCTCCCCCCTGTGCTCCTCCCCCAGTCCACTGATAGGGGAGGTCCTCCTCCCCTTCCCTCTGACCCTAACCTAGCAGGTCTCATCAGGACTGGCTGCATCATCTTCTTCTAAGGCTTGGCAAGGCTGCACCTCCCAGGGAGAGGTGATCAAACAGCCAGCCATTGAGTCCATGTCACAGACAGTCCCTGTTCCCTTACTCGGGAACCCACTTAGAAACTGAGCAGCCTATGGGTTTCATCTGAGCAGGGGGTCTAGGTCCTCTCCATGCATGGTCCTTGGTTGGAGTATCGGTCTCTGCAGGCCCATGGGGCCCAGGTTTTTTGTTTTGTTTTATTTTGTTTTGTTTTATTTTTTGGCTCTGTTGGTCTCCTTGTGGAACACCTGTCCCTTTCAGGTCTTTCTATCCCCCCTCCCCCCCTTCTCCCATAAGATTCCCTGAACTCTGCCCAAAGTTTGGCTATCTTTTAAAGGTATGCTTTTGTTTTTAAATAGCCTTAGAGCCATATGTGACAGTACATGCCTGTAATCCTAGCACATCTTAAGTGGGAGTCAAGAGGACCAGGAATACAAGGTCAGCTTTTTGGTCACAAAGTGAATCTGATGCTATTCTAGTGCACATGAGATCTTGTCTAAAACAAAATAAACAAACAGAAAAATCAATAAGAAGAACAAGAGACCCAGCGCTGTGATGTCATACACACATTGCCTGTAGGACATAGAAAAAACAATCACAAACGAACCAGGAAAGTTCTTTCCACTGCCACCTTTAACAGTGCCAAGCAGTGGCATGCAGGCCACTGGGGCAAAAGGTCTTTACCTAGGGCTGGACTCCACAAGCTACGACACTGACCTATGAGACAAGATGTACCCAGCGGTGCAATTAGCGGCATTGCTGTTATGGAGAGCTAAATGCTTTCTGATGGAATTTGAAGTCTGATCCATACAAGAGACTTTCATGGCTGGCACTGCATCTAGGACGGAATGCCAGTGATATGACTGAGGAGGTCACACATCCTAGAGTACAACAAGTAGTTATATTGTCAAATTGCCTTCTAACTATTTATGTTCAAACCCATACACCTGGCTTGCCCTCAACCTTGGCTAGAGACATTTCTTTGAGTAGTGAGCTGTATCAATGCCGAGATGCAAAATGTTGGTAATGAGAGACTTTGGAGCTCAGCCCTAAAGGTTCATTTTTTTTTTTCTTAATTACACTCTATCCCAAGGCTCAGGGAGCATTGTGGAGAGATAAAAAGAATGTTAGAACTTGATGATAGCAAGAAATGTTGTCAAATACAGATTTTTATATTTGATATTGCTATTGAACTCATGAACACACACCAACTGTTATTACCCTCATAAGACCCATGCAGCTAACATTTTGGCATAGATGGGGGACATCCTCTCTAGGCCTCATCCTTTGCTGAGGCACTGTTGACAGTTGATACCTGCTATGGATGGAAAAGTATTCTTTTCTGAATGTGAGGCCACTAGTAGATTCTCCACGCTATAGTGGGTGGGCCCACACTTACAAAATATGGGCAGCACTAACTGGACTGAATGCAATTTAAACACATTTTTAAAAAAGAAATGAAGTTGGAAGGGGGCCATGTGAGGGAGAGTTTGGGGAGAATTGGATGATGAAAAGGGGAGCTTATATAACTGTGTTTTATTGTATACATGCATGAACTTAGGAGGGGACAAGAACTACAGTGGAGTCAACTAACTGAGGATCATGGGGGCACCCAGAGACTGAACCACCAACCAAAGTGCATGCATGAACTAGACCCACGTTCCCTATGCAGCTGATGGGCAGATAGTTAGGTCTTCATAAGGGTCCCCTAGTAATTAGAGTGGGACTGTCTCTGACATGGACTCTGTTGCCTGCTTTTGGATCATTTTTCCCTAGCTGGGCTGCCTTGTCTAGTGTCAGTGAGAGAGGATGTGCTTAGTCCTGATGAGACTTGATGTGCTGGGGTGGGTTGGGAAGGAGGTCACCCCTTTTCTGAGGAGAAGGGGAGGGAATAGAGGGGGAAAAGAGGGTAAGAGAGGAAAGAGAGAGTGGGACTGGGAGGAGAGGAGGGGGATGGTTGCAAAAGGGATGTAAAGTGAATAAATAAATAAAATTTAAACATTAATATTAAAAACTAAGAACACCCTTTACTGTAAGGATTAAACAAGAAATGTTTCATGTTTAGCAGTCCTGGGAAAGAGTAGGGGCTCAGTGCTTTCTGATTTTAAGTAAGGAATAACCAGAACAAATAATAATAAAATAAACATTTAAATTAAAAAAATTAAAAATATTCTTGTCAAAAGCTTGATTAGAGTTGGGATTTTTCTTTTGGGGAGACTTCATGGCTTCTAGTAATATACAATTATTTAAAATAATTCATTAATTACACTGAGTCTATAAAATACTCTACGATATTTTGAGAAAGTGTAATGAGTTGGAGAGGTTTTTATGCTAGCCAGACCCAACTTTAAATCAAAGCTATTCAACAGCATATAAGTTTGGGCAAACTACTCAGATAACTCCACTATGCGATGAGCACACGAGGCTTCTCTGTGTTCCTGTGAGGCCTGAACAAGAAATTTTCCTGTTTAACAGTCCTGGGAAAGAGTAGGAGCTCAATGCTTTCCGATTTCAAGTAAAGAAAAATCTGGAAAATATAAAAATGTGTGGAAAAATACTGTTTCTCATACAAATAAAAAAAGCAGACTACAAGACAAACACATAAAAGAATTGAATCCGCACAGATTAACATGATCCCTGCATCCATAATGCTAAAGAAAGCTTAAATATGTTAATCATGATATTGTAGAAATTTGAAAAAAATAAGTAAACAGTTTTTCCTCTACTGTGAAGGCCCAGCTGGATTCTCTAAGCCCTATTTGGTTTCCTTCAAGTTGTTCCACATTCAGGTTGAATAGAGTTCACTGTTGACATGATGTTCTCTCTGCAGTCACCCACAGCTCACTTCTGCTCTCTACTTCCTGCTTTCCACACTTCCATTCACCTTGTGTAGCTGTTTTGAGAATATAGCTTTCCCAGAGCAATTCTATCCTTTAGTATATCCACTCCACTAATTGGTTCTATACAGACAATTCTACCTGATTCTCATATTAAATATAATCACTCACCAGGAAACTGTTTTCCAATGTAAGAGTCCTCCATACAACCTACTGTTATTTGCTTGGTCAGCACAAAACATATTTCAGACACTCATGAATCTTGATGTTCCTGCAAACCCATCTGAAGCTCAGCCAGCTCTTTCAATGATACATAAAAGTATCTCTGCCACACAGATGCCCAAGTCTCATTTATGGAGCAATTACAAAACCTGAGCAACAGTGTTTCACATTTGTCCAATTTTGTATTTTTAGCTCAGGCTTTTTCCTTTCATAGATTATGGTAAATACAACATTTACTTCCAGAATGTGTGACTTGCTGGGATCTTAAAGGAAAGTGCATAACAAGCAGATTACCTTTGGCTATAGCATTATAAGGAAGCAGACTACTATTCTAAAAGGATAAATATAGTCATATTAAAATTCTATTAAGTTGTCCTGCCCATAACATAGAAATTGGTGTGTTTTTAACTTCCAGCTTCCAGTTGGGGATTCACTGGGAGTACTTTTTTAAAAAGTAAATAACACAATTTATGTTTAGTTTCTATATTTCTTTTTCATAGTTTACGGCTTTGTAATCTACCTTCTCTGTTAACATAGCAATCTGAGAACAGAAAACAGTTCTGCTGGAGGCTCCATTCTGTCCATCTACAGAAAAAGAGTAAATATTTTACCTGTAGTATTGTTTTTGTTCAAAGAAGGTGATATTTCTTATGATATTCTATTCGGTGCCTAAATCTATTACTACATTAACCTCCAATTTGTATATTTTCTCTAACTGGCCAACCACAATAAACATTATGAGTATCAGAAACATTTAAAAAATGTTTTTCTCATAAGCATGCTTCTTTTCAGACCTTGCTACCAGTAAGTCAGATACAGGCTTGTAAATGTCCTGCTGCAAATGTCTGTGAAGGCAATTACTGTAAGACTTTATCCCAACATCATGAAACGAACCATCTTCACTAGAGAATGTCCACTTGAACCACACTAACACAAAACTTAGAGTGACTCCAACATATAGCAAAACAGTTGCAGAGATACTCCAAGCTGCTTTACCTCAGTCTATACAGTGTTCCATCCCTACGTGTTAGTGCTATGAACATATTTAAAGAACTTGATCTTCTAAGTATGTTATTTAATAAGAAGCTGGGTGTGATAGTACATGCTGTAATTCCAGCACATGTGTAAGCAGAGGCAGGCAAATCTCTGTGAGATTGAGGCCAGCCTGGTCTACAAAGCAAGTCCAGGACAGCTAAGGCTACACAGGAAAACCCTGTCTCGAAAAATTTAAAAAAAAAGTCAGTAGACTACCTAGGTTAATGGTTGATATGGCATTTTAAAAGTTAATTCTCATTCAGAAGCACAAACAGAATAGACACTGGATGTGGTTGAAGAGAGGGAACAGGATGGGAGCCTTCCATAGGTGTCCTCTGAAAAACTCCACACAGCAGAGGATTGAAGCAGATGCTGAGACTCACAGCCAAACTTTGGGTGGAGCACAGGGAATCTTATGGAAGAGCTGGGGTGATAGAAGGACCCAGAGAGGATAGGAGCTCCACAAGACCAATAAAGCCAACAAATATGGGTCCAGAGGCCTGCAGAGTCTGATGCACCAACTATTCATGAAAAGAACCCAGGCCCTCTGATCAGATGTAGCTGATGGGTAGCTCAGTCTCCATGCAGGTCACCTAGTAAGGGGACCAAGGGCTGTCTCTGACATGAACTCGGCTGCCTGCTCTTCAATCACTCCCCCCAGAGTGCAAAGGCAGTCTTTGCAGGCCACAGAGGAAGAGGATGCAGGCTGTCCTGAAGAGACCTGCTAGTCTGGGGTAAGTTGGTAAGGGAGGAAAAATCCTCCTTTCTGAGGACTAGGAGACTGGGGATAGGGGAGAAGATGGAAGGAGGGTGGGACTGGGAGGAGATGAGGGAGGAGTCTATGATCAGGATGTAAAATGAATAAATTAATAAAAAGATATACAATAAAAAGTTAATTCAATGGATACAGAAATTGTGGTACATTTAAACAATGGAATACTTCTCAGCAATTAAAAACACAGAAATCATGAAATTTACAAGCAAATGGTGGGATCTAGAAAAGATCATCCTGAGTGAGGTATCCCAGGAACAGAAAGACACACACAGTATATACTCACTTATAAGTGGATACTAGACCTATAAGATAGGATAAACATACTAAAATCTGTACACCTAAAGAAGCTAAACAAGGAGGAGGACCCGGGGTAAGATGTTCAATCCTCACTTAGAAAGACAAATGGGATGGGCATTGGAAGTGGAGAAAACAAGTAACAGGACAGGAGCCTAACACAGAGGGCCTCTGAAAGACTACCTAGCAGCGTATCAAAGCAGATGCTGAGACTCATAACCAAACCTTGGGCAGAGTATAGGGAATCATATGAAAGAAGGAGGAGTTAGTATGACCTGGAGAGGTCAGGAGCTCCACAAGGACCAAATATATCTGGGCACAAGAGTCTTTTCTGAGACTGATTCTCCAACCAAGGACCTGCTCAAATGTAGCCCATGGCAGCTCAGTATCCAAGTGGGTTCTCTATTAAGGGGAACAGGGACTCTGACATGAACTCAGTGGCTGGCTCTTTGACCTCCCCCCACCCCTGAAGGAGGAGCAGCCCTGTTAGGCCACAGAGGAGGACACTGCAGCCAGTCCCGAAGAGACCTGATAAGCTAGGGTCAGATGGAAGGGGAAGAGGATCTCCCCTATCAGTGGACTTAGAGAGGGGCAGTGAGGAGTTGAGGGAGGGAGGATGGGATTGGGAGGGAATGAGGGAGGGGGGCTACAGATGGGATACAAAGTAAATAAACTGTAATTAATATAAAAATAAAAATTTAATGAAAAATAAAGGATCTATCTGTGAAAAAAAGTTAATTTAAATCCTAGACTAAGACTTGTGGTAGGAATTTTCAAATGGAATAAACAGCATATAATTTTCCAAGACATGCCAAATTATGTGGTAACCTCATGGTACATATGTATATGGGAATACCCAACTAATTCATCTGGGAAGAAAAGAAACATTAAAAATGCAGATACCCTAAATGCTGATGAAGACAGGAGACAGAAGTAGTAAGAATCTTCTAACATGAAGGATCAGCCTAGCCAAAATGTAAACTGAAGTGAAAGGACTATGAAAATTGTAAGTTCAATGGCAGAGTCTCTAGGACCCAAACAGTAGTAATGTATTGTACTTGTTTATTTGTTTTGCTTCTGTGAAGATGGATCTCATTGTGTAGCCCAGACTGGCCTCTACCTTGCAATCCTCCAGCCTTTCCCTATTAGCTTTGGGACCTCGGGCATGAACCAGCATGCTCGGCATTGTAAATGTTTTTCCACAAATCTAACGTTTCAAAGGCTTTCAGATTTCCAAGTCACAGAACGACATGGTGATTAAAGAATGACGAAGCATTTCATCAACCAGATGACATGAACAATATCGAGCTGTGAGGTAAGAGCAGTAACTAAAGGCACATAATGGACATGAGAAACAGAACAAAGGCAGTAAGCTTGCCCACTGCAGGACGGCCACACCTTGGATCTATCAGAACATTTTCCTACCTGGCCATTCATTCCAAGTGCTACTATAGTGGTTCTGTTTGTTTGTTTGCTTGTTTCCTAATTGTATTTCCATCCTGTGGTCATCACTCTATTTAGAATACTCCATATACTTTAAATACTGACACTAAGGTTCTTTCCTATTCCACTGATGAGTCCAAATCTTTTTTTTAACTTTTAAAAGATTACTTAATTTTTATTTTTTATGTACATTAGTGTGAAGGTGTCAGATCCCTTGGGATTGGTGTTACAGACAGTTGTGAACTGATATGTGGGTGTTGGGAATTGAACCCAGGTCCTTTGAAACAGCAGATGGTGCTCTTAACCACTGAGCCATCTCTCCAGCCAAGTCCAAATCTTTTGAACCAAAATCTTCAAGAACCACAGTGTACTAAGTATCACATTCTGTTGTCCTCCTCCATACATTTCTTCCTTTACAGAAGTACCTTGAACCGGCATCTTATTTCATTAAGAAATTATTACTTATGACACAGACTGGTTAATTCTCCAATTTTCTTTACCTTTTTCTTTATTATTATTAATTACAATTTATTCACTTTGTATCCTGGCAGTAGCCCCCTCCCTCATGTCCTCCCAATCCCACCATCCCTCCTCCCTCCTCCCTGTTGCATGTTCCTCCCCTAGTCCACTAATATTCTCCAAATTTACCACATAGTTCTTGTTTATCCAAGTATCTGAGGAGTAATCACGTTTTATATAGTGTAACATAATTTCACTATACACATCACCCAATAATCTTGTTCTTTTTTTTTTTTTTTTTGCTTTGTTTTTAACAAGTAGAGCAAGTACAGTGTAGTGGCAAGATCATATACCTATGAGTTCAAGAAGCCTGTTTGGAATTTTATTTATGAAGTGTGCCAGAAGCTTTCACTTAGAAAATGTCAGTTATTCTCTAAGAAATCACAGTATTTTAAAGATCAAAAGAGGTACTGCACATAAAAATGCACTGAAAGCTATTAAAACTCTATATACTATACATTATGTTTTTGTTTTTTCTTTCAAAATATATTCTAAATGTCTTAAGGACAGGAATCAGGTCTAACAGTTTTTTGAATTCTCAGTTCATTTATCAAGACACATACTGTACAATATGACCTAAATAAATATGCAAAGATGAATTATTCCGTACATCAAAGTCAATGGCAAAGGGCCTGAGGAACCACAGCCTGTTGCTTAGTATTCTTTCCCACTTCAAGCTTGTCTTGTCCACGCTAATTCATTTTCCACTTGGCTTCTAGAGGATATTTCAAGAATGTAAATATGCTTCTGTTGCTCCTTAAAATCTTTTAAAGCTCCTTTAAATAATCTTCAAACTCTTGAGAATGGTCATGACTTCCCAGGAGCAGGCTGATGTCTAATTCTATATAACTTTGCTAGTATCACTCTATCTTACTCAAAGTCTCTGTCTCAGACATATTAGCCTATCATTTGTCCCAGATCATGCCCAACTACACTCCCCCACTGTCCTCCAGTATGGGAATGCATGCTCATTTCCATTTAGCTGGAAAAATTTTATTTGCTGCTGAAACACTTTTTAGGATCCTCTAAGTAACAAAGCTTCATGCATATGAATAGACAAAGGTCCCTTTCAAAGGAGCCATATTTTCATTTTTCAGAGCCTGTGCAGATTTTTAAAAAAAGTACTAGAGAATACTCAGTATATAACTCTATGAATGAATCCAAACATCTATATATTACTGTATGTACACATATATGTATATACATATGTATATATGTATAAGAGAGAAAAAGAAGACAGGGAGACAAATGGGGTAAGAGAGTTTCCTTATTCCAGGAGAAAGAGAAAGAAACAAGAAGAGATGGAAACAGGAGAGAGAGAGGGGAGCAGGGAGGGACAAAGGAAGGGTAAGAGAGATAAAGACAGACAGACAAACTGACTCAATGTGAATTCCTGGTTGGCCAGACATTCTGTATATAGATAAGGCTGGCCTCAAACTCACAAACCAGCTCGCCTCTGCTACCAGTCCTGGTCTTAAAGCCTATGCTACCACTCCCAGAAGCTGTCCTATTTTTTAATATAAGTAAGGACATCGTTTCAGAAAATTATTCTTTTAGGTTTACTAATTTTTGAAGTCATAAACCCTTTCTCATGAAAGAGTATTACATTCCTCACAACATTCTGAACAAATGCCAGGGACATGTAGATTGCTACTTCCCATCCACCTGGGTTCACAGTGACCACCAAGCTCTGCTCACAAGAATCACATGGGAACTTTTTAAAAAACCACCAACAGTGTACAAATATTAAAATTCACTTGCCTTGCTGCCATTTTAAAATGTCACTATTACTTTTTGCATGCCCTCACCCAATCCTGTAAGGAACTAACCCATTATATTTTGTGAACAGCAAAGATTTCACTATACCTTAAATACAGAGCACCTATGGAGCACGAGAATGCTTGCTTCTTAAACAGAAGCAGATTTAAAAATAAAGATTCAGAAAGACACACAGGGTATATACTCACTCATAAGTGGATGACAGACATATAATATAGGATAAACATACTAAAATCTGTACACCTAAGGAAGCTAATCAGGAAGGAGGACTCTGGCTAAGATGTTCAATCCCCATTCAGAAAGGCAAAGAGGATGGACATCAGAGGAGGGAGAAAACAGGGAACAGGACAGGAACCTACCAGAGAGAGCCTCTGAAAGGCTCTACCCTGCAGGGTATAGAGGCAGATGCTGAGACTCACAGCCAAACTTTGGGCAGAGTGCAGGGAATCTTATGAAAAAAGTGGGAGATAGTAAGACCTGGAGAGGACAGGAGCTCCACAAGGAGAGCAACAGATCCAAAAATTCTGGGCACACAGGTCTTTTCTGAAACTGATACTCCAGCCATGGACCATGCACGGAGATGGCCTGGAACCCCTGCACAGAGGTAGCCTATGGCAGTTCAGTATCCAAGTATGTTCCATAGCAATGGGGAGAGGGAATGTCTCTGACAGGAACTGACTGGCCTGCTCTTTGAACACCACCCCCACAAGGGGGGTGGGCAGCCTTACCAGGCCACAGAAGAAGACAATGCAGCCACTCCTGATGAGAACTGATAGACTAGGATCAGAGGGAAGGGGAGGAGGACCTCCCTTATCAGTGGACTGGGAGCGGGACATGGGTAGGGAAGAGGGAGGGTGGGATTAGGAGGGGAAGAAGGAGGGAGGTACAGGGAGTATACAAAGTAAATAAACTAATTAATAAACATAAATAATAAAAAAGAAAAATATTAGAAAGCCTAAGTCTTTAAAAATGACTGAACTTTAGTGATAGCAATAAATTAGCCTTCTGCAAAAATAAATAAATAAATAATGAAAGATAGATAGATAGATAGATAGATAGATAGATAGATAGATAGATAGATAGATTCAGGACTCCTTCAATTTTTCACTAGTCTTAGAAAACTTTCCGCAATACTGCTTCACACACTCACATGTAGAAGAGTGCAAATAGATCTATCTTTACCACCCTTTATAAAAGTTAACTCCAAAAGGTCAAAGACCTCAACAAAAAAATTAAAATTTTTTTAATGTTGAGGACCTTAAACTGAAATTGATATATTTATAAGATAACCAAAATAATCCACTATTTTATAAATGTTTTGAATATAACACAAATTTTGTTCATGGCTAAAAACACATGCTCATAAAATGAAATTGATTTTTCTCAAAGCCAATGTAAATAGATAAGAGGTTAAATAAAGGAGAGTGGAGATTACTCTGTTCCCACACTTCATAGAGAAAAGTACTAGACACCTGAAATGAGCTACTGTGACAGCCAAAGAGGATGCCCTCTGTGGAATTACTGGCCTTTTGGGTACATACAAAAACATGCCAAGTAGATTTCTTTTAAATGATTAACTGATTAAACAGTGAGGTGGTTTCCAAACTAGTATTGGGAAATACATATTCAAACTCCAACAATGTCGTTTTATTTTTTACTTTAAATGAAATCCTATAAAATCGTTTCTGACTTTAACATCTCAGAACACAAGGCAGGTACGAAATTGAAAATGGTTTAACACAAAACATTAATGATTAGAAGTAAGAATAGTGAATCAATCAGGCAGACCTGAGGGCCACATAGATACGACTTGAGGGGATGCTGAAGAAAATAAAAGTAAGTGATGTAGTTAACTTCAACGTGCTAGAAATGGGTGATATAAAATATGTATTTGTAAAATTAGAATTTAGAAGTAGGATGACTCAAATAACCACACTTAAGGTGGTAGAAAGAACAGGAGAGACGTTAAACGTTTTATCTAAAAAGCTTCTGGAGAAATAAGGAGAATGCTGTGTTAATTGCATCCAAATACCTCACAAGCATGGGTGATAATGACTTCTAAAGGCTTTATTTCCACATGAAATAACTGTATTCTCTATGATGGTTTGCCCACAAAGTAGCCAACATATTTAGAAGGAGGCCTTAATATGGCTGCTTCTTGAACATAATTCCATCAGTATTTTTTAATGTAATTTATTTATTTTTATATCAATCACAGGTTAGGTACTTTGCATCCCAGGCGTAGCCCCCTCCCTCATTCCCTCCCACTCTCTCCATTCCTCCCTCATCTCCTCCCCGCCCCCTCCAAGTCCACCTATGAGGGAGGACCTCCTCCCCTTCCATCCTACCCCAGATCATCTTGTCTCCTCAGGGCTGGCTGCAATGTCCTCCCCTGATATCTAGCCAGGCTGTTACTCCCTGGCGTGTATGGGGGAGGGTCAAAAGCCAGCCATCGAGTTCATGATTATTAATGAAAGTTTTTCCTACTCATTACAAAATATTTCTCAAAAGGAGATCAGGGGTTAAACAATAATCTTGAATTATAACAGTATTTCTTTTTTATTCTTTCCAAACAACTTGAAAGTATATTTTGCAGATATATTTTCTTAAAATAAAGTTTTTAATCACTTAAAAATTTAACTTTACAACTCAAACTACATACTACCTAAATACCATATATAAACTGGCTTAATAACAAAAGCTAACTATCAAACTCTGGTACTGTTTTTCACCTATAACCTCTCACTTTTGACATAAATTTCACATTTATTCATTCCATTTATCTTAAAAGTAATATTTCTTTAAGAATTACTACACATTCTTTACACATGTAAGTTGACAAGCTCTTAAAGAATGATAATTTATTTTCATGACTTTTTATTGAGCTTATATTTGCAGTTATTAATTATATTGTAATTTCCAAAGGAAAATTGAAAAAAATAGAATATAATCACTATAATTACACTGTAAAACAGTAATTACCTATTAGCTACCATTAGTTGCATAGCATTCTAAGCCCAAGTTCATGGTGAGTAGTGACTCTCTCTCTTAGACTTGATGATTTATGACCCTTTTCAGTCCCAGTACCAAGGCTCCATCTTAAAGTACTGTACATTTCCAAGAGGCAGAAGACCACTCTGTCAACATACTCAGAAGATGGACTCCTAATGAACACTAATGAACTCCTCATGCCACGCATTTTAGTATCTTGACATCCCCAAGGAAAGCAGATTTGAAACAAATGAAACAAAGGCAGATCATGATACCCGTACAATTATTATTTTCAAATTTGTTATTCTGGGTATGGTATGTGTAGGCACATATGTGTGTGTGCAGGTCAAAGGAACTCTGTGGAACTCGTTTTCTCCTTCCACCTGATAAAATTAATTTTTAGAATTTTTTTTGTTGGCAAAGTTTGACATAGTATCAAATCAAAAAGAGAAAAAGATTCATGAGAGTTCAATGGCTTTTTACCAAACTAAAGGAAGCCTAATGCACCAGCTATGCACTTCATTTGGACTTCTGACCACCACTATTTCATGCCGTTCATGAAAAAGGGGAATGTCAGAGAAGTGAGAAATTGCAACAAACAAAGAAACAAACAAAACTGTGAAACTGAATATAAATTATTTTAAAACAAGTACTGAGCCATTAAAGTACTGTTGTAAAAACCTTGAGCAGTATTTTTTCACACAGCTTATGTAATATTGAGAGAGAATAAAATATTATAATAATATGCCAGAACTTGCTGGTGCAGGTGACCTCTCAAAATGAAAAATGTAGAAAGTTGAAACTGAACATTCATCTTTTTGCTTATAGTGTCCTTCAACCTTGCAAAGCATTGGTTAATAAGGATTTTTTTTTACAAGATTCTAGGAAGTTGCATAAACCAGCATTTAAGGGTCTGAAACTTCAAACACCATTGACATTAGGTACTGTGGCTGAGACCACAGCTGTTATAACTATTTAAAAGAAACATACATTTAGATAACAAATGTATGACCTGTGCTACAGTTCTGTATGAGTGGAGGCAGAAGAAGGGAAAGTTTCCTTTGTAGCCTTTGATTCTCAGGTCACTGCCAATAGCAAGACCACTTAAGAATAAGATTCATTCTATAATCTAGTTGGCACTTACTAGAAGTCCATAACACAGAAACATTTAAGCACTATAAGAAAATGTACACCACATGTTGGGAAAATACAGCAGTCATGTCCAACCAAACCCAAATTTCAAAGCTTTGATCCGGCAACATGAAGTTATACATCAAGCCTTACTTGGAGTCATGTAAGACACATGATGATCTGCTACTACATCACTCTCCTGTTGAGAGCTCCAGGAAGCAGATTTTTTTCCACTTTACTCTGAAGAGGAAGAGCTATAACCTCAAAAGATAGCTCTTTAAATACAAACTTGAGACTCAGGAAGTGGAAGGGCAAATGTTCTGCTTGCAGTCTCTTAGTGCTTCACAATAGGCTGTGATGACTGCTTTACTAGGTACATGCCTGTGATGTGAGGCTGGAACAAAGGACAAGACAACACTGATATGTTTTTCTTTAAAAGAGTATTACTGAGAACCATAGCAAAGCATATGTGTTTATGCTCATGTTAGTCATTCTGTAGTCCATGGACTGCATTAATATTTATGTATTTGCGATCCAAAACTCAATTAATGTATTTGTGATAGAAATAAGACAGTTGTGAAAATATATTGAGTTCTCTGTTTTTGTTTAACATTTGCTAAGAAAAGGAAGGGCTTCCTTTGAGAAAAAAATTTATTTGTGTGGGTGGGTAGATCTGCAAAGACCAGAAGAGAGCATCAGATACCTTGGAGCTGTAGGTAAAGGAGGTCGTGAGACACCCAATGTGGTGCTGGGAAACAAACTCTGGACCTGGGAAGAAGCAGGTTACACTCAATGTCTGAGCCACTTCTCCAGCTTTGAGTAGGAGCTTCTTTAAGGATTTCAAATTTTTCACAGCTCTGTCCCTAAGGAGTATGTGATGAAGTATGTAGTTTACTAGACTTTCAGAGATGAGACCCTGGTTCAGTGAAGATCATCAAGTCAGTCAAAAGCTATAGGAGATAGAACCAGCATGAAAATCCCCTAGCCCCTTGAGACTGCATTCTCCTCTACAATCAGTGTTGAAGAGCCAATAAAACTGAGCTCTGGGAGCCCTGCAGAGACTGATACCCCAACCAAGGGCAATGCATAGAGAGGACCTAAAACCTTGGCTCAGATGTAGCCTATAGACTCAATTTCCAAGTGGGTCCCCTAATAAGGGAGCAGGGACTGTCTCTGACATGAACTCAGTGACAGGTTCTTTGATCATCTCCCCCTGGAGGGTGGAGCCTTGCCAGGCCACAGAGGAAGACAATGCAACCAGTCCTGATAGGCTAGAGTCAGCTAGAAAGGGTGGAGGACCTCCCCTTTCAGGGGACTAGGGGAGGGGCATAGAGAAAGAAGAGGAAGGAGGGTGGATTGGGAGGAGATGAGGAAGGGTGCCACAGCCAGGATACAAATTGAATAAATTGTAACAAATGGTAATTTTTTTTTACAGCCATGTTGAAGACATTCCCAAGGCTGAAGAAGCAGTGATGTAAGTACATCAGGTCAGACTTCATAAGCAGCATTTCCCATGCTAGTTAATCTTGGCTGTCAACTTGGGTGGATGAGAGATACTCTGATTAGTAAAGCATACCTCCGATTGTCAGTGAGAGCATTTCCAGTGACATGGATATTGGGATAGCTGTAACTTGGTCCACTGGTGGATTCAAATTTTCACTAGACTATTTGGAAGAAGAATCTTAGTTGTCAGAAATGGGGTGCTTAGCAGTGTATTTCTGAAGTATGCACCTTGGCCATGGTCTCTTCCTTTTATTCTTGCATGCTTCATGACAACAATGAGTTTAAGATGCTTTGAGCAACATTTTCAGCCTCACTTACGGCTCAGATTGAACATGAACTTAAATCTTCGAAACCATGGGCCAAAATAATATTGCTTTTTTAAAAGTTCTTCTTAGAAATATTTATCACAACAATGGAAAGATAACATGTTCTTAACTACTTATTCTTTTGTCTAGACCCAAATATTCCACAGCTCGGACATGTATGTAAATAAGGCTTTCTCATTACAATTATTAATATTAATATCAACAACACCATTAGTTACAGTATAACTCACAGAAGTCTAAACTAAAAAATGTAGACTATTGAATATTTCTATTGTTTTTTTTTTTTTGCCTCAGAGTATAACATTTTGGATCTAAGAGCTACTTTTCAAGGTGGCCAAAAACAATATTAGGATTGGGTGGAATGAATGACTCTAGCTTTGAAGATTCCAGTGGCATAAAAATTCTAAGACATTTAAGTTCTTGACATGTATCAATTTAAGGCCCCAACTCTTGTTATTTTATCTGGCCCTATTCTTTTTAACAGATAATTTTGCACTAAGTGACCTCTTTAAAAAGAATTAGTTCTTCCCTGTAAGTACATTTCCTGTTTTCTTACTTCATTTTAGAAAGATTGCTGAGATTCTAGAGCACACAGGAAGTTCTACTGTTTTCTTCAAGCTCTTTGCAGTTTTTACTTTGAACATCAGACAGTTACTAATGGTATTTTCTTGTTCACAGTGAACCCACATTTTTGCTTTTTTCTTATTAATTTATCTTCTGGTCAAACAATGCCAGTACTACCTCTTGGATAATTCCTAATATTATTTATTTTGTTTTGGAATTAAGAGACTCTGTTGGTGGCTGAACAAAGTAGATACCACTGTACAAATGATCAATATTTGAATGCATGATAACAAGGCCTCAGAGTCCAACTGGTGGCTCTGTTCCTCTGTTTATTATTTCTGATACCCTTTGGACATGCAACTAGACAACACTGTGCCACTTTCTATCCAAGGCAGGAGTTTATCACTGCTTTCCACTGAAATCTTTTACCAGTAGAGTGATGTGTCTACTGTTAGACTACATTTACAGATATTAGGTTTTGAATAAGCTGTAATTTTCTATAACGGAAAATGAAAATAGCACCAAGACTATTTCATTAGCCCTGTCATTGTTTAGCACACTCATCCTGGAGTATTCATGATCACATCGATTTCTAGGGCTCTACTTTCTTTTGTGGAAGTATGAAAGTAGTATGTTTTCACTCCTAAGCTATACTGTAAAGCTACATTAGCCTTAACAACCATTGAAGAAAATCTGTCAATTTTCTCTTGATAGGGCTTGATAGGGCTTGATAGGGCTTTCCCTCCTTAAAAAAATTCTACCTGAAAAAAATGTACACATGGATTAATGAGGTAAAAATACTCAGAAGCTCAATTTAAATATTGTATCTTTAGCAAGAATTAGCAACAGTGACTCCCTGCCCTTCTCTCTTTTTTGACGGTATCCTTGGGGACAACTTTAATCACCATAGAAATTCTTAAACACAAAGGCAAGTGGGGCAGATGATACAACTAATAATGGATAGATACATCCTGTGACAGTTTAAACGCAAATGGCCCTAAGGCTCCTATGTGTTTGGATACTTAGTTCTGAGTTGGTGAAACTCTTTGGGAAGGGTTGGGAAATACAATTGTTGGAGGTGGTCTGTCACTGGTGCTTTGACAGTCTAAAAGCCCAGGCCATTTCCAGTTAGCTCTTAGCTTGGTTCTTATGAATCATGTGAACTCTCAGTTAGTGTTCCAGTATCATGCACGCCTGCCTGCTGCCATGTTTTCTACCATGATGGTCTTGGACTTTAACACTCTGAAACTGTAAGTCCCAAACAAATTCTTTCTTTTGTAAGCTTTCTTTGTTGGTCATGGTGTCTAATCACAGCAATAAAAAAGTATCTAAAACATGGATATAACTCTAACTTGTTTCATAAAGATCTGAATCATCAGAAGTTTTCATTTTTTATAATATTATGAGTTTTACTCCTGAATGCAGAAATTAGAATTTAATCAGTACCTGGAAATGTATAGAGGAGGATCCGGAATTTGTGGTCATCCTAAGCTACACAGTAAGTTTAAGACTAGCCTAGGCTAAAAGACACTGCCTCAGAAAATAGAAACAAATAAATATCTGTTCAAAATATTACTTTCAATAATAAAATATTTTCTCCACGAATTAGTAGAAATTTTTCACTCAGTATTACCATTCAGGAATTGAGTCCTTTATGTCTAAGCAGCTCCAAGACAGGATCTTAAATGGTTGCTCTTTCACTAAAGAACTGTCTTTCCATTAAAAAAACAAAACCAAAACCAAACCAAAACAAAAAAACCCAGAAAAACACAAAATAAAACCCAAAGCAAAGCAAGGTCAATTTATCACTGAACTCAAACAAGCTACAGAGTATATTCGATGTACACTACCTTCCCCTTCCCCTTTGTCCTTTGTCTTAGTTTGCTTTCTACTGCTTCCATAAAACACCACGAACAAAAGCAATTTGAAGGAAAGGGTTTCTTTGGCTTTCAGGTTACATCCCATAACTAGGGGAAGCCAACATAGGAGCTCAAAGCAGAACCAGAGGCAGCATCTGACAAACAGGCCATAGAAGAAGGCTTCTTACAGGCTTCTTATAGCATCTAATACCTGCTTTCTTACAGAACACAGGACCATTTGCCCAGAGATGGTACCAGACACAGTGGACTATGCCCTTCTAGGTCAATAATTAATCAAGAAAACACCCCTATAGACTTGCATACAGGAAATTTTGTGGATGTATTTTCTCAACTGAGATTTCCTCTTTCTGGATAACCCTAATTTGTGTCAAGCTAACATAAAACAGAACACATAGACACACATATCCACATACACATGTATGCATACACACCAACAACCAGAACACAGTCATTATAATGCGTACAATACACAGTTATGCTTACTACTAAGATATTAAAAAATTCATTGCATAGTTTCATGGGCAATAATATATAGACAGTACTAAAGGAGGTACCCTCTGATTGATAAATGGTCCAAAATTTGCCACAAAATATTTTTGTTTGTTTATTTGTTTGTTTTAACATACTGGCATATTACAAATAAATTCTAAAAACTGTAAAGCTTTCAGAGTATGATTTTATATCCAGGGAATCCAAAAACTAATTTGATTTTTGTTTTGTTTTGTTTTTTTTAAAGAGTGATAATCCAGGGACTGACGCTGTGCCTAGTCCTACAAAAATACCACAGCATCTTTCCTGTAGTAACGCAATCCTCAATGTCCACAGCCAGTTCCCAGACTCCATTGTGCTTTGGAACAGAATAGCTTTTCTGGAACTGAAAGTACTCTAGTGAGTTGTCCGCCTGTTAGGCACGTGTTAAAGTCACTATGATGTTTTCAATGTGCTCTTTGACTTAGGCTCTAGGCATATCTATCCTCAATAGTATGCCTAAATCAGGTAAGTTTTTTTTCCATTAAGCCAAATAATCAAACCTTAAGGCTCTATTCTCATGAGGCTTATTTTAGTGTAATTGAAGAACTTGCAGGAAGTCAGTTTAGATTATTTCTTAGTTACAAATTACTCTGTGTGTGTATGAATGTGTGTGTAAAATGTTGGGCATTTCAATGAATATCCCCCTTTACAATAAACAAATGCTCTGAAATCACTTCTGGGAATTTCTTATGTTCTAACACCAGATGGATCAGCTTTCCTTAAATCTAGTTGTATAAAAACTAGCAATAAAAATGTCTAAGTGATAGTTCTATATAAGATCAAAGCAGGAAGGTGAAGGAGAAAAACTATTGTATTTACAGACATATTAGTTTCAGTAATTTCATTCCTCTAAACAATTAATAGCTAGCAAATACATTTTATGAAATTATGCTAGTAGTATTATGATATATAAAAATCAATAGATATATAATCTCTATATCAATAGAGTACATTCTTAAACATGTAATCTGATTAGAAATAGAAACTTATACTTTAAAACTTGGCCACTGACACACATATGTACTGAATAAATACAATTATATACTTCATATCTCAATAGTTTTTAATGATAAATGCTTTAAAATAGTAACAGAGTGCTGTACAGCATCAGAGTAAGAAACTAAAACTTCTAACTGGGGCTATGAGGAGGCAGTTTATGCAAACATTGTAGACAGGAGTGTGTAACACCATCGTGACCACATGAGACAATTTTGTACTTCCAATTAAGGATTAGGAAAAATTGGGACTGTAATAAAGCTGTCTCAAGGTAAATACACAAATGAGTGAATGGCTAAAAATATGAATGATCACAAACGACTGATGAGAAAACACATATCCTGGGATATGTAATAAAATCTTATGATAAATGCTAATTGTTAGAAGCAGTAGGACATATAAAACATGAACTACTCATAGTGTGTTCATTTAAAAACTTACCAGACTACAAATATTCATTCATTGTCCAGACATAACTGTTTTATTCGCTTTTCTTTCTCATCAATTTTGTGTACCAACACAATTGCTTTGAACAGAGAATTATGAATATTAAAAAGCTACAACCAGATTCAGCCAAGAGAATGACATTTTTAAATACACACAATGATTACTTATAAGCAAAGTTTTAAAAATCTTATTACATTGATATAACTAAATATATACTCATGTGTGTATGCTTTTGTATGTATACTACTACCTTAGAAATTTCTGAATACATGTCTAAATCCTCTCTTCCTACTAATTTCTTTAATATTATAGTCTCTGTGGGAGTTGAATTCATACCTTGGCAGGCATTTTGATCTATTCTTGATATCTACAACTCTGAGTATAAAGATGTGTGAGAGAAAACAAGAAATGGCTCAGAGATACAAAGATCACATATGGTTTTGAAAACAGGGTTTCCTGGTTATTAAAGAAAGGGCTGTGAAAAGCAATTTTAAAAATAACCTAAAGTAGAAATTTAGAAATTTACCCTTTTGTCATAAGACAAACCATTCTTAAGGGTCCATTGCTTTCTAAACAGAACATTCTTACTAGTCAAAGAATGGAAACTCAAGCCATCAAAATTGTGAGATCTAATATGTCAAGTAGACAGAAAGTCCCATTTTTCAGAGTTATGGGAAGAGAATTTCAGGAAATATATTGGAACTTTCGTGTATGTGTTTGACAGAGAAATTAACTGAATGGTTTACATCAACAGAAGAAGTACAAATCAGAACAGAATCAAAACAGAAAATTTAGAAAAGTGCAGAATATTACTGTTTGAAAAAATGGCAGAAAGAGGAGGAAGAAGAAAAATGGCAGACATGTAAATTCAGTTTGTAAGAAAGGCATAAAAGCCAAACTGTATTAATGGGTTTAGAAGACACGTAGACACTTTCATGGGGGCAGTAGGGATTTAAAGCTGTAGTAACAAAGTAAGAAGTTGCGGCAGTGAAACTGAGAGGTGACAGGCAAAGAGACACAACGTGACTATTAATATGGAATCTAGACCACTTGCCATTTTAAAGTAACTTAAAATGAAGAGAGTTATTAAGTAACTGATTATTAATTTATTAAAGGAGGTACATGAAAGAAGTTAACGCTCTCAATCAAGGAATATTTTCAGAATTTAGTTGTGAAAGCTCTGTTAGCTACTGTTCGGTTGCCTGAATAAAAGTGATTTTTTTAACCAAATTATCTGCTTTAAACTGCCTTTCTTTATCAGTATTTCATAATCAGGGGCTTCCCCATATGGCCACATTACAAATATGAAAGGTCATTGCATAAACCTGATTCCTGCTCACAACAGTTTAGATTTATGTTCAAGAAAAATAAACTTACCGCCAACCAGAGAAGTGACCATGCTTTTTCTCTCTAGACTCTGGGTACACGGCAGCTTCAGAGTTTGGTTTGTCCAGAACCTGCTGTTTAATGAGCTGATCTCAGTTGGGGCTCAGAGGTCTTCACACTACATTTGTCTAAATTCTTGGCCATTTCTACCACTCATCAGGTCAGCTTCAAAGGAGAGCCTTTGAACCTGAAACTATCATACTTAATGGTCCAGCTAAGTGGTTCCTATTAGAAAAGAAGCCATGTAGATTAAAGTAAGAAGTAAAAAAAAAAAACTGCACATGGTAAAGAAGAAAATTCTACCTTATACCTATTTGGAATATTCCTCTTGTTTCAAGAAAAACAATTTCAGTAAGTTTCTTTTTCCTCTTCTATCCTTGTCTGTAAAAAGCCACTTGATGTGTTTTTTAAAGAGTAAGTGTGAATGAGAGCACAATGTTATTTATATCAGAGCACAAATGCTCTGATATAAATGTTACATATGGATTATAACATAGATATTATATATATATATATAGTGTGTGTGTGTGTGTTTGTGTGTGTGTGGTAGCTAAATTAATGAATGATTGGCAATGCTTCATAAACCTTCCTGTCCCTGATACAAATGATCACTAAAATTTTGAAAATTTCAAACACTGTCATGCAGTATTGTTTTAAAATATAAAATCAGTTTGTTTGAGACATTAAAAACATGAATTGCATATTTGTACTGCTTCTTACTTTCCAATAAGTTTTTCATTTGCATCTTTACAAGGAATAAAAATGAGATTGCATTTCACAGAAAAATCATCAAGAATAATAAGGATGACTATATTAAGTATGTATTTTTGGATGCATATGTCTAATCAAGAGGCGAGGGAATAAGGGAGGAAGAGAGGGAGAAAGATAGCAAATGGAAAGACACACATGCTCACATTTTTGTACATATTAGCTTTGTAGGACTCTATTTGTGAAAAGTCCCCCCTCAGGCTGTCGTCTGGCAGTCGAGTCACTAAAGCGAGCTGAGCGATGGACAAGACAAAATAAGCAGGTTTTCTGTGCAGACCAAGCACTTTCAGTTCTCAAAGAACCACCCCAAAATCCATAGAATGTTCAGCCCAGCCACATTAGCACCTCACAGAGAAGTCTAAGAAAATGTTGATCTTTGAACTATTTCCACCTGTCTCTGAAATAGTATCTTAGCTATGTGTAGGAGCCCATGCCTAGAACAGTAGCACTCAGGTGGCAGAAGCAGGATGACTTCCTCATGTTTGAGGTCAGTTTACTCTACAAATCAATTTCAGACTAGCCAAAGCTCTACAATGAGACCCTGTCTCAAAACCAAACCCAAGAGAAATAAAAACAAAATAAGAAACAAAAAGTGAGACTCTCCCTCCACACAATAGTATATAATATTGGCATCAGAGTCATACTATGTTTTAGTATTACTCTTATACCCTTTTTCCCCTTAATACAAGATGAGTTTTATAGTGGCCAAATGATAGGAATGGAAAAGGGTCAAAAATGTAACTATAAAGCAGTAAATCAGAAATGGTTTAAAGCCAGAAATTGGGATTCACACACAGTGAGTTCTGGCCTTGCAAGCTCTGTATTTCATGTGCTTGAAGGTCCTCGTTCAGAACATGTTTGTAAACAAGGACACTTCAGAGGCCACTAAACTTCCCATTATAGAAAGTGCCTTTCCCCTTCACATCTCTGTCTACTATATCACTTCTAGTACAAAGATCACCAAGTAGGATAGGAGATAGAGGGGCAGGGTATCTATTTTAAATTTGTCTGTCCTTAATTTCCTTTTTTCTTTCTTCTGACAGCCATACTTTGAATGCCTTTTCTAAAATATGTGATATAATATAATTCTCAACACAAAAAAGTTGACAGGTGGACTTTAAGAGGTGAGGAGATGAGTGAGGTGCCCCATAACTGGATTAATACCCCTATAGCATTAGAGGGTTACATATTTCAATGTGAGCTGCTGAAAAATGCAGACTAGTTTTTTTGTTGTTGCTGCTGATGTTGTTACTGTTGTCTGTTTTGGTTTTGGTTGGTTTGTTTGCTTGGGTTTCTAAGCAGGGTTTCTCTGTGTTCCCCTGGCTGTCCTGGAACTCACTCTGTAGACCAACCTGGCCTGGAATTCATAGAGATCTGCCTGCCTTTGCCTTCCAAGTGCTGAGGTTGAAGGCATACACCAGCACAGCCTGGCTTTTTGTACGCTTTTGTTTTTCAGCAGATCAGTTTTTTCTCTGTCTCATGTTGCATGATTACCTTCTACAGTACTATGACAAAGCATGAAGGCACTTATCATCATAGTCTTGGACCTTCCAGCCTCCAGAATCATGAGCCAAAGGAACTTCTTTTGTTGATAAGCTTTTTAGTCTTGGTTAAGATTTTGTATTATCAGAAAACAGACTAGCACAGAAACTGGCATTCATAAATGCAAAACTGGGTGCAAGATGTGACACTTATTATATGCCATACTAGATGTTCCCCCTGATCTTGCAGGAAGCTTCCTGTAAGCTCTATCCTAACTGGCCCCTGAACCAGGTACCCTGACCTCTCCTTCCTGACAGCAATTTCAAGAGCTAGAATAATTTTCTGTTTCAGTCCAGCAGTATAAGTTTGCTGAGGAAAAAATTATTTTATTGGCTAAAATGTTTGAACAATAAGTACCTGTTATGTATAAATGAAGCTTTAAAGCTCTGTAGGAGACATTATTTTATTTTATTATTTGAATTACTTGGTTTTAGGAGAACATTTCTTCTTCTAGTTTTAAAGGACAAATGTAGGAAAAGAAGAAAGAACAAACTACCATAATTTTATTCAATTAGAAAGTATTTTGAAGTTCCATCTATGAATGGATTATTTTTTGGAGACCTTTTTAGTGAACACCAAAATATACTTTTAGTTGTTACTGTCTAATGGGTACAGCTTGCTGGTTGGAAATCAGCAAAGCAACTAACTAATTTTAGCACTAGATTTTTTTTTTTGACTTTCAGAATATCTGAACATCATGAAAGCTTTTGGAATTTGGTTCTTTATTATGTAAAACAGATGTCCTTGGTTACTAAATTCATAGTAAGTTTACATTATTCTAATGGCTGCCACTTCCATTGCAAAAAGCAGGGCAGGGGAATAAGGAGGTCAAGGAGTGAAGCTGGAAACAGTACTTCCGTGCAGTACTGGGAGTGACATAATGTCACATTCAGAAAGGATCCAGGACATAGTCAACGACTTGAAGCATCGATACATTTTCAAAATAACCTCTATAAATGAACAAGGTGCTATATACAAAAAAGATAAAAGTGTTTCATTCTTGTAAACACAACAAAAGTAGGATAGGAACCAAAAATCAGTAGCCACAGATGCTCTACTTTTGACAGTTCATTACCTGGAGTAGTCTGGATCCTTTAAGATGAATTCATATTCTGCCTGTCATTCTAGTCTCTCCTGGTACCATGCCCTTCCATGAGGGGTAAAATGACTTCAGCTAGAGGCATTATTTCTTTTTTTCTGTCACCAGAGCCCTCCTCTACACATACTGAATTCTATGCATTCAGAATAAGGTTCCTAAAGACCAAGAGACCGTATCTGTAAGAAGCATTATGGTGACACTCTTCAATAATAAACACACAGCACAATCATTTTCCAGGCGGGAAAAGTTAAACAAAGCAAAAGAAGATACTTTTACCACCAAGAAAAAAATTTCCATTGTGCTAGTCAAAATTAAGAATTCGTGTTTAGTTTTACATTTATATAACTAATGTCTACACCTTTATTTGGTGACAAGATCCGTAAGTAAATGAATGAATCACTTCTGTTTCCATCCACAAAAGTGATCACAAAATTGGATGTTGGTTAACACATATTGTGTGTCCCAAATATTTGCTGAAGAAATGGAAAGCCACCAAAGAGAAAAGAAAAAGTAGTACAAAATTGAAAGTGACACTTAATAATCTGGCATTATAAAAAATTATTTAATTTTTTATATAAATAGACTATACCTATTAAATATGTAAATATCTTAATTTGAGCTATTTATTCATAAAACCATAGAAAGTGGTTAACCTGAAAAATCATCAAGATAGACCTAAAACTTTTATATCAACCCTGCAATTGGAACCATTGAGGCAGAAATTGGTTTTTTGTGTCTAGAAACTGGTGGGAATTTGATTACTTCTAAATTTACAAACTCCATGTAGTCCAACTTTACAGACATAACATTCTTGGGCAAACAGAGAGTTTAAGCTGATGTTTTTTAACCCAAGTGAAACATGCTCTGGGATTGAGTTCACTTATACTGTAGACATTGAGCTCATTTGCAGGCTGTTCATCCACCTTTAAGCTCTCATTGCCTGTTCCGAAATATGGATTTGAAAAGCTTATTATTCAAGATGCAAGTCCGAACACTGTTTAAGCCGTACTTTCATTCATTCTATATTGCAGGGACTACAAGCTTTAGGCAGGAATACCCACAAAGTATCTGTAAGAGGCTCTTTGCAGCATTTTTCTGTTTATATGCAATAAATTGGGAAACCTAGAGCCTAAACTAGCCACATTATGAAGGAGTTGCAAAGGGATAAGGACACTGAGGGAAATCAGGAATGTCCCAGATACAGCAAGGTAAGAGAGTGCCAAGAGTCACTCTGAGATTCACAGTTTAATATATCTTTTCTAATCTGAATTTGATTTTAGAACAAGTGTGCTCCCTGCGTGGTGTTTTAGGATTTAAAGTAGGCCTTTGGAAGTACTTGATACATATTCCAATTTCAAAGGTGGTGCAGATTAGGTAATTTTCTAAATAATCTGACATTGGTTTGAGTCTGATATTCTCTTTGTAAATTTTCTGTTAATAGTGATATAAAAGTGTTGGAACATTATGTGCCTGGAGCAAACCCCAGCAAGTTGTCCTTTCACTTCTTGGACAAAAGGTATACTTGGTGAGACTAGCCCTAATATTTGATAAATAACTACTCAGGGAGCATGTGTACCATGCCTATTACATAGGGTGTTCATTTCTTCTTGAATATATAAATAGGCAAATGTACACTTCTACCAGCAAATGACTACATTTCGTGCTATACAAACTCCCTGAAGATGATATCTCTATACCTAGTCATGGTATTTAAAGAATGACAGACTGCTGCTGCAAATGAATTCTGTTATAACCTGTAGAACTAGCACTGGACCTATCTTCCCATCAAGTTTTTGTTTATGTAGGGCAAAGTTTGAGACAGGAAAATGGATATGTAAAGAGCTAAACGGATTATGGTAGACGTTGAACAACTGTATTCAAACATAAAAATTCATCACACTCTGCCTAAAATGGTGTATTCTAATTTAGCCAAGTCATAACTTATTAAACAAAAGGGTGTGTGTGGGGGGGGAAACAACCACCACTTAAATAACACATAAGGACCCAAACCTAAACATATGTTTCTTTTTTAAATAGTCATTCTTTAATTGTATATATGTGTGTGAGTTTGTATGGCAGTATGGCATACAAGTACAGGTGTCTTTGGAGGCCAGAGTATCTGATCTCCCTGGAGGTATAGTTACAGTGGTGGTGAGCCATCTGAACTGTTAAGAACAGTATTCGCATCCTTTGCAAGAGCAGGCTGTGGTGTTAACTGTTAACTTTCATAACCTCAATAACCCATCCCTTGATTTTGTATTCTAGTCATTTTGGTTGCTGTGGAAAATTCCAACGGTATTTTTACATATATATTAGCACTCTGAATTCTTATGTGAAAAGCTAATTTATTTTTATCCATTGGGGAGAGGAGGATAATTTTTCAAAGTATGTGAAGTATTTTAAATAGTTTTAAACTGTCATTAAAAAGTAAATAAAATTTTATAGTACAAAGATGCAATTTCTGAATATACATAAATTCTCTTTGAATTTATGGGATAAGTTATTAATGGTTAGATAATTTTGATTATTTAATATATGTTTCTATCAAACTTTTTGGGTTGTTTACAGAGAACATTCACAGGGAATCAGGTTACTGTCACGAATCAGGGAATCCCCTCCTATCTCCTGACACAGCTAAAAAGTACTATTTCTTAGCAAGAAGATTTTAGTAAAATAAAATCCAACCTCTAGAAGACAGGTCTATTAAATCTGCTCAACTGACTGCTTTATTTATTAAACTACAAAATTAGTCCGTTCAAGTTTATTTAAGAAATGTAAAGTTTAATTGAAAAATATTACTTCTGAATGATCACACCCTCCTTAACACAAGCGTGAGCACACATGAACACACACAAACATATACACAAATACACTTATATAAACACACACAAACACACACATGAAGAAAGAGGGTGGGAGGGGGAAAGAAGGAGAGAGAAGGGAAGAGAACATACACAACCATACACACAGAGGTGCCATATGCTACACACACATGAAGAAAAGGTGGTGGGAGGGAGTAAGGAGGAGAGAGAAGGGAAGAGCACACACACAAACACACACACACAAACAAACACATACTCTCACAGAGGTGCCATATGCTACACTGTTTTCTGATGCCTCTTGTTAGAAAGTCATCATTCCTCACTAGTTTTGGCCTCTTTCATCTTTCTGCACAACTGGATGGATGGTGGTATGGCAAAGTGCCATAAAACAGGCCAATCTGTCTGAGCAGCTCCAGTCTCCTTTCCTGATACAGTCACTGTTTGAGGCAGGCAGGGAGCAGGGCCTTCCATGCTCATTTAGCAGTGAGTGACAGAGGAGTTAAGTGCCTTGTGAAAGGTCGTCCTACTAGTCATTGGTCTGGACAGAAATAGAACTGGGGTTTCCTAACCTCCTACTCTCCTGCTAAAATGATTCAAGGACAAGAGAAATGGCTTCTGACTGTAAAATAACAGTCTTTTGATGGTCACATCCCTGTACAGGATGAGTCTCCACATATACATAGTTTGACATCCCTGGATACAAAAAAGAAAGGTTATTGAGTTGGTAGGAAAAACTGAAGTCCAAGAATCCAAAAGTTAGCAACTCTAGTTTTACTGCTAAGTGGCTGTAACGTTATTTATAAATTTGAGGTCACTATTCTTCATATCTTCTATCTACAAAATGAGGGCATTAAGAAGTACTAACTTCTTAAATTTCATGCATGTGTACTGTGTTTATATTACTTCTTTCTCCTCATCCTTACAACCCATGCATGTCCCATACCACCTCACCCCCCCCCCACTGAGTCCATTTAGTGCTGTGCATATGTATCTGTGTTAGATAACTATAGGGGTTCACCCTGGAGAAGACTAATAATACTCACTTTCCCAGCAGGCCTTAATTGCCTGTAGTTATTCATCTAGGGGTGGAGCTGATCCGCACTGCCATGATGCTTGCTGTCAACACGCTCAGCTCCTGTTTAGGCAGCCAGATTCCTCAGATGCTATGGTGCAGCTATCCTAGCATACATGACAGACCATCTCACAGCAGACTTTCTGGTCCTTTGGCTCCTACAATTCCTCCTCCTTTCCATGATGTTCTCTTAGTCTTAAGTGTAGGAGTTGTGCTATAGGTGTAGCAATCATCTAATTAGACTTAAAGTGGATCCAGTATGTGTACTCATGCCTGCTTCTATAAACCTAGCCACCTACCTGTGCTAATAAGGTCATGGATCTTAGATAAAAATATACTACTGCTAAAATCCTAAACCAGGATGTATTCTAAATGCTTATCCTTATACCTACAGATAAATGTAGTTATCAGTCCTCTTCAAATGAAGTTTCTTTGAACAGCTTATAGAGACCAGTAGAGAAAGCCACAAGTAGTCAAAAGTTAGAGAACTGGAGTTTAAAATTATTTTTTAAACAAAAATGGCAGAGTTCTGACTATACTCAAAACTTTCAGGATGAATTTTATGAACATGGTTTGGGGTCATGTAATACAAAAACAAGAATTCAGTGTAGCTGATATACTGGCAAAAGCTCAGTCATCTTTGGACTAGGATACCAGAGAAGCAAATCTGAATAAGAACCCAGTGTAATAGACATCCTAAAAAACATCTCACTGATCTTTGAATTAAATGCAGTGAAAAGGATTGGGGAAGAAGCACACATTTCAATGGAATTTACTTAAACAACCAGCCAACAAGTCTTTAGTTTTTAAATTACTAAACAACACATTATCTTTGCTGTTCAAATCAAGATTGACAAAGGACTGTATTAATCAACAGACATACTTGTACTTTTGAAAAACTAATGAACGTAGCTTTTAATTTTAATTTGTGGAATATCTAAGAGATGCCAATCTGACTACTCTCTTAAAAACAAACAAACAAACAACAAAAACCCAAAAGCAGAGAAGAAGCATTTCTACACAGCCTTTACAGAAAAATGCCTTTTTTAGACAGAATGCTTTGAATACATTCTGCCTTATAAAAAATGTATAAAAGGATCTCACAGAAAGGACTGTTAGCCACGACATGGCCTATCATGTTGTGCGTGCATGAGTTAGCTTTTACAAGATCAGAAGCTGAGATGAATATGAGCCAGCCTAAGCCTGATGTTTCGGGAGTTCAACATCACATTGCTCAGGGTCAGTGGCAGATCTATTCAAAGTTACCTTCTCTGGAGAGTGATACATTTTACAGATACTTGGGTGAATATGTTACTCATCACTTAGAACTGAGATTCTACTGCTCCATTTTAATGTGAACAGGGATCATGTTCACGTTATGACAACTGTAACATACATTTTTTGTTTTTATCATGAATATTAAGTAAACATAATATCCTAAGCAAGACCAGTATCTAAGAAAAGCATCCCCCATAGTGGTTAATAGGACAGTAGGAAAACTGAACCACCGGAAAGCTAGCAAGGCCCCATGGACATTCTCATCTTTGTAGAATCTTCGGTCTTTCTGAAGCCTATCTATTTTCTATAGTGCTTTATATCTTAGAGAATATTTTTCCTGTGATGATCTCAATGGAATCTTTGTGGAATTTTTTTGTAATAAAGAAAATAACTCTAAAAGATGGCTCTCCAAAGATCTACAGTTAATAAACCTTACATTTCAAAGACATTTCCTTGAAATCCAACATAGAGAGCATTTAACAAAATCTCTGAATGGTTTCAATAAGAGATGTGAAGGGAGAGATATAAAGGGATATGTATACACACATACATGGCTAGAGAGACTTTATCACTATCAGTCTGATTTACAAATATTGCTTTGTATTACTTGGAACCCTCCTGGTACAGTGTGCATTCAGAAGCTGGGCCCCTCCAAACCCAATATTGTCCCTGTTAGGTCTGCGGTGTTTACAACACTAACTGTGCCTAAGTGTACTGATGTTTAAAATAAAGTTGATAACAAAAGCCACATCATGTAGCTGTTATATAAAACCTAAAATGGTATGTTATAAAAGTGTTGGTTATATTAATAAATCATTCTAACATAATGGGTATTCTCCAACTGAAACATAGCAAATGTTTTCTATGATCTTAAAAGTTTCTTTCAATCCTTCTTGACAGGTTTCTTTTTCCTTTTACTTTCCTTCCTTACTTCCTTCTTTCTTGCTTGCTCTTTTTCTTTCTTGTTCTTTTTCTCTTGTTACATCATCAAAAGAGCAGACTTTTCCCTCACTGATTTTTCTTCCATTTACTAATGTAGTTAATAATTTTAAATTGGTGTTTACTTTTGTAACAAGTAGCCCAGGCTTATCTTGAACTAACTATGCAGTCTTTTTTTTTTTAAGCTTTTTTCTTTTTTTATTATTACCATTTATTACAATTTATTCAATTTGTATCCCTGCTGTGGCACCCCCCCCCCATCTCCTCCTAATACCACCATCCCTCCCTTCTTTCCCTGTGCCCCTCCCCTAGTCCACTGAAAAGGGAGGTCCTCCTTCCCTTTTATTTGACCCTAGCCTATCAGGTCTCATCAGGACTGGTTGCATTGTCTTCCTCTGTGGACTGGCAAGGCTGCACCCCCCAGGGGAGGAGGTGATCAGAGAGCCTGTCACTAAGTTCATGCCAGAGAAAGCCCCTGCTTCCCTTACTAGGGAACCCACTTGGAGACTAAGTCTGAGGGCTACATCTGAGCCAAGGTTTTAGGTCCTCTCTATGCATTGCCCTTGGTTGGGGTATCAGTCTCTGCAGGGCTCCCAGAGCTCAGTTTTATGGCTCTGTTGGTCTCCTTTTGGAGCTCCTGTCCCCTCCAGGTCTATTTCCCCCTTCTTTAATAAGATTCCATGCACTCTCCCCAAAGTTTGGCTATTAGTCTCAGCCTCTGCTTCGATACCTAGATCAGTAGAGTATTTCAGAAGCCCTTTGTGGTAGGCTCCTGTCCTGTTCCCTGTCTTCTCCTGCTTCCAATGTCTACTGCATTTTTCCTTCTGAATGAGGATCGAGCATCTTCCCTAAGGTCTTCCTTATTGTTTAGCTTCTTTAGGAGTGTAGATTTTATCCTATATTATACGGCTAATAGCCACCTATGTGTGAGTATATACCATATGTGTCTGCTTCTGGAATACCTCAAGAACTAGAAAAGATCATCTTGAGTGAGGTAACACACAGTCTTAAATTCCCGATTTTCTTGCTTCTGGCTCCTAAGTGCATGGCCATGCTTGATTCCTCAATGGCTTTAAAATGCAAAGCCATTTACAATCCCGGCCATCACTGGATATCTAGCCTACTAACCTAGGTTTACCAATTATTCCTAGTTTACAGGTTAGAAAATCACTAACAAATTATAGCAAATACTTAGATGGGTTGACCAAACAAACTTACTAAGCCAAAGTAGACATTATAACCAGCCATAGCAGCACAGCTCTTAATTTGAGACCTGTAGTCTTCTAGTGAGTTTGTAGTTCAGCCTCTGGGGCCTTCTACTCTCAGACCTGAATCAGAACGGAATCATTCCAGGTACTAAGTCAAGGAAGAGAATGGTAAAAAGGGTCTACAGATGACTTGGTCTTTTGATTCTCTGAAGAATGGTCTGCCTATTTGTACTTTCTAGAGTTCTCACAGAAAAGAGATTTAAACAAATTAATTAAACTAGTAAATTCAAAACCTTATTTTAGAAACTATTAATACCACCTTAAAGAATATTCCCATTTCTTGCATTCATCATTTGAAAGCAAAGAGATAGGACCTTCAGGGTTGCAACAGGGATTAATGGCCTTTATTATTTGTCTTCAAATACCAAGTGTAAAAGCATGAATGTCAGATAATTCATTCAAAGAAAGCCAGTACAAGATGCAAAAAATCAACCAGTTTTCACTCTCTCATGGGGGAGAGAGACATCCATGAAAGGAATTCATACGAAACCACTTTTAACACCAACAAAGTAGAATAGTTGCAAACAGGATTAATAGTAGTAATGAGAAATTTGAATCTCTATATTTTCTCATTTCAGTATTGTGTTCCTTAGATCTATTGTTTTTCCTCTGTAGCTCTGTCATATCTCTGTTAGGACTTTTTGAGTAGCTTTGAGAAATGGTATCAGCTAATGTTCTGTACATAAAGAAATTCTCTATCAAATTTTAAGAATACTGCTCCTTGCCACTGGAGCTAATCAACTGTGACGAATAGTCAAAGAGACAAGTAGGTCTCTAAATTTACTTCATATCTGACAGCCCCTCAGTAGATATTGATAATGGATACCTATGACTCAAAAATACAACTTCCCCACAAGCATGCCTTTTCTTTTCTACCTAAGGGCAAAGGTTTTTTTGTTTTTTTTTTTTAAATAATCAACTGCATCCTTCATTACTCTTTCAAGAACTCAACAAAAATTTGTGAAATGCATTTAATATCAGCATCTATGCAGCTGTTGGGTTGGGATGAATATAAAAGGCTGAATTGGGACATACAATATTTTAATTCATCAGA
Source organism: Pachyuromys duprasi (assembly GCA_028658305.1). Taxonomy (NCBI): domain Eukaryota; kingdom Metazoa; phylum Chordata; class Mammalia; order Rodentia; family Muridae; genus Pachyuromys; species Pachyuromys duprasi. The sequence continues at coordinate 26,519,211 of CM053760.1, forward strand.
AAACCAATATTGTGAAGTTTACCATGAGGTTCCAGCGAATGTTACCAATCAAAATGTTAAAAAAAAAACACAGAAATTTGTACCTATGTCTATACCGCACTCACTTTGCTTACTGGCATTTAGGTATGTATTTGATCAATCTGTATAAGGCACTATTTGTCACAAGTACACTCCTATATAACTACATGGAGACAATTTATTTCCTAGGTGTATAATATATATTCATCAATATAAATAAAAATATCTGTTAAGCCCCTAATATATGCCTAAAAGCCATGTGCTACATTTGCAAACCAGTGCTAATACAAAATGAATAGAGTAACATACAAAAAGTCAGTTACCTATTGAGCTGATGAACTTTCAGAAAAAATAAATTTTGATGTGCTTATTATATATTTTGGCTGATGAGAACTCAAAATTGCATGTTAAGATTGCTGTATTTTCTGATGCAAAAGATTGATTCACTTCTAGTCTTCCCAGAGTAAAAATATCTTTGTATCTTTAGCCTTTGTGAGGCTAAAGATATTTGCTATGTTTAAATTTACTGAGGCTTTGTTTTGTTTGTTTTGTTTTTAGGCCTTTACTAACTCACTAGATAGTCACTAAGAACCTTTACAAAGTCTACCTTCATCCTCCATATAAAAACAGTTGTCTGGCTGTGCCAAAATTTCAATGGCAGGTCTAAACTCCGATTTTTGACTCAATAAGAACACAGCTAGATATGGATGTATGCTTATCATCTTACCACAAATAAAAATTTTGTGCTATCCAAAGATTTGATACAACATCAAAAACATTACATTGTCTTCAGCAAGTTATATATTTACTGATAGATATACCAACTTTACTCATTAACAGTTCTTGCAGCTGCACTCTCCTGGCAGCTGTAATTGTAAAATAATCACAATTAACCTACTGTATTTATAAATAATAGGAAATTATCTCAGTGTTCAAAACAGTTTTACAAGTATTTTAGGTCACTATTAACTATCATATTATAGATGTTTATTCTCTGTATGTGCTGAGCAGGTCATTTGCTAGGCTCTAGAACAGTGTTTCTCAACCTGTGAGTCATGACCCTTTGGGGTCAAAGAATCTTTCACAGGGGTCACATATCAGATATCCTGCATATCAGATATTTATATTATGATTCATAACAGTGGCAAAATTACACTTATGAAGAAGCAATGAAATAATTTTTTGGCTGGGGGTCACCACAACATGAGGAAGTATATTAAAGGGTAACAGCGTTAGGAAGGATGAGTAGCACTGTTCTAGGATGAGAAAGACAAATGAGAAACAAAACTCTTTACATGAGATTTTACATCCTACTTTAAAATTTTTTCTTTTCTTTTTATATTTTATAGTTTATTCATTTTATATCCCCATTGTAGCCCTCCTCCCTATCTCCTCCCAGTTGTACCCTTTCTCCCTCATTCCCCCTATCTCCTTTCCCTAGTTCCTCTCCTGCCATCTGCCCGTAGCTTATCAAGTCTCATTAGGACTGCCTGGATCCTCCTCCTCTGTGGCCTGGCAAGGCCTCATCACCAGTGGCAAGTGATGAAAGAGTAGGCAACCTAGCTCATATCAGAGACAGCCCCTGCTTCCCTTACTTGGGAACCCACATGTAGACTGAACTGCCTATTGGCTACATCTGAGGAGGGGGTCTAGGCCCTCTCCATGCATGGTACTTGGTATGTTATATCCTACTTTTAAAATTTAAGCACAAGGAAAAATAGGAAGGAACATAATATTCAAAACAGAAAACAATTTCCCAGAATTGGATTTATGAGCTACTTCTATTCAATTATCATCTGAATGGAATGAATTGTAATGCCTTCTACTGTTTTTAATCTAGAGGAAGCCAGACATAGGATACAATACATGAAGCTAAAGGCCAGCACATTTCCTAAAAGTAAAACCTCCATCAAGTTTGTTAAAATCACCAGAAGAAAAGAGAAATAAAAAAGTGATAGTTGGAAGATGATATCTGTCAAATCAACCACCTTTATTTCATTTCTTATGTTTCAGGGCAAACTTCACAAAGAGGCTAAGTGGGAACTGAGCCAGAACTTCAATTCAGGCAAATTCACATACGCTAGACACTGGCTAAGACACACTGTCTTGTTTAATAGGGATTCTCAAGATCCTAGCTCCACTGGAAAATTAAACTTGTTTCAACTGCAGTTTAAATATTTGCTTCCAGTGAAAGGTATTTATAAAATCTACTTTAGTGCTCTATTTTAATTTAAAAGTGTAAATTTAGGAGACCTCCTCTTTTACCATGTCTACATTGTGTCACCCTATCTCCAAGACAACTTTAATTAGCAAGAAGAGTTCACCAAATGTTATCAACCCTTTCTACTATTCAACAATACATTCCTATATTCCCCTAACAGCCAATTAGTGATAGCAGACAGGAAAATGGATTCTATAATATTCTGGGTCCCTAATTCCCCACACACCATCTAGTGAGATGATAATTCTATTAATAGTAATGATGATGCTGATTATGCATTCTCAATGAATTTAAAACACCTAAAAACACCACTGTAATTGCAAATAAAACAATCTTGACTTTCCTTTTAGAAGCATTTCCCAAACATCATAAAGCACTTACAACACACTAGAAAGAATCACAATGGCTTTCATGATAGAATTTAAGTTTTGGCCCTCCATATTTTAATGTAAGGTATATTAACCAAAGAATCAAAAACTATTTCTCTTTAAAAGTTAGCAGCGAAGCAGAGTGTGGATACTATACAACCATGAGGGACTAAGGTAGGGGAAGCAGCTGACGAAGGGTAACGCTGAGGTGAAGATGACTTAAGCACAATTTACGTGTGTACAAAAATGACAACATGAAACCTATAATTCTGTACAAGATGTGCTAGTAAGAACTAAAGAATGAAAAAGAAATCCATTTTCTTGTTCATTGTCTCTCTAAATTACAACAGGAGACTATGATATCTTTGATGTTAGAAGACCAACTTCTGAAATACAAAGAAAGGAAATTCATTTACTTATGTCTCTATTTCAAAGTTACCTTTCATCATAAATATGCACTTGATATAGCCCTGTTTATAAATCATTTTTACTTCATCAATTTCTTTTGCCCCACATTATTACCATTGATTTTTCCAAAATATATATTGTTGTTTGTTGTTTATTTCTACTTTAATTCTTTTTCCTTAAGCAAATATTAAGGCCATTATCTCCTCCTTATCTACCTTACACTTTGCTTCTAAAAACATGTCTGACTTAAAAGGCAATAAATAGTCCATTTTGAAGCATATTACCAGTTGGAAAACTGATAAGCTCATAGTAGTTCAGTCAACAGCTATAGTGTCTCTAATTTGAACAGTGACTGTTGTGTGTCCTTGTGTGTCCTGTGATTATTAGTTTGGCATACAGACACATATGTATGCTATATGTACATGCTTTGCTATGAGTGTAAATTTGTTATTGTCTTTAATTTCTTCAGTTACTCATTCCATTTCCTAGATAAAATAATTCACAATCTCAAATTGTGTATCCTTATGATTATTCAAAGGTGCTTTCTACACGCTGAGATCCATCCTGAAACAAAAGAGATCAATATTTCCATGGCTAAGGTGAAGAACAGTATGCAAAATCCTATAATTAATAAGATTTCCTTGAATAGAACAGTCACTTAAGTGATATGAGATGTTGAAAATTTCTGTGTTAATACACCATGTATGCTTAAAGGTTTAAATAAAGTAGACATACCCTTACAGCTGAAAACTAGAGAAAAGACATAAGTAGGGAAGTATATTTAAAAGCTACTCTGCAGTAACTAAATACTTAGCATGTTTTCCTTATCAAAGCTAGGCTGAGGCACACAAGTAGCACAGATTTGTCTTTTGTCAAAGATTAAAGTGTTCCTCTACTGAGCACAACTGTGAGTGTACTTACGATGTGGAGGCAAGAGACTGACATTGGAGTCCTTCTCAATTACTCTTTACCTTGTTTTCTGAGACAGAGTCCCTGGTTGAACCAGGAGCACCCCTATTGGGCTAGAATGGCTAGCCAGTAAGTCATAGAGATTACAGGTGTGTGCCACCAGGCCTACAATTTTGTGTGTGCTAGGGGACCAAACTCATGTCCCCACGTTTGCTCTGCAAGGACTTTACTCAGTGAGCCAGCTGCCAAACTGAAAACATGACTATTTTCAGTCAAATTCCTAAGATGGCATTTCTACTGCTTTAGAAGACTCTTTTGGAATGTATTACTGAGGACTGCTTAGTTCTCAAATTGCTTATGAAACCACACTGAATGTCAGTGATGTTTCTGCCTCTACTAGACATCCAACAGGGTGACCCATTCATGTAATTTCAATCAGTTTTCTTCTATAATTTCTATGTCATTGTTTAGTGAGAGAGAGAACACAACAAGCCTGGTAAAAATAAGATATTTTAAAGAGATGCTTGGTGCCTCTCAATCTATCAAACTACTGAAACAACAGATCCCCCAAATGGGAATTTCCCTAGGAATCTCATACTGGGAGAAAAAAAAGGTTCCAACCAGAGGGGAATTTTTCTTCAGTAAAAAGATTTCACAGTTCTAACAACCTCTCAGAGGTGTTATAAGATTACAGAAAGAGAGCAAAGTTCAGAAATTGATGAGTCAATGGGTCGGACCACATCTTGACTAGGATTTCTCAGATGTGCAAGCCCTTGGCCCTCTATTTTTTCATATTTTATTATTTTTTATTTACTACAGTTTATTCACTTTGTATCCCAGCTGTAGCCCCCACCTCATCCTGCCCAATCACATCCTCCCTTCCTCTTCTCCTCCCATGCCCCTCCCCCCACCAGTACACTAACAGGGGAGGACCTCCTCCCCTTCCATCTGACCCTAGCCTATCAGGTCTCATCAGGACTGGCTGCATTGCCTTCCTCTATGGCCTGGTAAGGCTGCTTGCCGCCTACCCCTCCCCCCCCCCAATGTGGGGAGAGTGAGCAAAGAGCCAGCCACTGAGTTCATGTCAGAGAAAGCCCCTGTTCCCCTCACTTAAACTCTGTATCTGATTTTCAGGACCCCAAGACAGACTTTGGGAGTTACTCTTCCTCTTCTAATGTGGCCATACTGAATTCATCTCCTTTTTTTTTTTTGTAACTATTTTTATTTATTTATTTTAATTTGGCTTATTGGAGACAGGTACAAGACCTGACTTGGGGCTCAGCTGTGGACCCCAAGTAACAAGATAAGTTAACATCAGATGAGGGCTTATCCTATCACAAAGAACAGATGCCCATTTTCTTAATAAAGGGAAAAGTAAAAATTAAAAACTCTTTATAGCTAAAAACAGACTATCTTGAATTTAGGATTTGATAGGGAGGAAAAAGTTTCAGTTCATAAGATAGATTTTATTAAGTCTGCATCAAAGGAAAACCAAGGTTACTCATAATTAAAATAATTTAAATGCTGTATTCCATGAAGCTATTCTAATTTTAGATAACACTAAATGACTTATTTAGTGAATAGAAAGAATTTTTTCCATTTTTAATACCCAGTAACAAAGTAAAAATAAACCCATCAGAGGCCCAGAAAGTCTCTGTCTGAATGAAAATTTTATTAACAGGATGTGGAGGTGCATACCTGTAATCTCAGTGGCTGGAAGGCAAAGCAGGAAGAATATGAATTCAAGGCCAGCCTAAGCTGCATAGCAAGAACCTGTTCAAAACAAATAAACATTTCTTCAATAAATGCTATACATTATTATTATTATTTCATCTGAGGACTTCACAGCACTTTCAAATGACAGTTTTCCATTTTCAGAGGCAAGTAACACATGGAAAATACTGAAGAGCACATTCTAAATAAATAGCACTCAGAGAAGAGGCTCAGTTGAGGCTCCCTACCTGATAGCCACTCACCCAAAGTGCCTCCTGATACCATTCACACAATTATGCAGTTTTGTAAAGATTTAGTAAATTGCACTATTGTGCTACATAGGCAAGAGCCTCACTCCTTGTTAGTGGTTGTCAAGGCTTCCAAGCTTGCAAGCATGAAACGAGGTGGCAACTAAGGTCAGGCTCACAGTTCTGGACACAAGTAGGAACTGCCTTTTGATGAGGCTGCTTTGGCAGAAATTACGGTATTCATGAATAAAAGGTCCTTTTCAGTGCACGGCTGAGAATACCAATGACTGCAGGTAACACCATCAAGGCTGTACTTACGGCCTTGTCCTTCATAGCACATCACCCAGAAGGCCTCTTTCCTTCCAGAACTTTCTGATTTTACATCTAGGTGTATCACATTCATTATTTTCTTTTCTATTTCTATTTTAAGAGTTAACATATATGTTATATATATGCATTATATATAGCTAATGTACATCTATATGCATATATATATATAAACACACAGTATATACACCAAACAAAATGAATGTAAGAAGCCTAAATTAGGTTTCATTCATGCCCAGGTAATTGATCAGAAAAGAAGCACTAAGGTCTGAAGGCTTCTCATAAAAGTTGTTCCATTCTTCTTAGTGGGAAACGAGATGGAAAGGGTGGCTCTTGTAAATGTAAAATTCTTACATTCAGAAAACATCCTGTCCTGATGAGACCTGATAAGCTAGGGTCAGATGGAAGGGGAGGAGGACTTCCCCTATCAGTGGACTTGGAGAGGGACTTGAGAGGAGATGAGGAAGGGAGGGTAGGATTGGGAGGGAATGAGGGAGGGGGCTACAGCTGGGATACAAAGTGAATAAACTGTAATTAATATAAAAAGTATATATATAAATAAAGACAACATCCTGTTAATGTAAATCAAGACCTTGCTTCCAGAAAGGACCAAAGGTAGGTAATTTTTTTGAGACCTATTAAACTACAAGGTCATTCTTGTAACTGTTACCCTATACTCAGACTTCTCACCTGAGCCTAGACTAGTAAAAACAAATTCCTATTTGCTACAAAGGAAGGGAAGAAAGGAAAAATGGAGAAAATATGAAACATCTGTACCCAATAGTTCAAGAAAATAATCAATCAGCTCAGTACCTGAATAATGCCTCAGTAAAAATAAAATGAAATAAAATTAAAAATTTTTGAAATCACATAACTAGAAACTGACAGGTAGGAACAAAAAGTTAGGCTGAAGAAACACCTGTTTGGAAGGTCAAAAGGGTAGAGGCAACCTCAGCTACCTGGTTCAGAAACATCACCTGCCACCTGCCCTAGGGAAAAGCTGGCTCACAGTCCTAAGCCAGTGGCATGCTATTCTGGCATCCATCCACACTAAGAAGTAGACCATATTTAAAGGCCTTTTTAACTTCCAACTTCCTGCATGAGGTTTCATGATTTTTAGTATCACTGCTTTCTTAGAAGACTCCAGGGCCCAGGTCTGTTTACGATTCTCAAAACTTAATCAAAGTCCTAAAACAGACCCTTATGTATATGCAGTTTTTATATGAAAGAGGTAATAATGCAAATCATTGAGAATTGGATGAATAATTTACAAGATGGGACTGTACCAACCAGTTTCACAGAGACAGAAATGGTGACTCCTTATCTCACTGCACACAACAAATCCCGCCCTCTTCCTAGTGTGTCCACTGTCAAACAAGGAGTGCAGACTGAATGGTCCTTATCTGAAATATATGATTCTAGAATTATTTCGGGTTTCAGTTTTTCAGATTTTAGAAGCTTTGCACAGACTTTAATGGTTGACCACCTCTAATCTGAGAAGCTGAAATTGGAAAACTTCTGAACTCAAACTCTCAAGTTAAATACTGAAAAGTATTTCAGATTCTGAATTAGAAATGCTCAATCTGTATAATTAAGAAACTAACAGAAATCTTACATTAAAAACATCCTATGTCTCATACAACTGGAATATGAAGATTTCTTAGACATTCAAGTCCTAAAGAAATATATTGATAAATATACCTCTATCATGAGTATAGTAACAAAACTAGTAAGATATATTTGCCATATTGAAATGAATGGGATAGTAATACAACTATATTAATGAATAAGAAAAAAGGAAACCAGGAGAAAAATATGAAAAAGGTATAATTAATAATTGAGAGAATTAAAAAATTCCAAAGGCTAAACAGTATGGAAAATAAAGTTCTATTTCATTAGTTATCAAAGAAATACAAATTGAAATGACAGACACGAGCTATTTCATTAAAAACACAAAGTTCAAATAAGACCAAATGGCGCTGAGGAAACACTCCTCACGGCCCTCAGAAGGCCAGCGGGTCTGGTCACTGGAGAGGGTCATCTCTTGCATTTGGTGAGGTGAATGTATACTTACTCTATAGCCCTGAGAACAGAACTAGAAATTTCTCCCATAAAGCCATAGTTAGACAATGTATTTACAGCAAAACTACTTGAAATGCCCAGGAATGGGAGGTTGCTTAGGGTGTCTACTAGTAGTAAATAAAATAAAGATTTACATGAGAAGATATCATAGAGCTGTCAGAATAGGAGATGATACGCATACCCAGCAACCTAAAATTCTCTAAAAGTAGCAAAGAAACAAAACATGAAAAGTAGAAATTTTAATCCCACTTACATTAATTATAATTACACTGTGCGCCTGCAAGACTGAAGAGAGGGGAAGGAAGGGTGCAGGAGCCCCAGAAAAAGAAGGGGCAATAGCGGAAGGGGCAGAGGGAAGAACGAGATGCTTAAAGAAGAGATGCAGAGAAGCAAAAGTGGGGGGGGGATATCAAGGAAGGAAGCGCAGAGGGGAGAGGTAACAAGATGAGCGAAGAGCAGGAAGAGGGTAAGGAAGGAGGATGGGAACCATCAGGAAGAACGACTGAAGGGGGAGTGGTGGCTGTGTGGAAGCTGGGGATCTTATGTGGGCAGATTCTAGAGCTAAGAATCCCAAACTCGGGGTGAGAAGACTCTAAAAAGTTAAGTGAGCGCAAGTAGACACCTATAATCATAGCTTCTATTCAGTAAGGAGACAGAAGAATCCCAAACTAGAGGCCATCCTGAACTGTACAGCACAACCTGACTCAATAAAGGTAGAGAATTAAAATGTCTTAAATAGAAACACAGGTTTAAATAAATACAGCATGGCATCATCGCATTAAACGTTTATCAAATAACTGGGATTACAGAAAGTATGAATTCAAACTAAAACTAATCTTCACATGGATAAAGTTTTCTAACATATTGGTGATAAGATTGAGAACTCATGTCCGACTGTTAAGGTAGCTATTGCTAGGTGGGAAAGAGTCCCAGAATGCTCAGGAGCACATATATGTATTAACCCACAATTTGCATGCCTGCATACACACACACATACATGATAGATAGATAGATAGATAGATAGATAGATAGATAGATAGATAGATAGATAGATAGATAGATAGACAGACAGACAGACAGACAGTGAGCCATAGTTGGCTTTCCCATGAGTAGTGTAAGAATCTGGAACTCTTTCTGCTTTTCTTTTTTTCTTTTTATTTTTTTAATCACTTTATAGCCTGATTGCAGCCTCCTCCCTTCTCTCCTCTCAGTCCTACCCACACACCCCAATTCTCCCCATCTTGTATAAAGGTCTGGTGATGATGCAACTTTTTTTCTTTAAGGAACAAATGATGCAATTTAGACAATATTCATAAAAATGTAATTAATGGCCAATATTTAGGTTTCACATTAAGTCTGGGCCTAGGAGTTCACAGAGCTACCCTGATATAGTAAATATGTAACCTTGTTCTGCCAAAACTCCCACCTACTCTCCTCAGTTGCCTGCACTGTCCCAACGGCTGACAGACACACAAGTTGGTACTGCAGGTAGTCACTTATTCCTAGTAGGGAAAAGTAACCTTGCAACCCTTAAAGCCACAGAGGAAGCTATGAGATGCACTGACACAGGTCCCTTAGTATAAACGCGGTAAAGCGACCTTAAACCTGGCACTGAGTCCACTGAAGTGGATACCTGGAACTACAGCTTCACTATTTTTGGACTCAGAAGTAGCAGAAAATAATAGGACAGGTAAAGGGAAGCTCTCAAGATCTCCTGTGGCAGAAAGAAATTCAAACATATGAAGTCCCCTAAGAACATTTCTGAAGGCACGGATTTATGACCAGAAGCTTAAATTGACAGAAAGCATATATACCCAGAAGTCACTCTCCACCCAGACAACATTCCCTCCAATACCACACTGAGAGTTTCCCTGCTCAAATATCATCTCTTTCCATTAAGATAACGAAAGTACAAGTGATGACTACTTACTGTTTAATTTGTAATGCTTTTCTTTTCCTTGGTGAAAATATCTAATGCAAAATCTCTGGGAATTCTGAGAATTCTATGCAAGGATACTTGAATCTTTGTCCTCATTTTATAGTTCTACAAAATGAACATAGTGCTTACACTTAAGATCAATGTTAAAAGAGTTAAGATGAGTAAATTCTGGCTTCAAATGTTCTGGCTTCAAACAGAAAGCCTGTTTTTAATGTGGGTCACACACCTCAAAATGATTTTGGAAATTCTGGTGAGGGCTATATTGCCATATTCTTTGCAGTGTGAATTCCCTGTACACAGTAACATAGTCCAATAAAAATAGTTAGTGGAATATTTACATAGCACTGATTTGTTTCAATTAAGAAAAATCTGTAAGAAAGCAGGTAATGCTAAGGGTAGGACTAAGTGTATAATATACAAAGTAGTAATTTGTAAAAATTAAATTACATTTATTTATTATCTATAAAGGAGGGAACACACATATGCCAAGGCACTAGACAACCTGTAAGAGTCAACTCTCTTATGAAACTGTCCTCCACAACCAAACTACTCAATTAAAAGCCATGCAACTATAAACTCACTGTCAGATCCAAAAGACAATCCAATTCCCCAAACACTGAAAGGCAGTACAAATACCCAGAAATGAGTTCAACCTGCACTATAGGAGGATTTCTGATGGTTAGATAAAAAAAAAAAAACAGCATTCCTCAGGAACTTGTGAAACTGGTTCCTCTCCACCAAAAGAAGTCATTTACCATACCTCTGGCAGAAGAGGCATATGGCTGGCTACATGTGGCATCTGTGAGTATATAAAAGCACATGCCTCCGGACTCCCTCAGTATCACAAATACCTGTCACCCCCTTCAAAGTCCATGCTAGTGTTTTAGCCCTTCTCACCTCCACCCCTAAATGCCCTCTAGCTCACAGGCTTCTCCTCCCAGATACCCATTCTCCTTATAACCCTACTATTCTTGCTATGCTCTCTCTCTGCATTGGTTTCTTCTACTACATTTTCTCTCTTCTCTATCTTCTGCTATTCTCCCATCTCTTGCAAATATCCCTGGTCATATTCAATTTACTTCTTTCTCTTTGTTCTGGATTCTTATCTGGAGAGGACAGGAGGTCCACAAGAAGAGCAACAGAACCAAAAAATCTGAGCACAGGGGTCTTTCCTGAGACTGATACTCCAACCAAGTACCATGCATGGAGATATCCTAGAACCCCTGCACAGATGTAGCCCATGGCAGTTCAGTATCCAAGTGGGTTCCGTATTATGGAAATAGGGACTGCCTCTGACATGAACTGATTGGCCTGCTCTTTGATCACCTCACCCTGATGGGGGAGCAGCCTTACCAGGCCACAGAGGAAGACAATACAACCACTCCTGATGAGAGCTAAAAGACTAGGATCAAAAAGGAAAGGAAGACCTCTCCTATCAGTGGACTTGGGGAGGGGCATGTGTGGAGAAGGGGGAGGGAAGGTGCGATTGGGAGGAGAGGAGGGATTTATGAGGGGATACAAAGAGAATAAAGTATAATTAATAAAAAAGAATACAAAAACACTCAAATTAAGACTAATAAAAAATAAAACTTATTTCTAACATGTAACTCAAATGGACATGTATTGAGATCAGTAAGTTAATTTTGCCAGTCATGAAATCAGAGTATTAGAATAAAGATGCTTAGCCCAAGTACACCCCAGCTAAACGAAGACTTTCATTTTCTGACTGTGGGTCTGCTCCAGTAGACAATGTTCATATTCCTCATCGAGCTGCTGATGCCTATCACACAGTATATGTAACATAACTAGAACAAAAAATACACAAATTGACATTAAAGCTCTGAATATTCCACCTTTTTTTAACCAGAAAATGACTATATTTAACTCCAAATAGCAATGAGAAAATAAGATGTAAATGATTTAAATAAATTTTTCTAACTGCACAGTTCAAGACTATTTCTTATCTATACACTATTCTTAGTAACTACCCAAACTCTTTTAGTAAACCTCATTAGGACCTTTTGTGTATTGTCTCCTGGAGTTGACATTTTAAAATCTTCATTGTTGTCATAGTTACCTTCAGTTGTCAACTTGACACAACCCAGAATCTCCTGGTAAGAGGGAGAATGTCAGTTGAAGAATTGCTTAGATAGACTAGTCTGTAAACATTTTCTTACTTGTTGTTTGCTGTAGGAGAGCCCAGCTCACTGCATCACCCCTGGACAAGGAGTTCTGGCTTGTGTAAGGAAGCTTTCTCAGTAGAAACCTGATAAAATTAAGTCTGTAAGCAGCATTTCTTCATGGTTCCTGTTTCACTCACTTCAAACATGAACTATGACTTGGCAATGTAGGACAAAATAAACTCTTTCCTCCTTCCCTGGAGTTGCTTTTGGTCATGATGTTTTAACACAGTAACAGAAAGCAAATTAGAATGACTGTAGATTCCAGTTATCTGATAGGGCATCATAACACTTTACAGGCATGTGGAAAAAAAATGCAAGTAGAGAAACTTGAATTACTAGGCAATCCTTTAAAAATTATCTTCTTCCAAATGTATGGAATTGCATTAACTTCACATAGTTTATGACACCTTAACATTAGCATAATATTAATGGCAGGCACTGTCATTGAAAAATCAAATGAATACTGAGAAATGGCAGAAGAGTGGTGTCAGTCCCTATTTCAAGTTTTAATAACTAAATATTTCCCATGCTTTCCTGAATTAAAAAGACTGAACATTAACAATAAAACCAAATTTCCTATTACAGGAAAGGTCAAATTCATGACATTCCATCTTTTCAAATTTTAAAAATATCCTATAATTTTACTCCCCTAATCTCATAGTATTCTGTCTCTTAGGAATTTTCTTTACTTTATTCCCAATTCTGAGAAAGTGTCAGATTGATTTCCAAAGATCCAGCTATACCACTCCTGGGCATATACCCAAAAAATGCCCCACAATTCAACAAGGACATTTGCTCATCTATGTTCATAGCAGTTTTATTTGTAATGGCCAGAATCTGGAAACAAGCCACATGTCCCTCAGTGGAAGAATGGATATGAAATTGTGGCACACTTACACAATGGAATACTACTCAACTATTAAAAACAAGGAAATCACAAAATTTGCAGGCAAATGGATAGAACTAGAAAAGATCATCCTGAGGTATCCCAGAACCAGAAAGACATGCATAGTATATACTCACTTACAAGCCATATCATATAGGATAAACATGCTAAAATCTACAGACCTAAAGAAGCTAAACAACAAGGAGCACCCTAGGGAGGATGCTTAAATCTCATTCAGAATGGCAAATCTCATTCAGGATAGACACGAGAAGCGGTGGAAGAGAAGCAGAATGAAAGCATACTATAGAGGTCCTCTGAAAGGTTCCACCCCACAGGGGATCAAAGCAGATGCTGAGACTCACAGCCAAACTTTGGGCAGAGTGCAGGGTCTTATAGAGGGGAGCAGGGGAGAGAAGAACAGGTGGGGACAGGAGCTCCATAAGCAGACCAACAAAGCTAAAAAACCTGAGCCAAGGGGATCCTGCAGAGATTGATGCATCAACCAAGGACCATGTAGCACGGGGAGGAACCCCCTGCTCAGATGTAGCTAACAGGCAGCTCAGTCTTCAAAGCATGAGTCTCAGAGTGAGGGGAGCTGGGGCTGCCTCAGTCATGAACTCAGTTACCTGCTCTTTGATCACTTTCCCCTGGTGATGCAGCCTTGCCAGGCCACAGAGAAGAGGAGTCAGGCAGTCCTGATGAGACTTGATAAGCTAGGGGCAGACAGTAGGAGAGGAGAACTTCCCCTTTCAGTGGACTAGGGAAAAGCCATGGGGGAAGAGGGAGGGAAGGAGAAACTGGGAGGAGTTGAAGGAGGGGGCTTCAATTGAGATAGATAATGAATAAACTGTAAAAATAAATAAATTTAAAAAAGAATTTTTACTTTAGTGTTTGGGACTATTAAACTAACACTCATATGAGAGTTAGACTATGCATTACCGTTAACCCTTTATTAAATATTTACTGACCTGGTTTCTACTAAGCATCAGTTAATGCCATTTATAGAATTGAAAAAAAGGAAGCGAAACAGAAACATTATCACAACAAATAGAACATATTCAGTGTATAGTGTCAATATGCCCCAGATAATTGTAACAACACATTGAAAATTTGTAATTTGGAAAATAAGGTTCATATAAGTTAGATAATTTAGTTTCATAGTTACTTTCGGTAAAAAAAAAAATCAGGCTTCCAACTCAGGTTTATCTAATTCACAAGATTATGCCTTTTTTAAAAAGCATAATCTTGGCTTTTTAAGACTTCCAAGCTGCCTATAATTATGTTTATAAATGTGAAAATTTTTTAAATGTACGCTATTTATTGCAAGTTGACACAATGTCATAGGAAGATGAAAAAGAAAAAAATATCATGTATAAAAAAGCATTGAGGGCAAAAGTTACAATTAACTCTTAAATAAGCAGTAGGTATTCATAGATAAAAGTCGATGACGTTGGATAGCTGGGGGGAAGAACAAATAGGAGTTACTAAAGAAGACACTGGAGAAAGGTAGCTTGGAGTCACATTGTAAGGTGCTCTAAGAAGTTGAACCTGCATCTGTTGGTCAAGGGTAAGATGTTGGGATTATATAAGCAATAAAATAATGAGATTGGGGCTTGCAAAATTCAGTGTGTTTGGTAAGCAGGATTGGGGAGACTGAAGCAGTTTTTGCAATGACATAATTGAGGAAAGGGCCTGTTTGTGTCTTATCAAGAAAAGGGTGCTATTTTTTTAATTGTACGATGGAAAAAAAATAAACATGGTGAGTGTTTAAGGTGAGGGAGAGAAAGGAGCAAACCAGGATTGTTGTGCATACTTGTGAGACTTTTGTTTTCTGTGAAGAAAACATGGAAAGCAGGAGAATTTCAGGTTTCATTTGACATTTAAACTTCATTGTAAAAATAGAAATCCAGCTGGAGAGATGGCTCAGTGGTTAAGAGCACTGTCTGTTCTTCCAGAGGTCCTGAGTTCAATTCCCAGCAACCACATGGTGGCTCACAACCATCTATAGTGAGACCTAGTGGTCTCTTCTGGCATGCAGGTGTACATACAGATAGAGCTCTCATATACGTTAAATAAGTAAATAGATAAATAAATAAAAATAGAAATCCAATAAAAAGTAACTACAATTCAATCAAAAAGTGGGACTTGAGCTAAAGATATGGAAGTCTGTGTCATATGGGTATCTAGATACTTAATACCAGGAAGAAACTAGGGCTCCAAATTAAAGGGAAACAAAAACAAAAAAAACACCACATTTCCCCACAAGAGTTACAAACAATGGTTTACTTCTGATGGTAGAAGGGACATTCATTTTAAGGAAAGTACTCATTAATAGATGAAGACTTCTTATTATTAACCAAAACTCAGGCAGGTAAAGCCCAGTCAGGCTGTCAGAGAATCAGGCGTTTAACTGTTGTTCTGTCTTTACGTATAGAAGAATCTGTTTCAACAGAGAAAATGGAGTTGTGTTATAAAGAATTGCTTAGATATTTGTGATTCATATTGTATACTAAAAAATAATCAGCTGATGTTTTTTTCTTTTTTTAATTCAGTATTTTAAGACTAGCATACTGGTGAAGGTATCTTGAATTCTACTGAAGTCCTATTTCTGTTGTGGATCATAATTCAGAGAAACAGTGATTACTATTTTTAATACATTTCTCTGCATGTAATAGATTCACTGGATTACAATTTGGCCTAAAAATGAATGTCAAAATCAGAAATTTCAATGTGGTATGTAAAATTAACATTAGTCAACCACAGTAGCTCTACCATAATAATTATCTCAATAAAGACTCCTGATGCTCCTATGCAAAAGAAAAAATTAAAAATACATTTAAAATTTTGGACTACAATTTTATTGTGAGAATTTGATGTTCTCCCCTAGGAAATGTCTTTAAATGGGGATACCTCTGCAACAATGACATTTTCTTATCATTAGCCAAGTTGTTAACAAAAGTGAGCATCATTATAATCCCATATAAAACAGAAAAAAAAGGGGCAGTAAACAAGACACATTTCCCACAGGGTAGTATTAAAGAAAAATTCTTGAAGGCAAGGAAAACTGATGCTTGGAATATAGAGGTTGGATTTTTTTCCCCCTCATAAAATTAGAGTGGTAAAAAGTATCTATCAAGAGTCAGTTGAGAAAGGTGCATCTTTGCTGATTTTCTACGACATTTTAGATTAAGGCACTGCCAACAGTGGCTGCGCATTCGACTATGCTGGAACTTGTCGACAAAGTCACACTTTAGTTTTCAGTTTATTGGTTTGAGTTATAAATGCTGTCTTGGCACACTCCTCAATTTTTGGAAAAGTCTTATCTCCCTCCTGTACCAACCCACTGTCATGTTTCCAAGTGCATAAAATCATTAAACAATCTTACTCACTCCCATAAAATGATCCCAGCTAAAATGATGATATCTACATCTATATAGTTAACAGGTATTTAACTAGGTCTTTCTTATGATGCTGAGATCTTTGTGCACTATTCACTATTACATTTCCATTTGGATGTCTCACAGGTATCATAATTCTTTCCACACATCTAATCTTAAACACTGTCTTCTTCCTGTGATAGTCTCTCCTCACACCAGTCACTGAAGCACACATAAATTCTAGAGTCATTTACACCTCCTATCTTTCTCACTCACCATACTCAATCCATAATGCCCTGTTGGCTTCTCTTTCCAAATCAAACCTACATGCTCAATTAAAAGATGTGTAGGAATGAAAAACAAATGTATTAGAAACAATCAAACTTCACAGTTCTAACTAGAAAGCCTCAAAGGTATTTAGTAAACTGGCTGTGCCTGAGTTTCAACGTTTCACCATCTGTATCCTACTCTGGATTTTGTTTTACTGACTGAAACCTTCCACTTCATAGAAGATAACCAGACAGCTGGCATGTGATATTCCCATTACAAACACAACAGAAAGTTTTCTTTTCCCACCTGCCCGGAGCTGTATGCTCACTGGCTTCGAATACTAAACATTTTTCCATGCTGTAACAGTGCTTCATGTTATAGAACACTATGGGAGTGCTTTCCAAACAAGGAAATACTATACGTTATTCCACCTATAAACTTCAATGTCAAAATACTATAGAGGGTGTGGAGAGTAGAGAAGTGGCTACGTATTATTTTAAAGTATAAATATAAATCTCACAGTTCTAATTTCTTCATTTTTTTTCAGAAAACACAGTCTACTTATGAGTAACATGTTGACTAAAGGGCAAAAACTAAACTTTTTATAATTAGTATTATTCTTAGTAGATATTCCACAGTACTGACCAGCTGATCTACACTGTAAAAATAAGTCATGCTTTTAAAGAGTAGGATCGGTGAGTTTCTAATAATGGGAATAACTAGGCAACATGTAGTAAGATCAAAATGCTTACTTTAAAATGGTAGCAGTAACTATTTTCCTAGGAATGACTGTCTAATTCTTATAGTAGAAAGGAGAAGTAAGTTACCTACAAATAAAAGCCAAATATGTAAGAACAACCTAGAAATGCACTGTGTTGACCGTTTTACTTGAACACAAATAACAATACAAACTCCTGGTATAATCTACTGGTATTAACTGGATTACAACCAAGGCAGAAACAGAAGGAGATCTAGAATTCTAACCCTATATGCTTATCCTCTTTCTAATGATTATTTGAAAATGATTATCTTTGGTTAAAAAAATAACTAAAAAGCCAATGAAGAGAGAAACACTGACCTCAAGATTATCTTAAATGAAAAATTAAATCTGGAGGGAAGATGTGCCAGAATTTTTTGAAAAACAGATTTTTATCCTTTAAAAATGTTTTGAATGTTTTGTGAATTACTGCCAAATATATTTTATAAGCTCTCTGCTACTCAGATGCACCACACTGTACAGTGTGATGGATGGGGGCTATTAATCATTTCTATTGGGGAGCAGAATAAGTCATTCAATCTACTGGTGTTAAAAGGTGATGGTATTCTACCAGCACATTCATTTCCTCATGAAGTCACAACTTTGTGTAACCCCTGCTTTTTCAAACAATTTTCCTATTTCTGTAGATTCTAAAAGACAGGAGGAACTCATGGAATAAAAGGTTGTCTGACGGCCCTGGAGGATAATCTCAGTTCTCTGGACAACATCTCAAATGAAATCATCTCCGTATTTCTTGTAGCACAACCCTAATTGCCTTTCTGTCTGTTATTTGCATTTTAAAGCAGTTTAAAATACAGACTGGAGAGAAAACAGTTATGAGGGAGTTGCCTTCTCTCCCCTCAGCCATAGCCCAGGTAATATTAACCATGTTTCAGGTCCAAGCTTCCATCAAACCATCTGTCCAACAGTCCATAGAAATCACAGAGAGAGTGAGAATACCCTTGTTTACAGGAGATAAAGAACAGATATGCTACTTAGATAAGGTCTTTGGTGTTTTTGCACAGAAATAAGTGTGCTCATATATATATATATATATATATATATATATGCTCATATATACATATATATGTATATATATATAATTACATTCAAAGTTTATTTGTTATAAGGTTGATGAGATGGCTTAACACGTAAAGGTGCTTGGCATTAAGCCTGACAACCTGAGTTCAGTTGCCATGATCCACACGTGGGAGAGAATGGAACCTTACAAACTGTCTGCTTCCACATGCCTGTCATGGCATGCACTTGCTCTTGTACACACACACACACACACACACACACACAAAAAAAAAAAAACAACTTAAAAAAAGAATGTATACAACAGAGAAAAAATTTAAAGACTAC
The DNA here is from genome assembly GCA_028658305.1 of Pachyuromys duprasi. Lineage (NCBI taxonomy): Eukaryota > Metazoa > Chordata > Mammalia > Rodentia > Muridae > Pachyuromys > Pachyuromys duprasi. The sequence goes on from CM053760.1 coordinate 26,538,282, forward strand.
CTTAAATGAAAAAGAAAGGTAACCTATAGCAATTATTTCATTTCTGAAAGGATGAGTGATTCAATGTTTGTTATCTCCCATTTTAGCTTCTTCCTTATGATTTTTTCCTCCTCTGTGATACCTTTTTCAGTGCTAGAGATCTTCTATTCCTCCCCAGTATGATTGGATTTGAACTGTTATCAAATTTGCCCTGACCCAAGAACAAACAGGGCTGAGCAGGAGCAAGAATTAGACATTTACTTTTGAATTGTCCTGGCTTCTAGACCAGAGTCTACTGCTCTAAGATAAACTGGAGAGAAAAGCAAATTGGCTCATGACCATTCACAAAAAGGAATGAAGATAGCTGAGACAGCTTGTCTCTGTTGATGGAACATTTACTTATCAGCTTATCTCAGCTACAGCAGTCCTTTCCTTAGCCTATTTGATCTAAAATAGGTTATATAAAATATATTTCATTTGTCAAAAAGACAAAATTCTAATCCTTCACTAATACTTCTTTCAATAATCCTGACTTTGTTTTCTGGTTACTATGTGGGAAGTTGTGGTTCAGTAACAGGCCTCATGACTTCAGTGAGTAACACAGTATATCAAACTTCAGCAGCTAAAGCACAATGATGAGAACCTAAAATTCAGGGCTATATGACATCATATGTTAAGACTTTCACGTGGTCATATGGTAGAATTCATTATAACCGCAGAAGGCCAGAACCTAGAGAAGAAACCAAATTATAACCAAGTTGAAAAGTCCTTCATTAGAGATAATGACAGTGGCAATTTGTTAGATGACCAGAAAAATCTACCATTTGGGAATATCCCTAGCAGAAAAAGCAAGGTGTTAAGATACTGTAGAGACTTAGGCACTTAGCAGGATTCTAAAACCAGAATAAGAGAACAATATGGATACCGCCTGTCTATGTGGTTCACAAAAACCAAGAGACAGCTATTTGGTTCTCAGAGTAAGACAATGGACAGAAAGGGGACTGGAGGATACCTGATCCTAAACTGGAACAGCATATTTAACCTGGTACCAGGGTTCAGGGTACAGAAAACCTTGCAAAAACAGAAATTAAATAGCTGTAAGTAAAGGAACTACCCCACTTAGCTGGGTAGTTCAGTTTTCTATCATATTTTTATCGTTTTTTTTTTTAAATCTTAAGACCTTTCCCAATTCAAAGATGTACTTTAAACTTTCTTGCCCTTCTCTACGTATATAAAGATTGGACAATACCATCGAAACTACTTTTGGATATCTAAGTCAAGGGGAAGATATATAAATGTTTTCAAAGGCTGGTTTCTTTTATTAACCATTCAATGAATGGACAGGACAGTTCTATTTAAAATACTTGTGGTAGCTAATATGACGACTAAACTGCATTAGATAAAACAATATGGAAGTCGCCAGGAGCAATCAAGATCAGGAGACTTTTATAAGAAACAGCAGTCAGTATTCCTTGGGTCACAACTTTGAGCCAGATTCAACAGAAAAAAAGCAACTGATTCCTTAACTCTATTTTTTCTTTTTCCTAAATTATTTTAACATTAGAATAGGATACATTTAAAGCCATAAGAAAGTAGAGAAGTAGAATGAGGAGCGAGATTTGGTTAGCAGTGAGCTTATTTCAGACTAAGGACAACCAAAAAGTGTTTCTCTCTTTCTCCCCCCCTCCCCGTTTGTTTACGTTAGGGCAATAATGATTTGAAGATCAGGCTGAATCACAGACAAAAGCAGTTGCCTATCACTTCTTAAGCTGCAACTGTAAGAACCGCTTAGCATCTGGACTTCTAGCATGTTTATTTTCTGTTACTTTCCTCAGAAAGGTTCCAGGGCAAAAAGCGTTGGCAACCCTTATTTTGATGAGACACCCAAACACAGCTACTTTCAGTAAGCTTACTCAAATTTTAGAGATGGCAGTATTTTCCCAATTCATTAACTGCTTTTATTTATTTTCCATTTTACTCATGACACCTATTTTTTTGTGTGATTTACTCTTCTTTGCAATTAGATATCATAATTAAGCTAGTACCTTTTCTTTGACAGTGCAATTTTCCTTCAAAATAATGACTGTAAGTCAATATTACAGTTGCCATTCCTTTAAAGGATTGTGAAGGAGAAAAACAGCCAACTAGTTATCTTCCCTTTTTCTCAAGTAATGCAAGTAAGAGGTAAGAAAAAGAAAAGAAATAGAATGCAGGCAACAAAATTTATATTTTAAGTATAAAATTGATTCATAACACCATGAAAGAGAACTGTTTTAACAGATTGCCTTGGTGAAAGACATTACTAAAGCATTAGTTATTTAGATCTGGAAGTAAATGCATCTCCTCTGCATTTGGTGCCTAATGTAGGTGAGTACATTCTTTGTCTTCGCAAAATCAGGTCCGGTATCAGCACAAAGCCAAGAGGAAGTTCAAGAGACAGTAACCTCTGAGGATGCAATGGACATGACCGCTCCAAAATACGGTTCAGGTAAAGGCTTTTGTTGTAGATTGGAGGGAGAGTACTACCAACGGTATGTGGAAGAGTCCAGAGGAGGGAAAGAAGTTAACTAAACATGGCCACGTGACTGAATCAGGCCATCAAAGGAGGCAGTTGGGGGAGATAAGAGAGGCAGAAAAAAGAGCAAAAGAGACAGAAGACCAAGAAAGAGCCTAGAGAACAAAGAGCAAAGATGGGCGTGGCGAAGAGGCAAGGTTATACAAGAGTGAGGAGCTGGATGAAGGGAGCCCATCAGCTTGGGAAGTTTACGGAAGGAGGCAGCGTGGGAAGCGCTGAGAGGAGCCAGGATGCCAGCATGGACATGTAACAGTGAGAACCTGCAGGCCAGCATGCACTTTGGTTTGCTGAGAGGCACTTCAGATAGCCATTTGTCCTGGGTTTCTCTTGGAACTGATAATAACCAGACAACATGCTAGTGCCAGACTAAAGCAAAGATGTTAATTTTAAGGAAGTCACCATCTTTGATTACTAAATTGGCTTATGTTTGTGAGCACTAAGTGTGTATGCATGCATGCATTAGCACCATTCTCTGGAGGAAGAGAACTCAGAGCATTTTACTAACAAGCACAGAAAGAAATGTCATTTTGTCTGTCTTCCACACAAAGTATCATAAGAATGCCTAGCAGGAGCAGTGCTGATCTTACACCGTAATGAAAAATAAAAACAGAAAAATGGGCAATGATATAATTTAAAACAATGAATGATTGGTGAGAATAATAAACAACTTCAAGATCAAAAGCAAGTCAAACCCAGTTATTATTCTACCAAATATATCAAAATGTAATTATACTGTTTTCACACATCATTATTTGCCATTTGGGGAAATTAGACTGGACACAATAAGTAATATAGAAAATAGCACTCAATTAAAACAAAAGCAATATTCCCTTAAAGGGTTTACTTTAGAATTCTTACCAACTTCTTTATTCTAAGAGTTTATACTATCTGATTGTTAAGATAAGATTCATCTGCCAGAAACAAATTCTTTTTCATGAGAATTAAGAGTCCCAGACACCCTGGCACAGACATAGGGCAGGCCATCTTTTCTCACAGTGACTGCAATGCTTCCTATATTTTTTAAATTGTAAAAAGTAAATCATCCAATGTGTTAACATATAAACATGCCTTGCTTTCTCTTTCTTTTTCCCACTTTCAAAGAAAATGCTTTAAAAAAAAAGGCGGTTGCTATAGAAGCTGTATTGCAGACCACTTCAACATTAAAAGGCTGAAAAAACATTAAACTGTTTCAAACCATCTTTTTAATTAAATACGCACAAGTTCATTAAAATAAGAATGAGGACAAAAAGACAAATTAATTTTGGAAAACAATGCAGCTCTTTGCTCACAAATGGATTTCATATCTTACTAGCAGGAATCTCTGAAATCACTTGTAACTCTGACACTTCTCCTACAAAGCTATTTCTTAGAAATGATAGCCTTTTAGAAAAATAACAGCCTCATGTTTCAAAAGTTACATTCAGCTCCTGTCACCATTATATACTTAGTATAAAGTTAATGCTCACAATTCAATTCATTCCAGCCATGACGCCTCCAGCAAGTTAACTTGCCATAAAAACAGGTTTCATAGAAATCTGTACAAATAAAGCACTGCAACCCAAAGAAAGCATTTTCCAAATCGACCTGACAAATGCAATCACTTTAATACCACTTGGATACCCGGTCTCTGAGAACTCATATGGACTGTCACACAGTGGATCCAATCTCATCTGTAATACCATTAGCAGAAATGAACTGTAACCAATTGTAAGTGGCTACTAATTGCCCATGACAATAATGGAAAATACTGACTCAACCTTAGAAGAGTTAATCTAGTCTGAGAGTAAGAGCTAAAGTCTGGGGTTACCAAACTATATCACAGGTGGCTTTATTAGTCGTTTATTCTAGAGTTCTAGCCGGAAAACACAGATCAAGAAATTTATAAGAAGCTGAGATTACACTGACAATCTCAGTCATGTTAATTGAACTCTCTGGATTATAAGGGACTTAAAAATGCAGCTTGGACAACATCTGTAAAAAAGTTGTTTTGGAGTTTGCTCATCTAATGAAAGTACTCCTGTGGCACAAACTTGATCCCTGGAACTAATCTGGATGTAGTAGCATAAATTTGCAATCCCAATGCACTTACGAGGAGCTAAGAGGTAGAACCAGGCAATTCGGGAAAAGTTCAATGGCCAGAGAGCCTAGAGTCAAGTAGTCAATAGATGTTGCCTTGACAAGATAGAAGGCCAAACCAAGCACAGCAGGTTATCCTTTGACCTTCTGTGGATTCCTGAACACATACACTTACAAAACAAACAAGCAAACATTTTAAATGTCGTTTTCTGATAAACTCAAAACCCCTAAGCTGTTTTGCATACATAGAAATTATTGCTTATATGAAGTATTCTTGAGGCTGGAGATGTAGTTCAGTAGTAGTGAGTTTATTACCTACAAGACTTTAGGCTTAACTCTCAGAAATGATGATGATGATAAAAATTTGTTTGATATAAAGGAGCACTACAGTACACTGCTTCCAATCAAAAGAAATCATGCTCCTTGTAAAGGTGCGCATTTTCATATTTTGTCACAAACATAGCTTAGCCAGTTTTAAAACAGATAGAAAAGGCACTCACAGAAAGGGCAGAGCACCGAGGTCTGTATCACAGTCCATGTCCTAATTTCTAAGTCCTGGGCATACGGTTCAGCATTGTCTCAAGCTTGAGAGAGGCTGATTACCTTCTGATCCAAGAGGCCATGCTTCTTACAACAGACCTCATTCTTCTGCTGAACAGTCCCCTAGGGAGAACAGACCTTAACCCCTTCCCTAAGAGACCAGCAAGTTCACTTTCTTATCATCAAGTGAGCTGACTATACGGCACCTGATTAAAATAACAAAATCTGAATATGGGCAAGGGTGGGTTAGCTTTCTAAAGTAATGTTAAGACGCTAGTTAGACAAAAACATAATCAAACTCCAAACTTGTGTAGGCTTACTTCTCTCTCTCACTCTGGGTGTGTGTGTGTATGTGTGTGTTGGGCTGTGTTTTTCCTCTTGAAATAATCCTACTTTAAATAAATGATCACTGACCTAGACATGGTCCATTGATGACTATAATGCTCTTAATGTTGCATTCAAGTCTTTAATCAAACACTCAGAATTCTCTCCATGAGTCTACTATGCTTCTCGAATATTAAAACCCACAAAATGCTTTAAAGGACCATATATAGAATCAGGCATGCCTTATTCCCTATTTCCCAAAGGTTAAAAATAGAAAGCCTCTCATTTGAGGAGACTGCTTTTTACTCTAAGTATGCATTATAGTATTAGATAAAAATCTTATACATTGCTGCGTCTGTGAATATCTCTTCTCTGCTTCATCAGAATTAAGGTGTTCCACCGGTCACCTACTCCCTAAACATGTATGTTTCTCCCTCTACTAGTCACTGAGCCTTTTTCAAGAGATCATGTAACACACTCCTTTCTGTAAATGCTTTCTTAGTTCAGCTTCCATGGTTTATATTCTCTCAAGTATCCTGCTGTTTTTCTTGTGCTCTTTTTTCTTCTTGTTCCGAATATAGGAATACCTGAAAGAGCTTTGCTAATCCCTAGCTGCCTTATCTTTATATACGCAGTCCTTTAAAATGCACTATATCTAGACTGAAGTATCAATTCCTGTAATTTTTACTATACCCTTTCCCCTCCAAAATTCCATAGGTACCGCAAACAGGGCAAGTACAAAACTCAAGTAGTAACTTTTGCTGCTGCCTGCTGCCAATCTTCACTTTTGACAGACTTTTCAAAGATGGCTTCAACAGTAATTCTCCAACATTCTTGTACAATAAGACCATACCATTCCCCAGTGAAGAAAGGGAGATCTATATTCTTTCTCTCTGAATCTAGGACAGTGTATATATATTCTACTCACCCAGGTCTAGCATAGCACAGCTTTCTAGGAATTTATTCCTGTACATTAGATATATACATGGAACAGCCTCCAGGTGATGCCAATCTCAGGCATCTGAGTCATCATCAGCCATTTCAACAGTTGCAGTCTGGGCTATAATACACTGTAGAGCAACACACCACGTCCTGACACATAGTTTTCAAGAAATGGTTAGCATTCTCAAGCTACCAAGTTTGAGGTGAACTGTAACACTGCAGTAACTCCTATTTCCAGTACAATCACAGATTCGTTCTTGATCCTCCTGACATCCAGGAATTGGTTCTCTCCTAGCCACTTACACAGGAAAGACAAGACATCATTCTCCAATACAAGACAAAGTGAGCAAGAGTGGGCCCATTGCCTTTGCTTCTACCTTCTCCACTTTTACCTGTCTATAATTGCGGAATCAACGTTCTTTTAAACTACTTACTTCGCCATCTCACGCCCCCACTACAGATCGCCAGCATCTAGAAAGAAAAGCCCAAACTCTTTATTGCATCATACCAAGTGTTCTGATTTGGTTGATACTTACACATTATGCTTCCCTTATACTGTGGATCCCCTAACTTAATTGGTTTAGTTATCATCCTCTATAGATAGCCTTAATTTGTCCATGCTTATACCTTGGTGATGCTGCTCATGCACTTTTCTCTTATACCATGCATATAAATTTATGTTTTTAATGCAAAGAATGCAAAGTTCTGCTATATGTAAATGTCCTCAGTTCTTATTACCTTCTGACATGTCTTACCTTTCATCTCACGATTAATTCTGTATTTTTCTCTTCTCTGTTGAACTGCAAAGTTCATTAAAGACTCACACTGAATTTTTAAATTTTATTTATTTATTTATTTATTTATTTATTTCATTAATTATAGTTTATTCACTTTGGATCCTATCTGTAACCCACTCCTCCCAATCCCACCTTCCATCCCTCTTCTCCTCCCATGTCCACTCATAGGGGAGGTCCTCGTTCCCTTCCCTATGACCCTAGCCTATCAGGTCTCATAGGGACTGGCTGCATTTTCTTCCTCTGTGCCCTGGGAAGGCTGCTCCTTCCTCAGGGGGAAGGTGATCAAAGAGCCAGTCATTGAGTTCATGTCAGAGACAGTCCCTGTTCCCCTTACTAGGGAAACCCACTGGGACACTGAGCTGCTATGGGCTACATCTATGCAGGGGTTCTAGATTATCTCCATGCATGGTCTTTAGGTGGAGTATCAGTCTCAGAAAAGATCCCTGGGCCCAGATTTTTTGTTCTGTTGCTTTCCTTGTCACACTGAATTTTTTACTCTCCCAGAAAAGAAACTAGTTTTAAAATTCTTCTATTTTAATATGTAACAAACATTAAAAATATGCAAGGATATGAAAAGCAGACCCCCTGAATTACCTTCTTTGAAGTTCTGAAATAGTAAAAACTAGTTTATTCTAGTAGAGAAAAGGTTAGAATAAAACTTGAAGTTTACAAACTTCAAGAGGTTCTGTCAAGGGATATGGTCAATTTAAAAAGTATGGATTATGACATAATATTTCCATAAATTTATTTTGTTGTGATAGGACAAGTGCTACTTAAGGAATAATATTGAGCTATCATAGCTGGGTGTGGTGGTGCATGCCTATAATCCCAGCATTTGGGAGACAGAGGCAGGCAGATCTCTGTGAGTTGAGGTCAGCCTGCTCTACAAAGTGAGTCCAGCCAAGGCTATGTTACACAAAGAAACCTTGTCTTGAAAAACAAAAACAACCACAAAGAACCTATTATAAATGTAAAACATCTCGTTTCGAGCCCATATTTTAAGCACTGGTATTTTGAGAAGAAAGGGGACCGGGACAGCTTCTTGTTTATATGTTACCAAAGTCATTTCCCAGGGCAACTGAGAAGACCACAGAAAGGCAGAATTTAGAAAGGAAGATATTACTAATATCCTTCAGCTGGACAACTTTAGCTAGAACTCTCATGAGGACTCAACATACACCCCCTTTTATTTATGTATTTATTTTGCCCTGTGAGTTTACAGTTATGTAATAGTTTAATGTTACCTCTTAAAACATCAGAAACAAAACCCAAACTACTTACAGATAATCCTATTACATAGGAAACATATATCCCACTACCTACAAACCTTTCTATTAAGCATTCTGCTCATTATTTGGAGAACATTCTTGGGCTAATCCAAGTGCCACCTGCCATGTTTTATAAATTATAATACAATCTTGACAGCACTAGTTTTCTTTTGGGCACTGTTCCTAAACATCATCTAGAAATACCCCTTTGAATGACTATATTTTATATAGTGGTACAGCAGTGACCTCTAGAAACTAGAGCTACACAATTCTGTTACGTCCTTTGACCTATACAAACCCACACTGTAAAAAGGCAACACAAAAGCCATCACATGTCTCCAATGAAACCTACCTAGTCTCCTGTCTTAAAACTCATCCTTGAACACCAATTTTTCCTGCAGTGCTTGTGACACCCATCTCTCCCTGCCTCTTTAGGAGAGTAGAAACACCATTCACTGGAATTTATAGAAATGTATTTGTAAATGAAATTTTAGCTTTGTCTAACCATGCAAGAAGCTATTATCCATCCGTTATCTCTATGTGCATGATTAGAAATAATAGCTGATTTGTGAAGTTATCTATTACTGGAAATAATCAAGATTAATGAGCCCTGTGGCACTCGCTGAATGCCTCGAAAGATTGATTGCTCAGACTGTGCATTTTTCTTGTGTTGTTGTTGGTGCTGTCAGGCACTTTTTCTACAAATGCAAATGGAGACATGGATTAATTATAAAAGAGAAAAAAGCTCTTTCAATGTTATCACGTATTTTAGATTGTTCAATCACACCTTTTACAATGACACCATTTTGTTTTATGTAATGATATAGGATCCTAAATCCCAATCTCCTCTAGATTTGTAGAGAGTATGTAGCTCTCTCTCTCACCCTCAGTGACATAGGAAGCTGATACAAATGATACTGCTCAGTTAAGAATCTTGCCTCAAATCTGAAGAGCTTAAAAGCAAAAGGGAAAAATAGTTGCTATCACTGTGAATGTCAGAGGAGTTAAAATCACTTTCTCAACCTGGGAGATCCTGCTTTCTCCTCAGCGGAACTGCCCTATAGTTACAAGGCTTTACAGATGGCAACAATGATATACCTTTCTTCTGAGTGTCTAAATTAATTCAGGACAGTGTTATACCTATACCTTTCTGGAAACAGGACAGAGATGCAGGATTCTAATGAAACGTCAGAAATGTGTAGCTAAATAATCTTGAATTTTTTTTATTTATTTTATGTGTGTGAGTGTTTTGTCTACAAGTGGTATCGATGCACCACAGTGTGCCTAGCGCTCATGGAAGCCAGAAGGGGGAAACAGATGCCCTAAGACTGGAGTCACAATTGGTTGTGAGCTGCAGGGTCTGAACCTGGGTCCTCTGAAAGAGCATTTAGTGTTCTTAACCACTGGGCCATCTCTCCAGACCCTTCACCTTTTTATTTTACCAATTGTACAGTTCTGTGAAATTACAAACCTGCTTTTGACATAGGAAAGACGGAAAGATGAGAAACAAAACTTTCTCATAACCTCATTTTAAAGAAGCAGAGTAAAGACTCTGACCCAGATCATCTGCCTTTGAATTTAATCTCTGCAACACAGCCATATATGAATTTCAGCAATTCATGTAAACTTTTTGTGCTTTATGGTTCATATGTAAATTGAGGAAAACAACAGTACTAATAACATAAAGTCATTGGAATAGACTAAACAAATAGTACATATAAAAGAGCTATGGAGAACTTTAAAAAAGGGAGGGTGGTGTAACTATTTTTCTCCAGTAAACTTGCCAGTCAAGATGTACTCAACAACTTCTTGTACTCTTTTCTTTAATTTTATTATTATTATTTATTACAGTTTATTCACTTTGTATCCCAGCTTTAGCCCCCTCCCTCATCTCCTCCCAGTCCTTTTTCCCTCACCATGTCCCTCCCCTAGTCCACTGACAGGAGAGGCCTCCTCCCCTATTATCTGACCCTAGTCTACCAGGTCTCATCAGGACTGTCTGGATCTTCTTTCTCTGTGGCCTAGTTAGGCCACCTCACCAGGGGGAGGTGATCAAAGAGCCAGCCACTGAGTCCATGTCAGAGACAGACCCTGCTCCCCTTACTAGGGAAACCCCATGGAGACTGAGCTGTTTATGCACCACACCTGAGCAGGGAGTCTAGGTCATGGTCCTTGGTGGATTCATCAGTCTCTTCAGGGCCCCTGAGCCCAGATTTTTTTTTGGCTCTGTTGGTCTCCTTGTAGAGCTTCTGTCCCAGCCCTTCTCCCCCTTCTCCGGTAAGATTCCCTGCTCTCTGCCCAAAGTTTGGCTATGAGTCTCAGCATTCTATTCCCTATCTGCTGCAACATCTGATGTCTATCCTGTTTTCCTTTCTGAATGAGGATTAAGCCTCTTGTATTCTCAATTCATAGTGTTCTGAGGCACTTGTTCAAATTTTTAAATCTATTTTGCCCAGTGGTCAAAACTGCTATTTTAAGAATGGACATAAATTAGAAACTAAGAGATCCGGCTACTAGGTTCAGGTCAGCCATGAGGTAACAATATGATGTTGGTCAAGGCACTTTATTCTTATCAGCTTAGTTTTCCTTTCTATAATGAGCAGAAAGTTAGCTTATAATGTCTTAAATGATAACATTACATAAACTAGATTATACTTACTCTTTAATTAAGTTTGAGGTGAGGAATACCACTGTAACATAAAATCAATGTGATTTACTCAAAATTTTGAATTGTAGAAAAAAACAAAATTATATTCGAATATTTAGGGGATTACTGCATTATCCATTAGCAACTATAGTCAGGCAACAGGGTACTTGTACAAAAATTTTCAGACACCAAACCTTTTGCAAAATACAATAATAGAAAGTATTCCCAACAGGATTCTTTTAATGTGCTGGAGCCTGCATTTCCATAATGGTATTAACAGGATCATTGGGTTCACTTAAAAGTATATATACTGGTGACCTTACTGTTTGATCATAACAGGACATTTTGTTGGTAAAGAGGTCTGTTAATCTCTAGACTATAATTATCCACTCTCTTGTCAGAATTTAGAATAAACTATTTTTTCTTCTGTTCCCCTTTCCACAGATTTGTTTCTAATTATCAATAGGATCTGAGATTCTTCCACTAATGGAAAATTATCTATTTTTAAACTATTGCTTAAGCAATACTTTTATTTTTCATACAAAAGCCGACTGCTTGTGAATTCGAGAGCATCATTTCATAGTTTCAGTGTCCTAAAGCCTATCTGTGATTTTCTCTATTAATAGACTCTTTTTTAAAGTCAAAGTCAAATTTCAAGCTGCTGCCATTTCAACCTTTTTGCACGGTATTTTAATCTCCAGTAATGCTCCAAACTTCTGCTTCTGAAGCATTTTGTACAGACATTTCTTTCAGTGAACTCTAGAGTAACCTAAGTAAGAACAGAGCCCATCACAAATCCAAGTTAGCGAAACATATAACAAAATTAGCATATTTCTGTTGTCTCTCCAGCAAGAACTAAGTAGACAGATGACCTCTTAATTAGTGTTTGGTTCCACTACCATATCTGACACATACCATCAACATAAGTTGTTATTCAGGTATGTTTTGGAATTATTTTTACCTTTCTGGTTACAGCCAACTAGAGAACAAGACAGCAGGTTCTTTTGGATTCCTCTGTCTTCTGGAGCCTAAAACATTATTTAAATGACACTTTCTCCATTGCCAAATACAACCTGAAACAGACCTCTGACAACCAGCAAGGCTGGATCCTCACAGTGGACTGGTAACTGCTCAAAATGTCATGAGGTCCATGCCCCAAGTTCCAGCGGATGACCAATAATATAAAAATGTGTCATAGTTTGGTTGAGATTAACAATGGGAAGCATGAGTGAAATGTGTTGATTGTATTAAAACCTCTGTTTTGGAGCTCTCAGCATGTATTCTCTGATTTAATCCTGTCACTAAATGAAACAGGAATAACCGTGTCCTTTTTGAAAATGAAGGTAAGTTTGCCCAGGTAAGTGGCAGAACCAAGATTCTAATTCAAGCTGTCAGAACCCACAACACTTGATCTTAACCACTAAACTCTCTACTAAATGGGTCAAAAAATAATTATATTTCTTCCCTATTTCAGGGAAGAGTGAGGGTGTGTGGATGAGTTGCAGTTTTAGAGAGGAGACATTGCAGCACTTAGCAAAAAGCTTTTACCCAAAACACAAGTGTCTTCCCTTACTCACAGTTTAGTGATATATCTGAACATCATGCTTATTTCAGAACGATAAACATGTCATAGTCACCAAACTACAGTTAAGGCCAGTCTTCACTACCTTCCCCTACTAAATTAAACTACAATTATTTTAAGAAGTCATTCTTATGAAAGCATTCATAGTAGTGAGTCAAGAAGCTGAAATACCTTTTTGTTTCCCATGATTGAGAACCTATCAAATGGGAAAGTCCCTCTCCCACCTCCATGGGCATTTGTCAAAACAGTAACATCCTTTTACTAATTTGTTATTTTCTCAAAAGAAGTGTCAGCTGTCAACATATGCCATGGTATAAATAGAGGGCCATTAAGTTTCCTAGTCTCACTGCCAGTCAGGAGAGAACAAAATCACACCAAAGGAAACACTGTGAACTAGGATCAAACCTGCTGTAAAGATTCATCCTCATGGCTATTTCATGGGGGGAAAACCCAAGTATTTCTTTTTAAATAAATGGACTCTTCATCTTGTATCTAGTCACTCTAATATTAAGTAATTGATTGTTTTTTAACAGCTGGTAGCCACCATAATGAGATAGCTACCACAAATTATCTGAAGAATAATAAAATTGATGTCTGTGCTCAGAGGTTTGGCTCTTTACTCTTGCATGAGTGCCTAAAAGTCAGTAAATTCATTCCACCATAGCTGAAGAAACTAACTCAGGCTGAGCATGAAGGCACATGCCTTTAATAGCATCACTTAGGAGGCATAGGCGGGCAGATCTGAGTTGAAGGCCAACCTACAGAGTGACTTTTAGGACAGCCAGGGCTTCATAGAGAAATCCCATCTTGAAAAAGGAGGGGAAAAAACCAAACACAAAAACCCAATTCACAAACCATGGACCTATTAACAAACAGTCATGGACTCTGTGCAAGATGAATGGAGTTTGGTTTTCTGTTTCAATTTGAAAATGTAAAATACTGACTCTTAAAATCTATAATCAGAAAAAATCAGTATATTTTGAAAAGGAAGTGATCTCTGGGCTCACCTAAGTAATTCCTTCAAATTACAAATGAGAGAATTGAAAGCCAGGGAAGAATGGTTTACATAGTTACTCAAGTATTCATAAAAAAAGTAAGGTCTGTAGCTTAGGTTCTCTATCTTCTACACGACATCACACCAAACTTTCAATCTTTGGGCAAACCTACTACTCATAGTGCCCTATCTTGCTGTGTCAGTCATCAAAACATTTTTGTTGAATAAATAGTTAAATTACTGAGAAAAAATATAAAATAATATATCAGAAGAATAATGCCTCTTTAACTATATCATAATGTTCATCTGTATTATTACAAAAATGAAAGAAAGGTGTTCACCCAAAAGCTGCTCTATGCATAGTTTATATAGAGTACCACTTTTGGCTCTGTTTTCAAGGCATTGGGATAGTTTTGAACTCTAAAAGGGATGTAAAATGTAAATAGGGATACAGAAAGTATGAGTTTCATATTCTCTCCTACCCCGATGTAAAATCTACAGTATAAAACTTATCAATGAAATACTGACCATATTTTGATAAACTAGTCAATGGTACAGAAAACTTTAAAATATTCTCCAGAGAAAGGGTGTATTGATAGCCTCAGAATAGAGCTTGTTTTAATCTCTATAAATCAGAACGTATATGGAAGAAACCATCAATACAAAGGGAGGAACCAGAATCCAGGAAAAATGCAGCAGTAAATAATCAGTGTGTCCTTTTAAGAAATGGATTTTAAGCATGCTTAGTTGATAACACACTAGAAACCCTTTAATGCTAATTATTTAGTAGAGTAGGCAAGAAAAGATGCCAAGGGCTCAGAAAAAAATCTAACTAAATCTCTGTGCCATATTTTTATCTATCTCTTCCTGGATTCTCTACGAGAATCTTCACATAGCTTCCAACATGTTAGAACAATGCATTCTCCTGTTTGGTTTCCTTAGCTGCTCAGCTTAAACCCACAATGTGAAAAGGATGAAAAGGACTACTGAGGTCGTAGCCCCACCGCTGTAGGGGCAAATGGTATCAACAGTACCAATGCTCCTTTTAATCCTGTACTCACTTTTTCAAACTTAAATCATTCCGTGTGTGACTCAGATGCATACACAATGAACTCTGTGCTACTTAAACTTGAATTTTTAGGTGGTATTCTCTACTGTGATTTAGATATGACCCTCACAATCCTTCACCATGCGAGGCTGTTTCCAGCATTTCACAAATGAAACAGGACATCACTGTAAAATTCACCTTATGCAAAGTCTCTTACTTTCTAGTTGGAGCTACTGACGTGACAATCGTGTTCTCTTTATAACCGCCATTATGTTTCACAGCACCAGGCCAACTGTTGATGTTTCATTCTTTACCACAGAATTTATTACAAGCTTGATGTTGTCCCTCTCCCAAGTAAACACATTAGAATTTAATAATGGTATATATATTAAACGTTTAATTTGTATAAAATAGAGGGTGAACCAACATTCCAGAAAGTAAACCAAATACCTATCTCTCGAAACCAGCTTATAAACAGAAAATAGAAACATTGAAAACAACCTTGAAAAATGCAACTGGCTGAACTTAAATCTAGTGACAACAAGCATGGATCAACTCAGAGCTCATACAATTTTCTTTTCATTAAATGGATATTAGGACTTTGGTCCAAAATAAAGATTGGCCAAGCAAAATTCACTGTCCCAAAGAGTAGCTTATCATGTAAGTGTTAAATTAAGTACTCAGAGGATAGTCTCTCTATAATACATAATAAAAAAGGCCTTTAAATATCTGAGTCGGTACCACATAGAAAGTCTATTCTCACACACTGAGTGTTGGATAGACGTTAAAGTAGTTGCTAATACATATAGGAACTTTCACATCTGTTACTAGCTTTGGATGAAATTAAGTCAGTGATTTGTTTACATTTCTAGATTCTCAGGTAGTTATTGAATATGTTCTTGTGTAATCCTGAGAAAAGCGCAAAATTTCTCCTTCTGGATTTCTGAAGAAAACAATAATATCCACAACCTACTAAAGACAGGTCCTATTGAAAGACTCCTCCATAATCATCCACTCAGCAGCTGGAAAAGCACTAAGTGGATTTCTAGGCACTAAGAAATTATGTCTTAATGATGCTAAAGACTTGAAAATAGATATTTAAATGATAGAAAAGGCAAAGCAAAGTTAATGAAGAGAGTCAATATTTGGGCCGCTGTTAAATACATGCCCTCACTTAATTTTTATGAGGGGCCTTTCTCATCTCTTTCTCTCTCTCTTTTTACATGAAAAAAAAAATAAGGCTCCTAAGTGTTAAACTGATCATTGAGGGTGATGATCACTATAAAACTCAACACTTAACTAGTGGCTATTAAAGGCAAAATTGTTTCTGCTCCACTGGGCTTTCAGAAATACAAGAAAAATCCTCAAAAACTAGAAAACAATCTATTGTAATTTGTAAATTTCATGGTTGAAGACAGACTATTTTTTTCCTTAGTGCAGTGAGTATGCTAAGAGTAATGTAGATACTGATCAACAAATACCAAAGTAATCGGTTTTATTATTAAACACTATTGGTGTTTAATCTACATTGTTGCAACTGTGATCATTTCACAATGAGCCTGCTGGGTGATAGTAAAGGCAAGCCCAAGAGTGAGGGCTGAATTACAATTTCTCTATTAGTAACTGCTGTGGTAAGCTTTTCTCAAGGATTACCTTCAGTCTCAAAACTACTCATGCATTTATATATGCCATCATATACCTAAATCTTGACATAGCAGATTGAAGTCAGACCATGGACTCTGTCCTACATACCTTCTTCCACTCATATAACAGTCCCTAGAGCTGTGGAACTAGAGTTCATAACAGTGAAATTAATTTTCTACTCATGTGTACCATATGGTTATGGCTATGAGTGAATTGTTCAAACTTTGTCAAAATATTCATGCCTGTATTTCAGTATATATCACAGAGCACTGAATATGTGACACACTCAACAATAAACAACTAAGTATGAAACTAATTACTTTCTATTCCCAACTTAACATTTTATATGGGGGGAAAACCCCAACAGGTTTTTTATAAGGCTCAGATGACTATCACTGTTTCCAGAAGACAGAGACTATTAACTATCTAGTTATAAAAGCCTTACAATGGACTAATGAGAACTGATTTACTTGAAATTATTTTCGACTCCCCCCCCCCCCACTGTAGCGCTTTCTTGCCTTATCTGTGCATGGCTAAAAGAAAGAAAAAAATATTGGCAATAGTATTCATTTAAAAAATTTGAATAAAAACTTATGCATGAATGAGCAGCTGTTTGCAGGGGTATGATCTGGTGTAGGGCATATGTTTCTCCTAGTGTCCTATTCTTGGAAACTATTCTGTACATTGAAACTCTAGCAT
Organism: Pachyuromys duprasi; assembly: GCA_028658305.1. Classification (NCBI taxonomy): domain Eukaryota; kingdom Metazoa; phylum Chordata; class Mammalia; order Rodentia; family Muridae; genus Pachyuromys; species Pachyuromys duprasi. The sequence goes on from CM053760.1 coordinate 26,555,397, forward strand.
TTATGAGACCACGGGAAGTGTATGAACTATCACAAGGATATGTTAACTAATATGAATTAATAACTCTTAAAACTACATAGGATGAGGCAACTTAACATTTTATAGGTATGGAATTTAGGCCAACAAAAATAAAAGTTAATTGCTTAACATTACTGAGCAGTAAATGGTGGAACAAGAATTCAAAGCCAGGATCTTACCTACAAGTCCAATATTTCATTCAGTCTCTCTAGTTTATTTGTCTTTTTAAAAGCGGCATGCTACAAATCCAGTTTAGAGAGGGCAGACAGGTTTTCCTATACTCAAAATCCTACAGACCTGAAATTTTACCAACAGTGTCTTGATTTTTAAAGTTCAAATCAGCAGATTTTAAATTTCTTCATATTTTGAAGCTAAAAACAGCTAATCTATGGACCCAGGGTATATTTTTCTATAAATTTTTAAATAATGGATTCACATCATTTCAGTATGTACTGAAAGAGGCTATAAGTAAACCTTAACAATGGACAGCATTCTCATGTGTGTGTTGGGGGGAGTGGCTGGGGGGTGTACTCATGTGTGGAAATCAACAGTTGACATTGTGTATTTTCGCTAACTGCCTCACCACTGGACATTTTTCTTTTTTTTTGAAGAAGGTTCTCTCTCTGAACCTGCAGCTTACCATTTTTATCAGACTGGATGATCAGGATCCCAGGAATCCACTCTGTTTCGCCTCCTACTTCTAGAGTTTACAGGCATATGCCTCCACACCTGGCTTCACATGGACACTGGGGACCTGAACTCAGGTTCTCAGGCCTGCTCAGAGCTAGCATTTTAGCGACTGCTACATTTCCTCAGCTCCAGAACGCTTTTAAAAGTGGTTGCTAGTTGCTACATGTTGCTCATCTAAATGTCCTGCTATCAATCAGGACTTCCTTTAACTTTGAATTGTAAAGCATACTTGTAAACATGTCCAAGCCCTGACAAATATCTCTGGGTCTGATTCTGTCCATGGATATTAAAGAGCACAGAGCACAGTAGGAGACCCTGGATCACATTTATCTAGCTCTGGCTGTATAATGTATCAAGCCCATGTCTCTGAAATGCTTAATTCAGCCTTAAAGCATCTCACTTTTCTTGTCACTGTTCAAAAAGTTCTGTGTCCCTTTTTTGCTAGTTTCTAACTTTAGGATCCTAAGCATTACACAGGATTGTAAGGTAAAGTTCCCCTGCAGCCTTCCCCTAATCCTTCAAAAGTCTTCCTCATCTATGTGTAAAGTCTGATTTATTTAAAGTTTGGAAACTTTATACCAGACCAATGTAGTTAACTAGCTTTCTCCATCTAACAATATATACAGCATGTACTTTTTAAAATCCTGACTACTTTTTATGTCCACACTTTCTTTTATTAAATAGGAACCCTATTTTTCTTTTTTAATTCAAGAGATGAGACTTCAAATACATTTTTTAAAGAATTAGTTTTCTTATACTATTTTTATTAATTTGCCTTTTTGAAAAAGATTTCAACTAAAACAAGAAAGCCAAACAAATAGTAGTTGCATGTAATTCCAGCACTTAGGGCCTAAGGAAGGAAGACTACGTTTTTTGAGTCTAGCCTGGACTACATAGTGAGACTGTACTAGAAAAACAAGACCAAAGAAACCTTACTTTCTCACTTTGAGACATTAACGTTGCAGTTAATCAAAGATATTGACTGAGAGTTTGACTTACTAGTTTTCCCTGCCCTAGAAACTTTGATAGTGTCTGCCCGTGTCTTTTCATTTTCCAAACTGACACAGACGCTCATCCTCATTTTGTCCCTACCACCCGACACATCTTACTACTCAAACAAGTCTCCAGTGGGTGACAAACAGAGCTAAGGTTAAAAAAATACTTTCAATCTTGAGACCTTGTGACAGCTGAGTCAATATTTAGTTTTCAAAATAAACTGATCTTACTCAGAGTACAGCAGCTTTCATTGGAAGTTTTTTGTTTCTCTGTCTTATTTTGTTTTAAAAATACAACTTTATAAAAAGATTAGAACATTTTCAGTGCAATGGTTTTGGGAATCAAATTACTACCTCACAAAATTTCATTCTCTCTCATCCATCCACCCATTCTCCATACCCTCCTACAGCCTAGACGACACCTAAAATGAATCTTTAATCCAAAACTATAATAGAACATAACCCTTTGCACAAGTGTCACATAAATTCTCATTTTCTTTTCTGACCTGAAAAGTATGTCTAACTTATCAGGTAAGGAGAACAGTGGAAGAAGTGAGCTGAGTGGTCATTATTCTTTCTTTAGTTAACTGTCATAAATATACCTTTGAATGCTTTCTAAACACCATTACAGATGAAGGATCCATGCAGTAAAGCAACTTCATGCCTTTACCTGCTCGGAAATAGCAAAAGAAAAGTCACTCTTGGCAAGGAATTAGATAGTTCATTTCTATGAAAATAAGAATAAACAGAGGAATATTTTCCTCTAATAATAAGAAAAAAATGTTACTATTGCCCAAAGTCCCTGGTTCCTTACAAATTCAAAGAGGGTTTCTGTAGCCAACCAGGAATCTATACACAAATATCCCCAGATTCAAATAGATGGCTTAAACTTTTAACTAATTTATCACTTAGTCAAATCATTTGCTTTTCAAATGTGAATATTAAGCAGAAAACTCATAATCCCTATGGCTGGGCAAAACTAATGAGTCTTTACTAAAGAAATGATAGTTTCCTAGGAAGAGTCATTAGAATTGTGTCTTTTGGATCAGATTTTTATGCCATCATTTACACTCTCTGCAACATTCAGAACTACCACTGCTTTCTCAATTGTGCTTGATATGTTTTTATATGACATGCTTTGTCTCTGAATACAGGGAACTGCCATTAACACCAGTCTACAGAGCGAACATAGGCCCTGAAAGGCATCCGTTAGCATGTTTCAAAGAACAGTCAGTTTTTCAGACTGAATATTAATTATGGGATTTAAAGAACAGCAATCAAGCATGAGCCAGAAATCTTCCAGTGCTATGTTGATTCTGAGGCAGCACTAAGATATTTGGGGAATGAAAGTATTCATTTCAGTGATGAAATTTGGCTTTAAAATAAACTGACACTTTCCAAGAATGGAGAACTCAGCCAGAGGCCACAGCCACCAAGTACTTCCTAATACTCCCTAATAGACAGGTACCTTGAATTCAGTAGAATTCTTTAAAATTTTTATGTTTGATTGATCAAAACAGCAAAAACAGATTTAACAACCGTCACTGTATCCTCAAATCTGACGTATACTCCAACTCACAGACCATGCTGGGTAACTCAGTGTTAGGTAGTCTGATAACTGGCCCTGCCACATAGAGACCGGACAGCATTTCTCTAAAACAAAACCCAATCTTTTGAGTTCCATAGTTATCACCAAAAAAAAAAAAAAAATCTACGTATTTCACATTTGAGTGCACTGTGAAAGTATTTCTTTTAATGAGGAAGATAACAAATGTTAAGAAATTGTTGTCTTCATAAAAGATAAAATACAGATGTATGCTAGTAAGTTCCCACAACATCATACTACCCTACTTAAACCCAGAAATATCTAGCCTCTTTCCATGGTTAGTGATAAAATTAGTACTCTGGCCTTCAAGGCCATTTGGTTATAATAATAATAATAATCTTTACTCAGTCAACCACATAAGAGTACAATGTAAAAACCATTTCACTTGAAACAAAAGTAGTTACACTGTGTTCATGGTCTCTGTAATATGCAAAAAAACAAAACAAAACAAAAAAACCCACCTATGCCCTTCAACTTACCCATTATGAAGTGGTTAGAATAAAATCAATCACTAAGACCTGATTTTCATATTGTAAAATCAAAATCTTTTCCTCAAGGCAAATTAACAATCTGTCACATGCAAGTCAAAGAGTTGATATTAAGTTACAGAGAAAGAGGGGTGCAGGATAGACGGAACAAATCCCAGGAAAAAACCTGAGTAATTGGGGTTTTGGTTCTTTCCACATAATTAAATAAAGTCATAATTAAATAAAGACTTTGATCCTGAAAAAATCCCTGGTGGGCTGGAGAGATGGCCCTTGCAAAGCATCCAGCTTCAATTCCCACCACCCACAGGATGGCACATGAATATCCAAAACTCCAGACATGCATGTAGTGCATACTCATACATACATAAATACATACATACATACCACTTATATATAAAATAAATAAATATAATTTTTTCAAGACAGGGCTTCTCTGTGTAGTCCTGGCTGTCCTGAATTCACTTCGTAGACCAAGCTGGCCTTGACCTCACAGAGATCCGCCTGCCTCTGCCTCCCTGAGTGCTGAGATTGTAGGTGCACGTACCAACAATTTCTTCTGTTTTACTTGGCAATATGAACTTTAGCTACAGATGCTCTTGGTCAGCATGCCTCTACTCAGAAATCATCATAATATAACAGTAATGTAATCTCCAAGCCCAAGACTGTTATCACAAACTCATCATTTTATTTGAATACAGGATCATCCTAGTAATGATATTGGTTATGTCTTTCTTTTATTCAGTTTTCTATGTATGTTACATGATACCCATTTAGCTCATACTTAACAGGGTACGATGTGAAACATTTTAAATCTCTCTTTTTTCTACACTGGGGTCGCAAACAAAGTACTGAAATAAGAGAAAGTACGGTGGTGAGAGATCAGAAACAGTTTTTCAAATCTTCTTGAAACTCATTTTATTCATTCAATTTTTAAAAGGACTAATTAAGAAACAAAGTCAGTTTGAAGAAATATGGTATGAGACAACATTAGAAGCAGGGAAACTGATCTTACATTGGTTTTCACTGCCAGGTTGTATGACTATATGGCCACCTGCTGAAAAAACATGTTTTGATCAATGTTAGATCACATCTGTGACAGTAACGATGATGGAAAATTCCTATTGGTCAATGACAGCATCCTGGTGATTTATTACTAAAAAGTTCTCAGTGATGCTAAAATAAACAGACATGGTGCTGTCTACTGTGTGAAAAATTAGCACAGAAAATTATGTAGAGTATGTAACACTTGACAATCAGCAACGGTATTAACCTGTTTCTACATCCACTACATTTTTGTAATTATTTTAGCTTATATCTTATATACTTGGAAAATGTACTGTAGAAGAGAATGGTGCTGTGTTAGTAGCAGCGCCGTTCATCTCATGTCCACATCTCTTAAATGCACTAGGAGACACCTCCAGTGACTGGCCTACACAATTTAGGTTTATGTGATATACTCTGTATGACACATGCACATTTCCCACAGCATATCTTTACTTTTAATTAACACTATTACAGCACAAATAATATGCATAATCCTAAGACACTCAGTCTGTATACTCACTTTAAGAAATATTTTGCTCTGTAGCACTGGCCAGCCTGGCCTCCAACCGCAGTTCCTCCTGCGTCAGCCCCCTAGATGCTGGCTTCAGAGGTGTGCACCTGCAGCAACCCCTGGGGAAGCCGTCTCATGACTTAAACTGAGCCACTACTGCTGGAAGGAGACCTGTCTGAAATGCTTTGTATTCCAGAGACTTAAAGAGAGATCGCTACTGATCATCACGAGCTCGGTCTCCAACAAGCCCCTTCTTCCTTCCTTTTTCTTTCTTTCCTTTGCTTTTTTCTTTCTTCCATCTTCTTTTCTTCCTTCCTTCTTCCCTCCTCTTCCCTCTAATTTCTTTCTTCATGCATTCATTCACTCACTCATAACTCAATGTAGTGCTGGGCATCAACATCAGGGCCCCAAATGTGGTGCCCAAGTCCTCTCCTGATGAAGTACTCTCCAATCCTACACTGTCGTCTGAGTCATAATTAATTGTAAGGCACACTTATCAATTTTTCTCTTTGTTATCATGAAGGACTATGCCATGATTTGAATTCTAAGCATGTTTTATTAAATATTTTCTTTAATTTAGATATAATATGGTGACTCTTGATTTTTTCTATTATACCTTTCTAAAAGATGCTATAAAACTGTAGAGAAAATTCAAGAATAAAGAAGTGACCATGTATGGATATGGCCTAGAACCCCCGCTCAGACATGGCCCATGGTAGCTCAGTGTCCAACTGAAGACCCTAGTAAGGGAAACAGGGACTGTTTCAGTCATGAACTCGGTGGCTGGTATGGGGAGTAACTGCCTGGATAGATCCCAGGGGATTGCAGCCAGCCCTGAGGAGACAAGATAATCTGGGGTTGGATGGAAGGGGAGAAGGTCCTCCCCCGTTGGTGGACTTGGAGGGGGTGGGGAGGAGATGAGGGAGGGATGGGGAGAGTGGGAGGGAATGAGAGAGGGGGCTACGCCTGGGATGCAAAGTACCTAACCTGTGATTGATATAAAAATAAACAAATTACATTTAAAAAAAGAAGTGAACATTTGTTCCAAAATTGCATCATCACCCCGACAATTTGATCATTCTGGATTCTTGTTTGATTTTTGTCTAAAGTGCTAGAATAATTAATGAGCAAAGATGTAATAAGTCCTCAGGTAGTAAAATAGGACAGATAATCATTAGATGCCACAATGTGTCTTAGCTTCGAAAAGGGGTCCAATGGCACCATTTAGTAATAATAAGACAGAAATAGTTATTTCATATCTGAAATAAATTCTTCTCTAGGAAGATAAAATGTGTGAAATATAGATAAAATGTTTCAATAAAAATCCTCCAAAATTAATATATTGTTCAAAGGCCCCAACTATACAGTGAAGGTTCAAGTTATTTCATGTTATTGTCATTATTTTGAAGGGACGTTTTCTGGATATCCTTACCTTGGTTAAACTTGGCCCATATACAGTTTCATAATATTATCTCCCTTTCATGGCACTAAGCACAGCTGCACTTTGACATTTGTTGTTCTGATTAGTAGAAAATCAACATTCATTCTCACAAAACTAAGGATTGTGAGGAAGGCACTATCATTTTCATTTCCAGCAAATTCTCAGTACCAGGAATCAAGCATGGCACAAAATAGAACTCAACACGGATTTTAGTAAAATAAATACAAATTTACTTGGTTTTAATCTAGCTGCTATAGACAAAAAATATACAAGAGACACACTACTGAATCATCATTCTAAGATAATAGTTTCATTCTTCTGCACTTTACTCCCCATTGTGAGATGCTTGATAACTGTGAAGGATACATTTATAAGTACTTACTGGGGACAGGTGGTTTCTATTTTAATTCTCAAAATTTTGAAAAACGAATACCTATTAATAATCTAGTTTTACAGATGGGAAGCTGGGATTTAGAAAGTTAAATAATTTGAGGACACATAATCAATAAACACAAAAGCAGATTTCAATTCATGTCTGATCTGACTCTACCCAGTATTTTTTCTATTCCATCCACTGAAAGGCACCAGGGAAGCAAGCATGTTCTATTTCTGTTATAACTATCCTGGGCAGAAGTTTCTTGGTTAGGAAATAATGAGTAAAAGCGCTATGACAAATTATTTGTTTTTGTTTTTTCTGTACTTTCCTTGCCTTACATATGGAATTTTATTCAAGAGCAGAGTATTTGCCATTCAGGTACAGTCAGACATTTTTATTTTCCTTGGAAAATAGAACTTCAGCTTCAGTATAATAACAGGTATGCCATTGATTCCTTAATAAATTCAGTAAGAAAGCCCTCCAATAGAGATTTACTTCTTATACACTTAAAAATTTGTTTTTATGCACAGAAGAATATTTCCATGCAATACAAAGACATCAAAGAAGCTCAATGTCTAAACCTGTTCTCTTATGCACACACACTTATATAGTCTTCTAAGTTACAACGGATTCCTCCTTGGAACGCATTTCACTTCATACATTGCTATTAGAGACTTTGCACCCTCCTTTCAAAATGCAACAGCAAAGTTGTGAGGTAACATCAACAGCCATAAAAAGGTTGAAGTGACATTAAATGAGACATAACTTGATGTTGAAGAAACTGAGAAGGAACTGAAAGTCACAAATTCAACCCCTCTACATAATTTCTACCTTTATGTAGAGGTATCGATCATGCCACGTAACAGTTACTGCAGAGTCAAGAAGAGTGATATCCTGATTGTTTCCCTTCAACCCAACGATAGCTGTGCCAGCGGCCCCAGGAGAGAGAGAGAAGATTCCGTATGAGCACATGCAGGCACTTGTGCAGCAATCACTCCCACCCCACATCCCTATTTCCTGGGACACAGCAAAGCATATTACCATTTGGCCATACCTAATTATATCTCATATAAAGCTGACTCAAACAGCAGCTGACCCCCCCTCTCCCTCCATTTCCACTGATTCACATACACAGACATGCACACATACACACACGGGGGTGGGGTGGAGGGAGAAAGGGATGAAAGGAGAGTGGGAGCCAGAGCTAAAAGGGCCTGCACGGTTCTCACTCAGCATCCAGTCATGGGAATTAATGCTTAGCATTCCAGAAAAGACAGAATTTACGGTATAAATTCTAATAAGTAGCAAGACATGTGGGACCAGATCGCTTGCTCTTCTGCTCAATCACTTTCAAAGGCATTCCATGCACTGATAAAATCCATTTTGCCAGGCCCTAGGTACTCCAGAGTCGCTGTGCCTATGTTGCCTGTCTTCTACCCATTCGCACCATTTCACTCCACACCTGCCACAGCTGTTCTCAGGTTCCTGTAACGATATTCCCGTTTCCCAAAACATTTTTACTTTTCACAGGTAGATGTGCCTTCTTGCTGGAGTGCCCATACATTACCCTATTATACTTTCTATGTCCTTGTTATTGTTCACAAATCTCCTTTTAGATAAAGCCCTAAAGACATCATCTTTAAGCATTCCCTCACCAAATTCCCTTGCCCTGCTCTATCCCCTCCAGCTCATGCACCTTTTAGCATAGTTGTTGAAATATCAGTTTTCTGCCTCTCCTACCAGACTGTAGAATCCATAAAGCTAGGAGAAACTGTCTGCTTTGTTCCGTGATAGTCCATAAACACTAAGCGAATGAATGAAATATGAACATCATTTTACTTTTAAGTCTTCTCCTGCTGGCTCTAAAAGTAAGACATCTTACTCTTTTCCCATTTTGACATCAATTATAAAAAAAAAAAGAAAAAAGAAAAAAAAAACACCATTATTTCAAATGATCCAGAAAAAGTCTATCCAACATATTAGATACTGACTGGATATTAAAACAACTTGTTTTATTAATTTATTTCTACCCATCTCTTTTTAAAAAGAATCTGAGGACCTTTAGTGTTAAGGAATTTCCTTTCCCAAATTTAAGAATTTACTTTCAGATTTATGTGAAGGAACCTGATCGGGAAAAGATGATCTCATATTTTCAAAAAGGAAGAAAATTATCACTGTTAAGGCTGTGTTCACGAATTTTATGTCATCTTGATACAAAATAAAAAGTCATTTTGGAGGAGGGAACCTCAATTGAGAAAGTTTCCTACCAGAATGTGGGCAAGCCTGCGGAATACCTTGTTAATTACTGTTCAAGTACCAACTCACTGCGGGCAGTGCTACCCTTGGGACAGTGCTCCTACTGTAAATGTGGTTCTCAGCCTTCCTATTGCTTTGACCCTTTAATACAGTTTCTCATGTTTTGGTGACCACAACCATGAAATTGTTTTTGTTGCTACTTCACAACTAATTTTGCTTATTTTATGAACCTAGTATAAACATTTTTGGAGACAAATGTTTGTCAAAGGGGTCTTTACCCACAGGTTGAGAACCTCTGTGCAGTAAGAAAATCAGCTCAGCAAACCATAAAGGGCAAGGCAGTAAGCAATGTTCCTCTATGGGCTCTGCTTCAATTTCTTGCCTTCAGGCTCCTGCTTTGATTCCCTGCTCTGATTTCCTTCATTGGTGGACTGTTGTATGAACCTATCAGTTGAAATAAACTATTTTCTCCCCAAGTTGTTTTTGACCATGGTGCTCTATCACAGCAAAACTAAAACAAATGCCAACAATTACATACCCAACATATGTTCATTTCCAAGGCTGGTATTGTCACTCTGGTAACGACAATGGTTGCCAAACTTACAGCTATCCTTAGTTCCCAAGATACATTAACCAACTGTCAGAAGAAACAATTAACTGTCAAAACTGTGAACTTCCCAAGTCATAAAAAAAACAAGTTTAAAATATACAAAAACTGCTTAATCACCAAATTCCTTTGATAAGAAGAGACTTTGTCCTAATCAAAGCACGCACTGCAGGATTACCAGGCTAATCTAGGCGACTAATTACACACAGCTTGAGAAAGAAGTATCCTTGAAATAGAGAACAGGCCTGTAAAGCTCTGCACTATTTTTCTGCTTGGTCTAATTTTAGATGATTTCCTGACCACTTAAGAGTTTGTGCTATGTCAGGCTTCCCCAGCCCAGGCAATAGATTTTTTTTCTCTCTGGCTGCAAGTCACATTATCTCATGAATGAACTGATATTTAGGTCAGTAAAGAGGCTTTGGCCTAATTGAATGTGCATTTTATCCCCGATGTTCATGCTCTATATATCAAAATTTTATACAGTTATTGAAAGTAGAAAGATACTGTTATCAAGATGCAGAAGAGACCATGATGATTAGATTACATTTGAAGCAGAACAATTCAAAATACCAGAATAATTTCAAATACTTAATTCTTTTCCAAATTACATCTTTATTTTGTGTTGGTAGTGTTCACACTGTGGTGCCCATACACAGGTCAGAGAACAACTTGAAGAAGTTGGCTCTTTCCTTCTACTATGTGGTTCCCAGGAATGGAACTCAGGAAGTCAGGCTTGACAGCAAGTGCTTTTATCTGCTAAGCCATCTTATCATTCCGTATCTTTCATACTTGAATGATACTTTTGAACACCCATTTTTTTAAAAAGAGGTATGCTTGCTTTCTTCAACTTTAGAGCCTAGAGTTCAACAAGAGAAAGGCAATCAATCGTTTATATTTTATTAATTATTTTATTTGTGTGTGTGTGTGTGTGCGTATATGTGTTTGTGCACACACATGAAGGTATTCTCAGAAGGCCAAAGGGATACCCTGGAGCTAGAGTTACAGGTGGTTATAAGACACTTGATGTGGATAATGGGAACCAACCTAGATCTTCCGCAAAGGCTATGAATGCTGTTGACTGCTAAGCTGGACCATTTCTTTATTACAGGCAAATAAAATATAATCCATTGGTTAAATGACTATACCGTACTCCTTATGAGGGGAATGATGGAGAGACTGACCTTGGTAAATAGTGATTCGATCCAAATAAAGAATGTGGTTGAGAAGAAACAAGATCCAAAAGTCTAAAAGAAAAAAAAAGGTGAGGCCCTGTGAGCTGATTAGAAAACTCAGCCTGTACCCACAAATTACCTTAAATCTGCCAAAGAAAATGAGACGAGTCTGCTGGTGGCACATTGAGATTTAAAGAAAACTAAAATATCCTTCACCAAAACTGAAATATGAACTCTAGGATCCTAATGAAGTCTTTTCCAGAAGGAACTGGCAGTCAGGCCTGACATGTATGGCAGACACACAAGTTATTTTCTGAAAATACCTATGAATAATCATCATTTGTTGTAATACCACTGAGTAACTATAACTCCACTGATAAATACAGCTCTGCAGGAGCTTTGGAACCTTAGATTACTTATGCAGAATGCAGAAAGTACGTATACTTCTTCCTCTTCCTGTCTAAAGTTAAAAAAAATGCACTCCAAATATCGAGGCTCCACTTTCAGAGACCATTACTTAGCTGGTCAGAAGAGGATCCAAGTACCAGTGTTCATGTATATACAAAAATAACAACCACCGATGTCAGTGTGACACTGATTATGTGTTTTCTTTTGTTTTGAACAGGGTCTCACCATGTAGCCCTGGCTGGCTTGGAGCTCACTATGTAGGCAATATACACCAGACTGCCCTGTGTTCAAAGAGATACTCCTGCCTTTTTCTTTGCTTCATGGCTACTGAGTATAGAAACGTGAGTGGCTACACTGAATTCTTATACAATAACCTCTCACATATGCTGATAAACTAGATAAGTTTTCTCTTTATTTAAAGATATTTGCCACACTGGTGTGACATTTCAAGCAGTCTGATATTCAAACTCAAAATATGAAAGCATATTCTAATTGTGTTTTATTTACTATCAAACAAAGAAATAAACCTGATTTCCATGATGCTTTCATGTAAAATTTGTGATCAAAAAGGAAATAATGTACACAGTGTCTAAGAAACAGAGGCATTTGAAGTAAGAACAGATAACTGAACTACCGCAGCAGCAGTAATAACTTTAATGTTTCTATGCCTGTTTTAGTAGGAAAACCAAAAGTACTATATAGCTGCTTAACCATTTCAAATCACTATCTCTCATTTGATGATTTCAAAGCACTTCACAGATATGCAATACACTTCCACCTCTTTGTACACCCCGCATTTATTTCTAAATACTCATCCAAAGCTCATCAGAGAAGGATGACCCTGGGTTGTTAGCAGCGGCAACAGAGTTAAAGCTGGAGCACTGAGAGGCATAACAGGCAAGGACATCAGTACCACTAAGAAACTGCACGACAGAAAGTACTTCCTATAACCAAAGCAACGTTTTTCTATAATCAGTCATATTACAGAGATAGAACCTAGCCTATGGCCACCTTAGTCCTCAGGAATTTCAAAAGGCTTTATGTGCAGGAAAAGAAGCACCCACAGCTGCCCTCTGGTAGCAGGTGTTTGAATGATGTTTACTTAGTATTGATGAGGTAAGTTAAAATGCAAGGCATACACCATGTTATCTCAGACAGAACAAAATCAAGTTCTGCGCCGTCTTTAAGGACAAAGGGTGGTGTGGCGGCACGAGGAGGCAAGCTGGGCTTTGCCTTCACACGCCACGTTCTACGGTGGACTGAGGAGTTGGCGCACAGCACTAGTTAGGACCTTCTTTCTCTTTTTCTTCCTCTTTCTTTTGAGATCTGGCCTTCTAATATCAAAGATCAACATTTCAAGAAGTTTTTGTATTAAATGAATCCAAGAAAGAAAATCACGCGTCAACTCACCACTTTTAAGTATCTGCTCTGTGACAGTCCTGCTTCCTAAGGCTGAAACCTATACCAAATTTTATAAACTTTAGAAATTTAAAATTTAAAGTGCTATGTTCTCATTCAGGCACACTGTCAGAAAATGGGAACTTATGGTTGGGATTTGAGATAGTCAAGAAAAAAAAGTTTGCAGAAGTGAAAGCACTCTTCTCTCACTGAGCTGGAAGCTAAGCCTGCCAGGAAGTCCTCATATGTTCCATCTTCTGCCTCCAGGGCACACTCCTGGAGTTTGCAGACACAAGCTTTCTGCAGTTGCACAACTCCCTTCTTTGAACTCTAGAGAAGGTTTAAAATCCTCCTCCATGGTGGGAACATTAACATGGGAAACATTTTCAGCCTCTCTCCTAATTTCTGGTACAAGTGGGCTTTTCCTTAAGAAGGGCTACGAAAAAAGCAAAATATTTTCATTATGAGAAAAAAAATCTCCATTTGGACTTTAGTTTTGTGCAAGGTGATAAATATGGATCTATTTGCATTTTTCGACATATAGACAGCCAGTTAGACCAGTTGTTGAAGATGCTTTTTTTCATTGTACGGTTTAAAAGGATCCTTTATCAAAAATAAGGTGTGCCCTCCTCCTGAAGGGAAAGCAGCCTTGCCAGTCCACAGAGGAAGACAATGCAGCCAATCCTGATGAGACCTGATAGGCTACGGTCAGGTAGAAGGGGAAGAGGACCTCCCCTATCAGTGAACTCAGGGAGGGGTACGGGAGGAGAATAGGTAGGAAGGGTAAAACTGGGAGGGAATGAAGGAGGGGGCTACAGCTGGGATACAAAGTGAATAAAGTGTAATTAATAAAAAAATAAATTAATTTAAACACATATACACACAAAACAGATATGCATAGTTGTGTGGGTTTATTTCTGGGTCTTCAATTCAATTCCATTGATCAACCAGCCTATTTCTATGCAAGTACCATGCAGTTTTTATTACTGTTGCTTGAGGTCAGGTATGGAGACACACAAGGTATATACTCACTTCTCAGCTGACTTTAGTCATAAAGTACAGGACAGACATACACCACTGTACAGACCCCAAGAAGATAAGCCTGAGGGGCACCTCGGCTTCATGTGGACCCACTAGTTAGGGGAGTGGGAGAGATCTCTGACACGGACTATGCTGTCTGCTTTCTGATCACTTCACCCTGATGAGACTTCCCTATGATGCCACAGGGGAAGAAGAGGAACTCAGTCCTAATGTGAATAGATGAGCTGGAGTGACTGGGTAGGGATCTCCCCTATTCTGAGAAAAAAAGCACATTGGCTTTTTTTCTTTACTTGTTTAGTAAATTCTCTGAAAAATTTGCTTTCCAGTTTACCAAACTGTCTTAAAAAATTCCATCATCCCTGTGAGGCAGACCAAATTATTGGGTGCACTGTAAAGATACTGGTGCTGAAGCATTCTCTCTCCATTTCATTCAAACCAAGTGAACAGTCAGGGACTAAGGGATGGCATACAGGTTAGCTGACTCACGGAAAGAGCATCCCCAAGTGACAGCGCCAAGGTGGCAGATGGAAAGAGTGGTAGCATGTGAATAGGAACATCTGTGTCCAAGCCACAGTTCTGTTACCGAGCATAGGACACCGGCATAGTTGTAACTTTTCTACAGTCTTTCTCACATCCAAAAGATAGCAAACATGGCACTCCCAAAGTGTGTGAATGATTAGTGAAAAATCACACTTTATACTCTTATACAACACATTAAAGGAAAGCTAATAGAGCTAACAGCTATAAAACATGAAGTACGGTTTAACTCTTAAATGATTTTTTTAAATAAGAAGACATGCACATAGGCAGGCAAACCGAATATACTACACCTATAGGAAGAGGATTTGTAGACAGGAAAGCACTTAACTATTACTACATGGCTGAGCTCAGGCTTAACTGATCTGCTATTTTATCTATAAATACAGACTACGGCCTTCTACATCACATTTAAACATTGAATTCAACTGAAATACACCAAAATCTCCAGTGGCTCCAGAAGAAACAGTTTTAACATTAGAATTTTGCACATTCTTCCTTCAGATAACATATTCCACATTGGTTAGAGAAAGTATTTTCATTGTATTTAGCCTCTTATTTCTTTTCAGGCAATGCAAAACTTAGGTAAGATAAGGAAGGAGAAAACAAACAAAAAAATTATTTACTTTAGCATATCTGACAATGAAAAGTAGTTTCTTTTACAAAGTATAATTGTTCTTGGTGGCAAGTTGCTAGTAAATATTAGAATCTTGTTGGATACAGAATCTTAGAATGTATTTTTTCAGAAAAATGAGTTAAGGAAACGATTCTGGGGTTTGGAGATAAAAGCTTTTAAAAATATTCTGTGAATCCTATTAGTCCCAAATCATAATCTGACAATCTCCATCACTATAGTACTTCCTTATACTTAAAAGCCTGTTTTCAAATCCTTCATCAGAAAAAAAAAACAGTAATCACTATGGCAATAGCTTTTTGTACACAATCAGTATTTGTACTCATAAAGGCCTTGCATTCTCCTTGGATTAACATTCAAATGGCCTCCTTGTCTACAAGGCAGTGTCTGGGGCTTCTTTGTGAGTGTTTCAAAAGAAGAGCTGTTTATAATGTCATTAACTTGAGTTTCCTTTTTCTCTTCTTTATACAGAGTAATTTTCAACAAACTGAAAATTTCGCAAGGTGACTACCTGACTGTATTCATATTATTAGTGTCTCCTCTGGCAAAGGTCACATTCCCACAGCAACAGGTCAGGATGTTGGGTTTAGATTTCTGTGGTCTCACTGGCCTCCAGCTCCCCTTCCCTTTATTTCCACTCCCAAACTAAAAACCCACAAACTTCCCAGAAGCTTAGATGGTGCCCTCATACCTGATCACAATTCCCTTAATCCATACCAGTTCATTAGCTATGGTGGTATTTCTTAAAACATAGATTGTAAAGTTCATTTTCTTGCATGGGACTATATCTGTTTCTCTCAAGACTTCCTCAGCCAAGTTATCTTTGCTCACAGATGGTACCATATCTTCTGAGCACTGCAGCTGACTAACTAACCAGGACAGCCTCCTTTGAGACTCAAACAACTTGGAATCCACTGGTGAGCAGGTGAAGGGACTGGACTCCTTGGTCCACTGGTTCCCACTGACCCCCAGAAACATGTCGTTAGGAAGTGGGCTTAGTTCCTGATGGGTCCTCTTGATTGCCTTTGCCTTTCACTACATAGAATGTCCCTCACTTTATGATTTCTTTTTTGGTTTACATTCACAAGTTATTTCTAATGTTTATGCCCACTCAGTCTTTGATCAGAATACAATAATCATTCAAAATTTTTTCTAGTACTTGTACTTAGTGTTCTCTTTACCTCTTAATATTAGTGGTTTACTGTGTTAATGAGAATTAATTCTTCCTGCCTTGCATGCTCTTAAGTGTTCTGCGAGGCTTCTAAATGAGAAATACATCAGCATTCTTCGTAAATATTTCCTTCTTGCCCTTAATCATCTCAGTTCTCTCGGTATACAGCTCCAAATCGTTATTACCACCTTAACGCTTCTTAAAGACTCAGTAACATACAACCATTTCTCTTCCATATTTTGCATTCCCAGTGTATACTGTAGGATTTATACTTTTAACTGGATCTTACATTTACTTCTCTTTATCTATCAATGTGAAAAAGCTTGGATAAGAAATCATTACCAACTGATTATAAACTACAGAACGTATTATTCACTATAAATTCCCAGCTATTATTGTTTAAAAGGTAGATGTCATTTACCAAAACATGGAATTATTCATTTTGTATCAGAGCATTTCATTTATGGAATAACCCTATAAATAACACAGAAGGTAAAAGAACATAGTATATGCAGAATAAATTGTTTGTACGGTCATAAATGCACACTAAAGTATTATTATTATTAATTACTATTTATTCCCTTTGTATCCCGCTGTAGCCTCCTCCCTCATCTTCTTCCAGTCTCACCCCCCCCTGCTGTATCCCTTCCTCTTCCCTCCATATGTCCCTCCCCTAGTCCACAGATTGGGGAGGTCCTCCTCCCTACTGTCTGACCCTAGCCTATCAGGTCTCATCTGGACTCTCTGGATCCTCTTTCTCTGTGGCCTAGTTAGGCCACCTCACCACGGGGAGGTGATCAAAGAGCAGGCAAGCAAGTTCATGCCAGTGACTGCCTCTGCTCCCCTTACTAGGGAAACCCCATAGAGACTGAGCTCACCCTGGACTACATCTGAGCAGGGGTGTCTAGCTCCTCTCCATGCATGGTCCCTGGTTGATTCATCAATCTTTGCAGGTCCCCTGGGTCCAGAGTCTTTTGTCTCTGTTGGTCTCCTTGTGGAGCTCCTGTCCCCTCCAGGTTTTCTATCTCCCCCTTCTTCCATTAGATTCCTGCACTCTGCCCAAAGTTTGGATATGAGTCTCAGCATCTGCTTCGATACCCTGCTGGGTAGAGTCTTTCAGAGGCCCTCTGTGGTAAACTCCTGTCCTGTTCCCTTTCTTCTCCTGTTTCCAATGTTTATCCTGTTTGTCCTTCTGAATGAGGATTAAGCATCTTCTAGAGTCCTCCTTGTAGTCTTTTACAGACTATGGGATATAAGTACATGATAAACACACACAAAGACATGTAATAAAAATCTTGAGTCTCCAGGAAAAAAAAAAGTATTCTCCATTTTCAATGGATAAAATGCTGAAGTCAATTCTACCTAAAACAAACTAAAACGCTAAATGCATTTCCTGGATGTGGGCCATTGTCACAAAATCACTACTCTTCCAAATGTAGCTCCCCTGGCTGCTCTGAAAGCTTTGTTTTCCAGCACAAAAGCAGACTTGAGCACTGCAGCAGTGAGTGCTGTAGATGGGATTTAAATAACACAGCAGTTAGGGCTAAAGAGGAACCTTTAGAAATGGCTAGATGGGGGATACTACAGATGGGGAGAGGGAAAGGAAGTAAAACATGCATACACAAGAGCTCTTAGCATGGGACTATAGCATTTGCACTCAGTCTACTAAGTCTGCTGTATCTTCCAGATGCCATCAAAACTTTGGGCCTGCAAAACAAGTTTGTTTTATTCTTAAGGCTTCATTTTCATAATATCAGGTTTTTAATATCTTAAAAAGCATTCAAGTCAAGCATGCTTACGCAAAAGCATGTAAAGTATGAGGGCACATGGATAACAAAAAAAAAGAAAAAAGAAAGGAGGAGGAGAACAGTAACTTTTTTTTAGCCTTGGTTGTCTATTAATATTAAAACTATGTCTATAATATTGTCTTTCATAAACCAATGATTCTATTATTCTCTGTTACTTAAATCTAGAAATTCTGGAGAAAGAAATCTGAGCTTGTTTGTAAAATCTAATATGATGATATCATAATACAAAATACAGGGTAATGGACATCAACTGGGACGTTTCCAGACATTTCACAAATGTAGAGAACTATCAGTTAATTTTGTGTGAGTGTTCTTCACTTGTAATTCATAATGAACAGTAAAACAGAAAAAGAGGAAATTTATGGAATGTAAGAATGTCTTTCTTAATCCTCCTGTTTTCTATTCAATAGAAATTAGAACAAATATATAATGGGCTATACAGTATGACCAGTCTCAACCCTAACCAAGCTTAGAATCAACAATACCTCACAGACATATCTCACAGAACACACTAGAAAAGGATGTGAACAACTTTCAATTGTCCTTCATTTGCTCTCTGTGGGTCATCTGATTGTTATACACAGTACAGTATATAGACTACATGTCTACACAGAGTCGCCCCCAAGCCACTAAGAAACACCATCAACAAGGACACTATAACTGCTTTTCTATCTCTCTCTTAGGTTTTCTTGATACAGGATATCTCACATTTGAGGTACGCTGGCCTCAAACTCACTATGCAGCTGAGAATAATCTTGAACTATTGATTTCTCCTTCCTCCACCTCCCCAAGTACTAAAATTAAACGTTACCACACCCAGAAATTATTTTATTTGAAATACAATCTTTTTTTTTTAAAGAAACTTTTCTTTTATTTGCACTGATGCTTTGCCTAAAGGTATGTCTGTGTGATGGTGTCAGATCTTGGAGTTACAGACAGTTGTGAGCTGCCATATAGGTGGTGGGATCTGACCTTGGTCCCTCTGGAAAAAGTACTGATCTTGGTCTGTACTCTTACATCTGAGCCATCTCCTCAGCCCCAAAAGATAGCACTAATTTACATTTACCATCTCTTTTTTAAAATATGAAGTAAATGACTGACAGGTATTTTTTTTAAGTCTTTTATTATCAAAATAAAATCTAGAGTCGACATGGTGGTATATAAACTTATGATCTAAGTCTTTGGAAGGCTGAGGCAGAAGGACTGAAAGTTAGAGATAGGCATAAGTTAATGCAGCAAGAGTCTGTTTAAAAAAAAAAAATCTAAGCATTTTTATACATGTCCCTCTGAGTCCAGAAAACACTGCCTTGAATATCAAGTAGTAATACTTCCTAATACCAATGAAGTAAGTAATCACAGGATGGTGGGTAAAGATGAAGAGATTAAAAAGAAAAACTTTAATGAGGGAGAGGTGGCATGGAATAAAAGACATTTGCTGTGTATGCTAGAACAGCTATACAAATATATGCCAGCTTTGACACGAATGAAGAGTACTTACTGGGTATTTCCTATTTTCCAGGCTCTATATTAATTGATTTATGTATACTCCCAATTTGAAAAACTTGGAAACTTGTTGCTAATATCCTTTAGAAAACAACTGTATATCAAAATTACTTCTGGTTTATATTTGATAATATCAAAATGGAATTTCTTTTCTCTCTTCTGCACATCTTTACTTCCACCCCTGCTTTTTGAGATTGGGTTTCATAATGTAACCACGGCTATTCTGAAACTTGCATGTAGCCCAAGCAGACCCTGAAGTCTTGATCCACCTGCTTGAGACTCCCAAGTGCTTAGATCACAGGCAGTATGTCTTACCACACAAGACTATTTTTACTTCTTTTTTAAAAATAATGCAAATCTAGTACTGTAATAACATCAATAAAACCTAAATGTTTAATCAAAACTGTCAAATGTAGTAAAAATGAGCTACCAAAGAATCAAATGCCTACAAATGTTCAAATAGATTGGTTTAGTCCATTAGAAATCCATGTTTTATATAACAATGACACAATTTGTTGACCATAAAGAGCAAAGTTCTGTTAGCTTAACTCTGGAAGTCTTAAAAAGAAAAAGTTAGTAAGCTGAATACATTTGAGTGTATTTATTTTCTTAGTTGGTTCTCAGGTTACAGAAAGGACCAATAGCAGTGTTAAGTAAGATTTTGCACTAGAAAATATAAACAAAAATCAGGCATTTCATCTACTTAACTGAAGATTGGTCTATTGAGGAAAAACTAATTAACAGTTTACCCAAGCAAAAAAGAATTCTATTATGTGACACTTTGTTTTGAAAGTGTCTGTAAAAGAAAAACAAAGAAAAATAGAAAAAACATATCCTCTCCCCTGTGAGAACAGAACAATAAATAAATAAACAAACAAACAATAAATAAATAAATGCTGATTTTCTAAAAAAGAAATATTTTAAAAAAATGAATTTATCAGAAAACTTTTTTTTTCAAAAATCTAAATTAAATAGCATAACATGGGATTTCGCTTTCTGGTCACTGACAAGTTCTAAAATACTAGTAAAGAAAAGCTGCAAATACTATGAGAAAAAAACAGCAGATATTAAAATCACAATGTCTCTCCACATGACATGCTAGTTCTAGACTCCTAATCCACTCTCTTCATCTTCTGAGGTTACAGTTTCCTACTACAAATTCCACTGTGATATCAGAACCACCTACTTCAGAGCTATGCTTGAAACAAAATATAAAATGAGCTTTTGCTATATAACTCTTACATGGTTAATACTAGAGACATTCACCAAAATCTGTAAGTTCCAACCTGACTAAAACTATTAAATAATAGAATTCTATTTTGCCTATATGAAGCTAGTTTTTCACTTTAAAATACTTCACTGGTTAGTTCTCAGCCAGGTAAAAAATGTATCTGAGAACCCAACAGCTACCACCTAAAGTCCTCACAATGGTCATGTAAGGAAGCGTGCTTTAGATTTTCCATTCTGGTGATTCTGAGATCAAACAATCTGGAACTTGGTGAGAAGAAAATGAAACCACAGTCTTATCTGTCTGCGTCTGCATCAAGTAAAGTTGAGCCACAGTAACTAAAAACTAAAGCATGTAATATTAATTTCTACTCCATGTTCACAAGCCTCTGCTGGTTACCTCCTCTCAGACTTCCCACCTAACTACAGAAACAGTGTTAACACATACACATACATAAATACATACAATAAACATGAAATAACAATCTTTCAAGTCTGAGTGCATCATAGGATTATTCTTATAAAGAAAATTTGAAGGTCTCTTATCTGAAGCTCAAACCTTTTATCCTCAATTCTCAACTGCTTTCACCTGCACTGAAATAAATTTTTGGTAATAAGTCACACAAATGAGTATCTGTAAGTTAGTTTCAAATGCAATAAATACAAACATATTTGTAATATTAATAAAACCTATAAACAGAACTCTGTCTGTTCTGAAACCCTATTAACAATCAAGATCCACTGAATGGCTTAAATTGAGAGAGCATGTTGATTTTTCATAAACACTAGTTAGGTTTTTGTATTTTATTGAAAGTAGCTCATCAAGAGAAGAAAAACTAAAAACTAAGGATCCTATAAGAAATAAATATCTAGCATAAATTAAAGTAAGTAGAGACACAAAGATAAATATCTACAGTTCAACTATCAAATATTCAATATGTAAAAAGTGCCTCAGGTCAATACAGAAAAATATTTCAAAGTAACATCATATCATTGTATGCATATTATATACATTAGCTGTAAATGTACCATTTAATAAACACCTAAGACTTAGTAATTATTAAATATTCACAAATATTTTCAAGAATAGCTATCATTTTTAGAAGCCAAGGACTATAGATCTTTAGCTCAGAATCCATAGCCCCTCTAGACTCAAACTCCTCCCACACTGAAGTACTGTTCTCATGCTCTAAAGAAGGCAATGCTGTTCGTTCTTATTTCCGTGTATCTTGACCTGACTGATAATTTCTCTGAGTGTTTGGGTTTTTGTCAATCTCTCTTTCAACCTAAATGGTAGCTTTCTGTAAGACAGATAAGGATAAAAGCAAAGAGGCAGGCAATTAGAGACAGGCTCATTGACGGAATGTTAAAGTATAGGCAAGAGAGACATGAAAAGGAAGACTGTAGTGTTAGAGTAAGTAAAAGTAACAACGGAATACTCTAAGAATAGGCATGACTCCACTGGATAGGCTGCTAGATAAACAACCTAACTATGTGGGATGGAAAGGAGTGGGGGTGAACACAAAACATAAGCATCCAGATGGTAAGAACGGCGACGAGGTAATGAGAAGGAAGAATTGCTGAGAGATGGCCCAGACAAGCTCTACAGAAAAAAACTGTAAGCTGGAGTTAAAGAAAGATATCCTTTTCCTAGCATATTCATGTATATGTGTGTATGTATACATGTGTGTATGTGAGTATGTATATATGGATGCTTCCTGCAACTGTGAACCAATGAAGAGTAGCCCTCTCCCAACAGTAGCTGATACAATCCAGGAGGACCAAATTAAAACAAGCCAAGCTCAAGGAGTGTCACGTTATGATAAGAGAAATGTCTTCTACTTGCCCCAATTTCTGTTTTTTAGTAGCAAAAAGCATTTCATGTGTGTCCCAGAAGTATCTAAAACCCAAGCTCAACCTAATGCTCGAGCCATGTGGTTTAATGATTTTTAAATGTTCTATTTTCTTTTGCAATTCAGGAGAGATCAACATAAGCATGTTTTTAAACCCTTACACTGGGTTTCTCTGAAAACTTTAGGGACAAAGAGTTCGGGACACAAGCAACGTTCTGTTCTCAGAGAGCCACATTTTCAGTGGCTCATTAAGTCCTCCCATTGCTGTTAGGTTCTCTGCCCTTAGCAGGAGGCCAGTTTGTTGAGAAGCCCAAAGGGAGCAGGAAAGCTGTAGCAGTCCAGCTGAGCCCAAACCCAGATCAAACTACGTAAGTACTGCCTGCCTGTGCTTGTCCTCTGAGCACTTGATGGGCCACAGGTGCTATGTGTGGCCAGCAAGCATTCCTGACACTCCTGCGGAAGGACAAAGATTTGAAGTCTAGGAAGGGAATACTAGTTCTACATATATGTTCTAGCCCCCTCTTAAGTGTGAAGATACCTTTTGTTAGCTTTATCACATTTAACATTGGCTTTTCCATAAGCTGTAATACATAAATATCCTGTTTAAAAGATGACTGCTTAAAGAAAGCTGGTAAAACATTTTAACAGCCTCTCTGTAGACTTCCATATTTCAAATTCTATAAGCTGGCATGCATAGTACAGGAAACATCTGGGAGTGCAGAAAATAAGAGATACAAATACCAAATTACAAGTAATTTTTTTAAAAAAGAAAGTAACTCAGAGAAACAGAGGAATACACAGAGAAACAAAGTTGAAAAATAAAGGGGAAAAAAGAACACAAGCAACCAATAAAGGTATCTTATGGAATGATTCAGGCTAGAGAAAAATCAGAAGACTTGGTTCATACTGTTTTCACAGACTACGTGTTTAGCATCTCTCCCATCTATTGTCATGATAAAATGATTAGACACAAACAAGGAATGTGGGTTAGTAAAAGCCTTCTGACATTAGAACAGATAATGATGACAGACTCCAGCATACTTGCTCACACTGTAATCTTCTGAATACGTAAAATATTAACTGTAAGTCAAGCTGCCCAAGCTCTCAGTCCAGACCCCCATCTGCAATCCAACACTTGGGAAATGTAAAAGGGAAAAATAGCATACAGAGATGCAGTCTGGAGGTTAGCTCCAGAGAGGCGCAGGGCACGCATCAACAATGTTTGTGAGACTAAAGGTCCATTTCATTTTTTTTCCACCAAGGGACGAGTAAAGGCTTAAAAAAAAAAACAGTTTGTTCATGGTTACATAATAATACACAAAAACAAGTGATTTCCTTCTTGCCAATGTTTCATAGTAATAGGTTACACCCAAGATCCCACTCAATTCTCTACATATTTTGTAGTTTTCTTGGCTTCTCACACATGAAGGCAGCATGCAGAGACAAAAACAAGGCTGTAAAATGCCTAATTTCTGTTTTCCTCACAATTTCAATGATGTTTGTGCTTCCTGTCAGTCACTTAAATTAGGTATTCTATACTTGAAACATTTACATGCAACACGTTTATAAGTGTGTACAATTTGGAGTTTTAAAACCAACTAATTCACACACCTACACTCATAATTACAGTCAGTGAATAAGAACCAGATTAGCTGGAACAGAAAATGACAGTACTCTGTAATATATCAAGTTAAAAAGTTTGGATTACTCCTTAAGGAGTGAAAGCAGAAAGCCCGCATTCTTAAACTCTACCTTAGATGTTTTATGGATGCATTTTCACAGCATCTTAACAGTATAATACTGCCATCAAATAAGGTTGATCTAACTCTTTCCAGATGCCAATAGTCCTTAGGTGAGGTGCAGGAGGTAGACTGGGGGCAATGAATAATTATTATTCTTAATAACCACTCAAGGATTAAAAGTTCAACTATACTGCATACCAGAGAAAACCCTATTCCTCATACTTGAGAAAACCCTATTGAAACAGGTAAAATGCATATTCTGTACACTGGCAGTTTTTTCCAAGATGCAATAGCCTAAATGCAAAGAAAAGAAAAATGTCAACTTTTCTATTGTCAGGAGTGTTAATAACCTGCAGCTATAAAACCACACTTTTCTTTGACATTGTCATAGAGATTAATAGCCTCCACAGTTCAAACTACACCTCCTTGACATTTCCTAGGAAGCAGGAAAAGCAACATTACAGGCAGACTATTGCTAACTAGAATACAGCCTTGGGGAGGGACAGGGGAGGAGTGCAGACAATGAGCTTGGAAAGAATATGAACTGGCACAGAACACTTTGTCCATTTTGGCAGAGGATTTGTGGGCTTCTTTAGGATGTAAATGGTTGGACCTTAAATTAACAGTTGAATTTTCCATAATTTTGAAATTTGACAGATATAAGAGGTCAAATATAAGATTTCCCTGCAAAATATCATTCTAGAAGATCATCTGGCAAAACTATCAGACTGGATGAATTAGACAATAACATTTTGTCCAAATAAAGGCAATAGAGAATGAAAATGAAGATGTAAATGGTTGGACCTTAAATTGACAGTTGAATTTTCCATAAGCTTGAAATTTGTCAGCTATAAAGGGTCAAATATAAGATTTCCCTACAAAATTTCATTCTAGAAGAACATCTGGCAATACTGTCAGACTGGATGAATTAGACAATAAAATTTTGTCAAAGTAAAGGCAATAGAGAATGAAAATGTCAGTATCTCTGAAAAATCTTAGCCAGAACTCAACATTCCAGAAAGGCCCTGAAGTCACAAAAATAAGAGACTTACTGAAGAGCAACTCTTCACTGCCTTACATCTTTCCAAAGGTTCTCACCACTGCCTCTCCTCCACTTTAAATAAAAACACCAACTCTGGCCCTCATATTGACATGAAGAGCTCAGCTCTCCACACCTGACTTTTCTTGAGGAATGGAGTATGTGCTTCCCAAAGTCTGTTCAGCTCAATGTCAGCACCAGAGGTTTCCATGAATATATAGGATCTGAAAACACACCCCTCTCTCCATACCCACAATTTATAACAACCATCAGACACTCTGGAGTCCCAAATTAAAGTCACCTGTTTAACTTTGTTTAAACTTGTTGTACTAAGTTTTATTTCTGCTGAAGTCCTTTTCATCCACAAAGCATTTCTTAGTGTCCCAGGGACTCTAAGGAAAACAGTACTCTGAAAACTGAATTCATAAGTTGGCTGTGGATAGTGTGAAAATTACATTCAGAAATTCAGTGGAAAAGACATTTAAAACCCATATATAGTATTTTTCTAGCGGTGTAGTGAAGGGTCTCTGAAAATTCAATCTTACAAATCTACAAAGGCTGGTTTGGGGCTCTTTGGTTTTTGTTGTTGTTTCCTGTTTTAATGAAGGAAATGCCCTTTCTCTCTAAAATGATTCAACAGGAGAAAAATAAATGATATGGCAAACTATTCTGCAAAATTCTTCTCTGGTGAAGAAGTATCCATGTGCTTATATTCAGAAAAAATGTGAGAAGAATAATAAGTTTAGCAATTTCAAACACTTTTTTCTCTACAAGTCTAACTTACTTGTTTTCTTCTCTTTTCTTTTGACATATCTTCTCTCCAGTAACTCAATCAAATATTAGCTTAGTGGAAACAGTTATAGTCAAACTTAAAATTTGTTTACCAAAATTCTTTGGAAGTATAAGAATTCTCATTCACATATTAGTCCTGAGGGCTCTATTGGATATTATTAGTGATTTGCCTAAAATGAGTCAAGAAAAGAAAGAGTCAATGAGAGCCTCGGAGTAGATGAAGATGATAGTACTTCAGGGACTACAGAAGCCATGAAAATTAGCACTGAGGCCTCATGCCCAGGACACAAAGGAAACCAGGACAGTCTTAATGAGAATCAGGCAGCGCGCCTAATGAGAACCTTAATATACTTTATCTTCCCTTTATATTTCATTCCAATGTCATTAGATGCAGTGAACCAACTAGCACTTATTGAGAGCATACTGTGTGCCTAACTCTGGGCCAAGCACTCTGGGAAGACTCAAATTACATACAGCAGTGGTTGGCAGGGTGTGATTTCCTGACCAGCAGCATCAAGGAACTTGTTAGAAATGCAAACTCAGCGCCACCTGAACCCACTGAACCTGCAGCCTGGGGATGGACTTGGAATTAGATGTCTCCTAAAACAAAACAACAACAACAACAAACCCTGCAGTGATTGCAAATACACTGGCCATGAAGATGTGAAACAGCAGCAAAGCTGCCAAGTATGCAGAGCTCCAGGTCTGATAATCTCACTAAATGTTCAAATTCTACAATGAGTTGTTGCTTTTCAAAATAAAGCCAGAGCATTTGAGAATACCTTCTCTTCCTCTCAAGGCTGCAGGAAACACACACGGAAGTAAGAATGTGGACTCTCAAATGAGCACATGAACCAATGAGTCTCCAAAAGACAAAGTGCTACAAAATAACCAATTCTGCAGCTTTAGCTAAGTGATAAACTCTGTGGTCCCTCAGGGGAGTCTGTCTACTCTGAACCTGCTATGTTGTGTTTGAAGGCGGCCCCAGTTTTCTTTCCAACAAATCATGGTTAGGTTCCAGGGGCAAAGCAGAAGTGATAAATTTGCATTTTATTGCTCTACTTGAAGCTCTTTTTTATTCTCCTTACTGATAATCATTTCAGCATCATTTTTCCAAAGAGCACACAACGTTCAAACACTTTAGTAATAATACCTACAGTTAGCATTATTGCTCATTTTATTACCGTTATTTGCTTTTCATGAATGGTCTTATTCACTGTCCTGGTTATTTGTCTCACTTTACAGAAGGAAGATTAGCAAGATTAAATTCCTCACTGTCATACATCACACTAAAATATAAAGTTCAAACCTTCCTACAAATGACTACAGGGCCCAGGTTTCAGTCACTATCTCGTCTTCCTCAATTATTTAATGTACTAGAATATTATCTGCAAAGCTAATTTTAACTCACTTCTCTCTGACAATTCCATCAAATCACATAAAAGATGAGACAAGGGCTAAAGATACTAAATCTGGAATTTTAGGTGAAAACATGTAACATGATTTAAGAATGAATTAAAACAAAAAGGTGCAATTTAAACATACAGACATATTTTGTCAAAGTCCCTTAGATAACAGCATTTTACATTTTCAACAAGATTCTCAATGGCAAATTCTTACTCTGGATATTTATTCTTAAACTATGAAAGCTCGATGTGTATATAACTGAGATCCTATTAGTGGAACCAAAGTAATAAAAATTTATTAAATTATAATATTATATCCTAGGGTGTTATCATAGGTTATTGCCACATACTCGGCTAATAGGGTCCACACTAATATATTAAAATTAGATTGAATTACAAAAGTTTTAATATTATCATCATAATCTTAGTACTTATGAGGAAAACATTTTTCAAATGAAGTCCCAAAGCACTTGCCAAGCACAACTACAAATTGATATATGGAGAAATCATGTTACAGAAAGACATACATTTGTACCAAAATACAGGGACACCTTTCCAAAATGTTTGAGAGATTACAGGCTCACCCAGGGTAGACTGGCGGCACAAATGTTGCAAGTGATGCAAGGGAGAAGAAACGAAATACTTGTTCACGTAATGGTAATTACTGATTACCTACTATCAACTAAATAGTATTCCAGGCTGTGCATAAACAGAAACAAGCCAAAGAGAAAATTTTTCTATTGTCTTGGAGCATACAATCAGTAAACAAATTAGAAAATAAACAACTAAGCATATACTATCAAACAGTCAAAATGTCTCAAAGGGAACTGTAACAGTAAGAACAGAAAATGACTAGCTGCTATTTTTGATTCTGAAGTTAGGACAACGTTCTGATGAAGTAACACGCAAGTAATTTTTAAGACGTGTGCTGGTGCACGACGAGATGGTTCAGTGGTAAGGACACTTGTCACCAAGCTTAAAAACTACCTCCAACTCCTAGAACCAAGGCAGAGGAAGGAGAGAAGTGACTTCTACAAGCTCCCCAACCAATGTGTGCTCCAGATGTGTGTGCATGAACACAATGAGATAGAAGAGGTCAGAACAAGAATGGCTACAAGTAGCTTAGCTGATTAGCTAGGTCTAAAGAATGGGAAACAGAAGTTAAGAATATGAGGATTTCCCCTCCCCCCTTCCAAGTACCTGGCTACCATTTAGGGAAATAGGAAAGCAAAGATAGGTGAGGAGATTGGGTTTGGTGGGCTATGCAAAGTTCCACATGCCCATTACCATCAAGTAAGTAGTTGGACATTGAAGCTCATTAGAATAAAGGCTGAGGCTGGGGACACACAACTGGATAGCATCACAGGAAAAAAAAAAAATCAATGCTGAAGGGCTCTCTAACAGCTCAGGCATTGCAAACAGAACACCAGAAGGTCTTCCCCACTCTCTTCCCTCTGCCTTGTTAAACCATTAGATTACATTCCTAAAGCTAGCTACCAAGGTCTGGTTCCTTATTTGGCCACTTCCTTATGCCTGACTCGTTCCTAATGCTGATGACCAAGGTCCAACTCTCAAAACACCAAAGTCTAGCCGTCAAAATTCATTATTTGACTGCACTGGCTAACTTGTCCGTCATGACTTACCAACTCATCCTAGTACACACTGCCTCTCTCCTTCAAACCACCCCTACAGAAACACCTGCTGCTGTCTTTGCTGCTCCAAAGGTAGCCCTCACTTGCCCCTGCAGGGTGGTAAAATCTCCTTTGTGCTGAAAATTTGGTGTCTAGGTGTGTTCTATGCCAACCGCAAGGCCCCTTCAAATGCTTTATTTTTATAAGGAAACAAAATAGATTCTCCAAAATTCTTTCTTTTCCTGTCTCTCACCTAGCTTTCCTGAAAAAGTGTGACAGAAAAGAAACATGGTATCAATAAGGAGACATGAGTTCTCAGAATGATACTGGAACAAATGGAAAGTATATGGAAAAACTTGAACTCGTACACTGATAGTGGTAATATAAAACATCTAGTCAATTAGAAAAAGACTGGCAATTCCTTGGAAATTACCATATGACCTGGAAATTCCATTCATAAGCAAATACCCAAATTAATTAAAATAAATGTTTTATGATGTTTTGCTGGGCACGATATAATGTAAGAGGCAGAAGCAGTATGATCAGAATGATTGAGAGTTCCAGCCTAGCCTCATCCACACAGAAAGATCTTTTACAACTTTATTTACTAACATGAGAGATGCTCTTGTTTCATCTTCAGTACTGAAAAAAAAAATCCCACATTATACATGGATTAGTACTTGTGGCAGAATTGTTTCTTACAACCAAAACACCCTAAGTATCTACCAACTAATGAATAAATTGTGGTATTTTGTACATGTGATAGAATAAGAATAATATTTATCATAAAAAGGAATGAAACACTGACATAAGCTATATGGATTAACATTTGAGATACTACCATGACACATGACAGAAGCCAAACACAAAGTCTACATGCTGAATGACTACACTTAAATTAAATGTACAGAAAGGGCAAGTAGGCAATTTAATGAACAGAGAAAGTACAATAGTGGTTGCTACAGCGGATGGACACTGGAGAGGGGCTAGGAGGTGAAAATTAAAGGGTATAATGTTTCTTTTAGGAGTTATGAAAATGTAGGTAAGAACCGCACAACTTTGTGAACTAAAAACATACTATACTGTACATTCTAAAAGTGTGGTTATTGTGGCATATAAATTATAACTTGGGTTTTTGTATTTTTTGATTTGTGTGTGTATGTGTTTGTTTGATTGTTTTGGAACAAAGACAACCACATCTTCCCAGACCAAAATAAATAATAAAGTGGACATCTCATCTTGTTAGAAGAAACATCACTGAGTGTCTTTAGAGGCAACAGAGGTTGTCAAGTCGTTTGTATGAGAGGGTGGCTACAGTGGGCATCAGTTATGGTGTCATGTCCACACTTATCATGGTCCTTAGCTCCCAAGAACTTTAACCTCTGGGCATCCAGTTTAAAGCCAATTTAACATAATACAAAGTTTCTAGGCTTTTAAAAAGCTCTTCTTTCTAGAGAGTCCTTACTGTGAGAAAACTTAAGCGGGAGTTAAACATAAAATTTCCTCCTACCACAACAGAAAATAAGCTTCTTGGTGATCTCCTGATTGAACACGTGAAACCTTCACATCTATTTTCATCTATAACTAAAACTTTTCTCATGCCAACATATACTTCTCCCCCGCAAAGTCATTTGATATCTTTTTTTTTTTCCAAGATAAGGTTTCTTTCTGTAGCTTTGGCTGTCCTGGACTCACTTTGTAGACCAGGTTGGCCTCGACTCACAGAGATCCACCTGCCTCTGTATTACTGGCCAACTTGATTCTACTACAGCTAACATAACACCTATAACATACCCCAATGGGTAGATTTATCAGAGTAAAATCCACAATACGTACAAAATCTAGACAACTACAGAAACTTGTATATAAGAAGATAACATACACATAAAAACCAAATACTCCTTTCAGAATTTTTAAAAAGATATAGTCACAGGATTAATATCAACTTAAACAGGATATCAACTCTCTAGGACATATTCGGTTCCAAGGGAATTAATGTTACACTCTCATAATGACCTGACAGGAATGTCAGTGAGGTACAGCAGGAAAATAGGCTATCTTTTCATGAATGTATATTACTTTCACTGCAAAATTCTTTAAATAGCCAGGTGAAAAATTTTCATGTAACTTAAGTGGGACAGAAATTTAAAATCTGTAGAGAAAAGTGCGAACTAAGTCATGTTGGAATTATGAACTCTTACATACTTGGCTCTGTCTCTATCTACAAATCTACATGTCCTGTTATTCTTTTCAGTCTGCATCTCATAAAAGGGCTTAGGGACTTTCCAGAATGGCTTTCTAGATGCTTCTGCCCAGAGTCTGAAATAGAAACTTTAAAGTATGTGTTAATGGACATCATCCTATCACTTATGCCTAGCATATATGCTGTTTGTTTTTGCAATGTGGGGATCAAGCGTAAGGTCTGACAAAGGCTACACCAGCGCTCCACCACTTGGTGACACCCAGTCCTAGCTAGTGGGCCTGGGAGGGTTGTATGGTAATCTTATTTAACAACACAGTGCTAAGCCCGAAGCTTTCCACTAAGTGATGACTGCAGCGCCTCTGTCTCTCTTGGAATCTGCTTTGATGTCAACTCTACCACTGACTGACACTGTATCTCCAACCTCCCTAAAACTTACATGTGTCCCTAAAACTTCCAGGAGATTGGGACTTTAGAAAGTGATTAGATCAGTTGAGTTTACAAATACGGAGTCCCTGAAAGGATTAACACCCTTATAAGAGGAAGAAATGAACTTAGAAAATTAGGGCATATGAGGATACAACTAGAAAGTGGTTCTCTGGTAAGCCTTATAAAAAAGCCTTCACCAAAGCCAAATCTGCAGGCTATACTTCAATCTCAAACTTCTCAGCCTTCCAAACTAAAAGAAATTAATGTATGTTTTCTAAGCCCCTCTGTCCATGGTATTTTGTTATATCAGCCAAACCCAGTGAAATGTGATGAGTGGCGGGAAGACAAAGAGCTAGAACAAATTTTTTTGAAAGACAAAGTTAAACAGAAACACCCATATAACGCTGGATGAGGGGTTTTCCTAAAAAGAAAAAGGCTGAAAAGTTACAGGAGAGAAAGTAATCAAAGAACGAAACAGTGTTTTCTATAAATGGGAAATAATGTTAAAGATTCAGGATTTCCTCTGCACCTATGATGGTAACTGACACATAGGTTCTGAACAGAACAACAGCACCTGAAATCATTACATAGGTAAAAGGGACTCACTAAGCAGACCAATAACAAAACAGAGTGCAATGATATAAGCTGCTATATAGGATTATGGCTCCAGGTTTATTGCTCTATAAATAAAATCCCATACAAACTATGGCTTTAAATATTTTCATCAGTTATTGTTACTTTTATAGGTTCTAATTTACCAGCTATAAAACTGTTGGTATGGATTAAAATTTTATCAAATGGTACACATAAATGAGTATGTTTACAAAACAGAGAACCTATTTTGTTTCTTGAAAACACTGTATCTACATCTTGTCAATGCTTATTATAAATTATCTGCATACTATGGGAGGCAATGCACACAGATCACAGCAAAGATTTCACCAGAAAAACCACTGTGTCCCTTTCCTCTGCTTTGCATTGCCATGAGTATTTCTTCACTTCTTCTTGTTCTACACTTGCCTTAAATTCACATGTCCCATATCAATACCAGAAAAATTTGGTTTTCTAAATTGCACCAAACTCTAAAACAGAAGTCTTCAATTAAAAATAAATCTACCTGGGCAGGTGTGGTGGGACACAGGAAAGGAGACTGTTATTAGTGAGAAGCCAGCCTGGGCTATGCAGTGACACCATTTAATAGGAAAAAAAAAATCAATGTCTTATAGCTCACAATAAGAGCTATATCAATACACTTTCTTCTTTTTAATGGCTCCCTCATTTGTGTATTTCTGTGTGTATGTGTGCATTCAGCTGGACAAAAGCAAAGCAGAAAGGGACAACACAGCAAAACTTCCTTGCCAACCTCACCCTCAACATACATTACATTTCAAAATCACTTAAAATTAAGACATTTATCTACCCATTTATTTGGATTGTGTGGCCCATGGTTTCTTCCAGTGTCAACCAGCATAGATAATTATCCATTTCTTAATTAGCTTTAATAGTGATAAGTTTCCACGTTAATCATCAAAGTTATTATGTATATTTAATTAATCAAAGTTATGATGTACATTTAATATACCTTCTATTGATCAGCTTTAAATATTTTTAAAAAGCATGATATTTTTCAATATGACTCTACAAGTTAATACATGCTGTGAAGAGATTTTAAAAATGTACCTGGGAAAATATGAAACAAGTTCTGAAGTCTTCTAAGGTAAATAAACAAATCTAGAGAGTAACTGGAGTGCTAATTTGGGGGCATTTTCAAACTATCTCTACTGTAAATACAGCATTCCCTGCTCTTAATCTGAATGTAGGCCTCCAACAGAAGGGGAGGTAGGGAGAGTATAGGCAGGAGCACTGACAGTAGCTGTGAATAGATGCCTTTGGCCTCTGTATCACACATTCTACTATACAGGAAGCATACTCTGTAAGCATCTGTTCCCTTCAACACCAGCACCATGATTTCTCTACTTCTCTTTGATTTTCATCTGAAAGGCTTCTACTTTTCTATGTGACATAGAATACAAGACTCACTTTCATTCTGAGGTCCGCTCAGAGCTTTCCTCTAGGGCTACCAGAAGAGACTATACAGCACTAATGTAGCCATTACACAGTCAAAGCCGTGAAAGGACAGAGAGGACATCTATGTGAACATACACAAGTCAGAACAATAGGGACACAAAGAAACACTCAGCTTAGTGTGCTGATATATAATTAATATGGATAGGCAGATAATTCAGAGTGAATATATATTCATTATATATATAATGAAAATACAAGTGATTAGTTGCAGAAGGTTCTTTCCTTCCTCTATCGCTAAGAATTTATAAAACCTGCCTGATACTTACTTTTTGTTCTTCACTTGGGTTTGGATATATAGTACGGCTTGGCCCTGAACTCACAGTAATCCTCCTGCCTTAGTTTCCGAAGTTGTGTGATTGTAGTTATGTGCTGCCAAGCCCAGTTTAAATTTTTCATTTAAAACTCTCAAATTCCATTTAATAAGCACTACTATCATTGTTACCAGAAATGTTTTAATAAAAATAAAATCAACCTGTATAATTTAAAATAATTATGATTTCAAGCTCATATATAGTGCTTCAAATATTAAGATAGTTTGAGATATTTATACTATGGCTTTACAGCTCATTTTGAAAATCATAATCCTTCAGAAAGAATGTGTTCTACTTTTTAAATTTATGCATTATTTTTTATGATTTACACATAACTTATACATATAATATATACTAAAATCAGTGCAAAATGGATATTTCAATTTTTACTCTATAATACATTTTTATACTACATACTGCACAACATTTTCCTGATAATATAAAGCCTATCAGAATTCCTACCATCCTAGTACCATAACTATTACTGTGTCAATGCGTTTTTTGGTTGTCAGGTAATCACTTTCTAATAGGATTATCTTTATACCGAGCCAAAATCGACAACCATCCTATGTAAATAACTTAATAAGCACTACAGTTTGACACACCAATTTCAATTTCACACACCACATACCTCGACCAGCACAAGTTAGCAACCCACCTTAGATGTGTTCTTTCTTGCAATTTTCTCTTCAGAGCAAAAGAAGGTACAGGTGGGGGGAAAGGTAGTCATTCTTAAATGAGGCTGAAATGTCCTAGGAACAGTGACTGATGCTCTTCCTTGCTGGTTCGGCTGGGTTCTCCCAGAAGCAGCCACTGACACACAGAAGGACACAAAGCATTTCCCATGCTCCATTTCTCCTCTTTTGTCATAACCAGCAGAGATGGCAGCTGGATGATCTAACACAACTACCTATTCAGAATTCTACAGATTATAGGGTATTTTTTAATCTAATAAAAATGAGAAAATGTTTTAAATCAACCTGCTTCCAAAAAAGGAGAAAATCTATTTTCTTATTTAATACTTTAATTCAACCCAGTACCATGTTTATGATTTTTAAAATTAATTAATTTATTTATTTATTCACTTTTACATCCTGCTCATAGACCTCTGCCTTCTGTCGTCCAGGTGCCACCCTCTCTTCTTCCCCCCCCCCCATTTCTCTGGAAAAAAAGTAGCCCCTCCCTCTCGCTTGCTCATCCAACCCAGATCATCAGGCTGCACCAGGACTGAGAAATTCTCTTCCCCTGTGGCCCACGTTTATGATTTTTAAAAAATAAATTTAAAAAAATAACGAATTTGATGGCACACCTTTGATCCTAGCATGTGGGAGGCAGAGGCAAACAGTTTGTGTGTATGTGTGTGCGTGTGTGAATTTGAGGCCAGTCTGTCTACATAGAGAGCTCTGGGCCAACAAGAACTTGAGACTTGTCCCAAAAGAAAAAGAATGGAGAAGGAGGAGGAAGGAGGAGAGGAGAAGGACAAGGAGGAGAAGGGGGAGGAAACAGAAAAAGAAGGAGGTAGAGGAGGAAGAGAAGGAAACTTTAAAACAATGTAAAAGCAAAACATCATGATAAAAAAAAGCTAAGTATCACAGCAAGCCCATTTTAAAGTGTGTAATGCAATGTCGGTGGGAAATTAACTCAAGCTAGTTTGAAGTACTTTCATCTTGTAGAATTCTGAATCAAGTAAACGAATCTCTTTGTTTTAGTAAGTTCTGAAGCACTTGGTTGAGTCTTCATGCTTTTAATAAGCTGTTGGAATGGGACTCTGGGTGACTCAGGAACATTCAAGACGTACCTATCAATAAGCAGGCAATTGTGATCATGGCTGATTTAACCCTACCTACAGAGGCTGAAAGAAAACTCACTGGGAGACAGCCTCAAGAAATGTCAAATGTAAAATGACATTTACACTCCCCTACCTTCTTCAACCTAGACACAGTAGGTGAGTATGTAAGCTCACTGAAAAGGAAAGTTAAAAAAACAAAAAGTTAGGAGCCCAAGATGTTCACAGGCTGGAACAACGGGGATCTGAGGGGTAAACAGAAAAGGAGTAAGAAACACACAGAGGTCAAGAGAAGATTTTTAAGGAGATAATAAAAATTGCCAAATATACCAAAGATATGAGAGAACTACCCTCCCTCTGACAATAAGGCTTCTTCCCCTGTGACCCACCAGTGAGGGCCTAGATGGCAAAAACTGGCTATGTCATGGTTTCAGGACACCATCCTCCCATTCAAGATTGGCCTAAGGGGGCCAAAAGAGAACAACACACCACCAGATGGCCACACTAGGTCAAAATATAATTGTCATTTATTTATCTATAATATTTGAGGACACTAGATCATAATAATGGCCAATATATCCATTAAATGTCTGTCTACTTTTATATTAATAAAAGATTAGAGAAATAAAAAATCTGTCTCCATAAAAAGGTAAATATTGCAATGGAAGGAGCTGCCTGTCACTCTACAGCGCAGACCCTCAATTAGTAACTGTACCTTCACTGTGTAAACAGCAGAGGAAAGTAATTAACAATTAATAGAATCTGCCCTCAATTTAAAGCCTCGAAGGGAAGTAATTAAATTTAGTAGAAGCTGTAGCTTCTAAACAAGGACACATCATACAAACACAAAAGAAAACACAGATTTGAATAATAAATGCAAATTAGAAACAAGATTTGACTATAGAGGTTAAAGAGAATGATCATAAAATTATTTTTCTGAAAAAATCTCTGTTCAAGGAACTAGTTTACGGACCTATTTTAATCTAGGCAAGGGTTTGTATTTAAATCTTGGCTGATGTACAATCTTGCTTCTACTGTATTTATGCATGCAGATCAGACAGCTTCCTGCAGCTTGAATTAGCTGTACAAGTACCTTTCATATCAATGCAGATAGATTTGATATACACTGTCAACATTACTACCAGGGATAGAGATCACAAACATTGCTCCGCTTGTTGGTCATGAAATAAAATTGCCAAGCAGATTTGTGTAGCTCCAGAGGGTAAATTAATGCAGGCAACATGGTTATCAGCAGCCTTTAGCCTGTCTCTCTAAGCTTCGAACAGAAACATTTAGGGAGAGGAAGCATTATGTCTGGCTACAGCTGCACATTACACGCTCCATCGAGACTCATGCTGATGGCTGAACTGAATAACAAACAGCTGGGTATAAATGTAAAAATCAGAAAATCAATTTTAAACACACATATTTCACAAATCCTCGGAAATTCTAGCACTGTACAAGAAAGATAACGTAACATTATAGACTGAAAAAGTATACCAGAGATTAAAATTCCAAAATAAACCTGGGCAGCCTGGGGTCATTATGCCTCAACTGAGCTTTTCTGGTGAGGTTTCAGGAAGGGCAGCGTGAGAACAAACAAAGGCAGGATCATCTCATTGGATTCTGTTTCTGGTCACGCTTGAGCTGATGGTCATCAGAAGTATAGCTCACCAGAATGAGGAAAAGTTA
The DNA here is from genome assembly GCA_028658305.1 of Pachyuromys duprasi. Lineage (NCBI taxonomy): Eukaryota > Metazoa > Chordata > Mammalia > Rodentia > Muridae > Pachyuromys > Pachyuromys duprasi. Next base: position 26,593,297 of record CM053760.1, read on the forward strand.
TTTCATGAATTTAACTGAATTGATTAGAAAGGTTTCCCTCAAAGTCTTATTTCAGGAACCTTCATCAAGGATCCAGGTACTGGAGAAGGGTGTTGACAGAGAGCTATTTGCAAAAATTTCTAGTACAAAGGATCTGGGTTAAAGAATAAAAATAACCTAAGGAAATGACACATTTTAAAGTGCCCTGCAGGTGCTAACACATTAGAAACATTAAAGGACAGATTGTCAAATCTTTGCTTGCTTAGAGAGAGGATAAAAAGTTCTCTTCATGGGCAGTTTAAACGGATGCATAACCATTTGTGGAAAGGTTTGTAGTAACCTCATGGATCAGCTTTTGACGATAACACACCTTTGTATTTACAAAAGCTAGTCCCACAGGATTGTACCTGAAACAGGCTACCACACTGCCTATCAGTCAAACTAGGTCAGCTTTTAAGGAAAGGGAGTGCCCTGTTAATGATGGCATCAGTGCAACAATGACAAACCAGGACTACCTAGCAGAGCATGCCACAGGCTCCCTGTATCTTCAATACGGAGAATGCGGAAAGGAACTGGAAGGCAAACTGGAATGCCAAAGAGGTGGTGGCCATTCCTTCCCCTTACTTTCATCCATTTGTGCCTACTTGTTCTTACTCTCCGTTGAAGTATATTACAGAACTCTTCTAAAGGGAATTCAGGGAGCAAAAGATGGACCAGACAAAACTCCTCACGACTTTGCTCACACAACTAATCCTGTGGATCACAGTAGAATCAAACCTCACCAAGTAGGTAGGGCACTACGATCTTGTATTTTTTTTTCAGATAGAAAGATCTATAATCTTTCCAATTTTGATTAATGCTGAGTTTTTGCTATCACAAGCTAATCAAACCAAGATCAGCAAAAGTACTAACTTATGTGAACACTGTCATTGAAACACTGTCTTTTTCCAGTGTTTTTAAAGAATATTATTTTTAAGGACTTTGATGTGTCAAAAATGATGTGGGCAATATAATATTAATGTCACATGATCTGTAGATTGAAGTATGATGGTCACGGCTGGGGAAATGGTTCATGGGTGAGGGTGCTTGCTGCATAAGCATGAATGCCAAGATTAAAATTTCGAGAACCATTGTGAAAAGTTTAATGTTGATATGAGGGCCTATAACCCCAGTTCTAACAGGAGAGGGAAAAACAGGAGGAGCTATGGTGTTTGCTAGCTGCCAGCCTAGAGCCAGGTTCAATGAGAGATCCTAGCTCAAGGGAATAAAGTAGAGAGTAATAAACTCTCTGTCCTCCGTATGTGTGTCTACATATGTGTGCATATATCACACATACATGTCCCCCCACCTAGCCTCTTTCTACTGCACATAAACACACATGCAAACTTTTTAACCTAAATTTTTCTAAATTAACATACAATGTATTAGGTATTGTGGAATTTTTGGACAAAGTGTAAAATTATTTTTGAAAAAAAAATAAAGGTCTGTGGAAAGTTAGGAAGATCAAACTAATAAACCCTGGACTGACTCAACATAGCCTAAAAAAATGAAACTGAAGATACTTCCTATTAAGTCTCTCCTTAAAGAAAAATACTAGTATTTCTTAAGGTCACAGCTAAAGCTCAGAATAACCTCACGTTTAATGTGTGTACTCCAAGAACGTTTTACAATTCTTAGAACATTTTAAAACTCTTAGTAAACATCCAGTCCATATGAGACTTTGAATGTGTGAAAAATTACAAGTAGAAAAAAATGGAGCAATTTGTTCAATGGCAAGGATTTTTAAATAATATAAAAAGAACATATTCCAATACAAAAAAATGCTTAGTTTGTTTCCACATGACAGCAAAACAAACAATATCTCAGCTGACCAGGTCAGTTGTGACTCCTAAATGTTCCTCAGCTGTCCAACTGAATTTTAACTATTAGATCTGCAGAACAAAGTGCAGTTTGTTTACAGTGTAGTTTCTGACCTGCACTCTATTTACAATAGAATCAGTTTGCAATTCTAGAGTCACACAAGAAACCTAAAGAATTAGGTAACTCTAAAGGCTAATGTACTTTACTTCTGGGCTAATTACATTTCCTAAAATGAGTTCTGCTGATTGGCTTGGAACTAAGCTATCAAGAGTTCATGTACTTAGAAAATAAAAGACAACCTATCAAGAGAAACAATCCAGAAAAATAAAGGATGGGCTAAGGGGTGAGACTGATTGTAATTCATGGAGGGATCTTAAGAAGTAGACAAATCGAGTTGCCCTCACATCTTACAAATGGCAATTATAGAAACTGCCTATCTCTCAGAATATTTACTGCGAGAGCTTACTTACAAAGCTGTAACGATACATTTACATTTCAAAAGAATAACAACAACAACAAAACCTTGCTGCCCTGCTGTATTAATTACATCAACAACTTTTTATTTAAACCCCAGTTATCCTATTTCAGTTGTACAAATGTTAAAAATATATAATAAAATTAGAAACCTTCAGATTAGTCTATAAACTGGTCTGTTCAAAACATAACATATACTGTGACTTAAAAATCTTGTTTAAAAAGATAGCACAACATTCATATTGGGGAATCTATCTCGAATATATATATATATTAAATTATATATATAATTTAATATATATTAAATTATATATATTAAATTATATAATATATAATATATTATATATTAAATTATATATATATTAAATTATATATATGTACATACTCTGACCCAATAAATAGTTCTTTGTTTGCTACCAAGTTTGCATCATCTATCAGAAAGGGAAACAAAACACTCAGAAATAGTTTGTGAGGTTTTGGAACAAATTAGTTTTGGAACAACTCTGTTTCTCTATTTTGCTGCTCCTCTGAAAGCCATTACAGTATTACTTCTTTAACTTTTTCAACAGTTTTAGGCTGTAGTATAGATTGGAAGGTGAATTATAATACCATAATATAACATAAAGAATGTAAATTTGGTACTTTAAAAACAAATTAACAATAAAATCATTATAATTTCCTCTTCCTATAAGTTTTCTACTCTAAGCCAAGGCATATTTTGTATTTCATGGATTTTAAAATCATGAAACAATAATGAACAAAATGTATGCCACATTATATCTCTTTTTTCTTTCTTTTAAAAATTCGAATGGTTTAGACTCTCATTGAAGCTAAAAATGAAGTCTGGTGTCTTGAAGTATAAAAGTAGGCAGGATGCTTTTCTTGTACAAGGGCCAGATTTTAAGGACAAGGGATGAACCCATGATGGTCCCTACAGGAACATTTTCTTTCTAATCAGTGGTATGGCAATGGATGGGATTTACAACTACAACATAAGGTCAGAAGATTACAACTGTACCTGCTCCAGGAAGGCAACCGTGTTTGTACCTCACAAATGTTCTCTATTGCCCTTCATGCTTGAAGCTAAACTAAACTGTGGTTTCTTGTTTTACATCCTGGAAACAGAAGATTTGTGATAGTCGACACTGTGGTGATTGAGATGACAATACAGCAAACAAAGCACTAAAAGAGTAATAGCATTTTCCTCCAATTACACGATCATCATTGTAAACCCAGCATTTTGACAAAGTGTTCAAACATCAGAGAATGGAGCTGGTATCACACAGTCGAGAGCCATGGTATTGGGCCTCATAGTCTGATTTCTGAAAGCCCTATAATGAGGATAGAGTAGATATACATTCCATTCTTTGGCTGTATTTTTGTTCAACAAAGCCTGCAATTTTCAGTCACTTGAAAATGTAATTATAGATAATGTTTGCATCAGTAGCAAGAATACAATAAGCACACGGGGCATGAAAACCCCACTCCAATCACATCCTCTTAGGGTACAGTGCTTGTCTCCTGCCAAGTGTAAAGGCACTTCGACAAGCTAATATCTGGTGTAAAATTCTTGATAGTTTGGATCAACCCATGCATGAATTCTACTCTAACTTTGCTGTAAATTCTTATACACAGTGTTAAAGACAAGACAGAAACTTATGTTTTCCCAAAAACTCGGGATTCTCTTAAATGTTTATTCTTGAGGAAAAGCTATGCCACCTGAAATGAAACAGGTCCCATACATACAAACATACATACATGTCAGTCACCTAAAACCAATTAGCAATTTGTTTAAATTTCACTTAATCTGATGCCTATTATATGGCTTATTTGAGGAGGCAAGAATGGTTGTAACTCTAGAAAGGATGCTGCATAAAATCGTCAGTAATGGAGATGGTGGGGACCAAACACCACTTGAGAGCCTTTTTCTGATCATAAGAAGCAGAGCTAGTTACCACACCCCCCAAAACTACAAAGCAAACGCAAATGTTAAGAAGCTGGAAGTAAATGTCAGAGTGGAATTCCACGTGTCTAATAAATCCCTGAAAGAAAACCCCTGATAAAACACAAAACCATAAATGAAGAAAAAGGATCCACCTTAACATCCAAAGTATTTCTTTATCTTGAGTCAGTAAGAATCTACCTCAGACACAAAGATATTGACACTAATATGGTTCCCTTTTGCACTGACACATCTGCAACATTATTGCCTTCTAGACTAAAAAACTGGGTCTTGCAATGAAATAAAATAAAAAGGCATTTGACAGAGAGGTATTAAAAAAGCACAAGAGTGAGTATTGGTTACAACTAAGAAACTGTATTTAGCTAAATATAGAAATCCTGGCACAAAACATCCAGGAAATCTGGGACACTAGGAAAAAAAACCAATCTAAGAATAATAAGAATAGAAGAAGGAAGAAGACTACCAGGTGAAAGTCGCATAAAATATTTTCAATAAAACCATAGAAGAAAATTTCCCTAACCTAAAGAAGGAGATGCCTACAAAATAAAAGAAGCATACAGAACACCAAACAGACTAGACCAGAAAGGACTCTCAGCATAGAATAATCAAAAATTGAAATGTACAAAATGAAAGAATATCAAAACAAGAAACATGCAAGGAAAACAACTACGGAACATGCAAAGGAAGACTTATTAAAATTAAATCTGACTTCTCAATAGAGACTCTAAAAGCAGAAGGGCTTGGACAGATGTGCTGCAGACTCTAAGATGACACAAACAGAAACAGAAAGACTTTCCATCACAATAGATGGGGAAAATAAGACATCATTTATGATAAAACAAAACTTAGTCAATATCTATCTATCTATAAATACAGACTTACAAAAGGCACAGGAAAGCTCCAACCTAAGGAGGTTAACAACACCCAAGAAAATATAAGACATTACTAATCCCAGACCAGAAAATCATACAGGGGAAACACACACACACACACAAGCAAGCAAAATAACAGGAGTCAAGAAGACTCCTCACTGATATCTCTCAATATTAACTTTCTCAATTCTCCATTAAAAAGACATAGAAGTAAAATAGAAGTAGAATAGAAGTAAAAAAAAACAGGAGCCATCCTTCTGCACCATTCAAGAAACACACCTTAAAATCAAGGATAGATATTACTGCAGGGGTAAAAGGATGGAAAAAGTTATTCCAAGCAAAAGGACTTAAGAAGCAAGCTGTTGTAGCCATTCTAATATCTTAAAACAAAACAGACTTCAAACCAAAATTAATCAGAAGAGACAGCGAGGGCCATTACATACTGATAGAAAAAAATCCAAGAGGATTTGGCATATCTATGTACCAAACACAAGGACATTCCAGTTCTTAAAAGAAACAATATGATGGCTTAAATCACATACTGATCCTCACACACTGACTGTGACAAACTTCAATTCCCCATTCTAGCCAATGTACAGGTCATCCAGACAAAGACTAAACAGACACGCTGAAGCTAACTGGTCTTATAAACCAAATGGACCTAGCAGATATTTACAGAGCATTTCATCCAAACATAAAAGAAAATACCTCTTTTCAGTACCTCATGGAACTTTCTCCAAAACTGACCACATACTCGGACACAAACAAGACTCAACAGATACTAGAAAACTGAAGTAATACCCTGTATCCTATCTGGCCACCATGGAGTAAAGCTGTATATCAACAACAGAAACCAAAGAAAGCTTATAAACTCATGAAAACTGGATGACTCACTACTGAATAAAAAAAATGGGTCAAGACAGAAATGAAAGGCATTATAGAATTGGATGAAATTGAATACACAACATACCCAAACTTATGGGACACAATGAAGCCAGTTCTAAAGAGCAAGCTCATAGCACCAAATGCCATATAAAAATCTGGAGAGAACTCATACTAGTAACTTAACAGTGCACATATAAATTCTAGAATAAAAAGAAGAAAGCATGCCCTAAAGGATTAGATGTTGAGAAATAATCAAACTCAGGGCTGAAATCATTAATAACATAAACAAAAATTACAAAGAATCAATGAAACAAATAATTGGCTCTCTGAGAAAAATCAGTAAGATTGGTAAACCTCATCCATATTAAGACGGAGAGAGAAAAATCCAAACTAACAAAATTAGGAATGAAAAGGGAGATATAAAAGATACCAAGGAAATACAGAGAATTATAAGGACATACTTTAAAAACCTATACTTTACCAAATTGGAAAATCTAAAAGAAACGAGTAATTTCCTACAAATATACCACCTACTAAAGTTAAATCAAGACCAGTTAAGTCATTTAAACAGACCCCATAACCCCTTATGAAATAGAAGCAGTAATTAAGTCTACTAACCAAAAATCCAGGGCCACGTGGTTTTAGCACAGAATCCTACCAGACTTTCCAATGAGACTTAATGCCAACACTCCCCAAATTATTCCAAACAAACAAACATAGAGGAAACATTGCCCAATTCATTTTATGATGCCCTGATGCCCAATCTACATAAAGACCCAAAAAGAGAAAGAGAATAACAGTCCAATTTCTTTATGAATATAGATGCAAAAATTCTCAAAACTTGCAAACTGAATCCACAGAGCACATCAAAAAAACCACCCACTGTGAGCAAGTGGATGTCATCCTAGATAAGTAGGGTAGTACAACATACATAAATCGATAAATATAACCTACCACATAAACAAACTGAAAAAATTTTAAAAACAACACATGACCATCTCATTAGATGCAGAAAAGCTTTTGACAAAATCCAACACTCCTCTGTGATAAAAATTCTGGAGAGCTAGGGATAAAAGGAACATAATAAAGCAGTTTAAAGGAAGCCCATAGCCAACATCAACTTAAATGGGGAGAATTTCAAAATAGTTCCATCTAGAACCAAACAAAGAAGTACACTCTCTCATGCTATTCAATATAGTACTTGAAGTCTTAGAACAATATTACAACTGAAGGAGATCAAAGAGATAAAAACTGGAAAGGAAGAAGTCAAGGCATTGTTATTCAAAGTTGATATGATACAAAATCAATTCACAAAAATATGTATCCCTTCTTTATAGATTGACAAAAGGACTGAGAAAGAAATCAGAAAACAACACCTTTGAGAATAGCCTCAAATAATATAAAATACTTTGCACTGTATCTAACCAAGCACATGAAACACTTGTATGATAAAAACTTTAAGATTTTATAGAAAAAAATTGAAGAAGATATCAGAAAATGAAAAGATCTCTTATGCTCATGGACTGGTAGGTTTATTATACTAAAAATGGCCATCCTATCAAAAGCTAATTCAATGCAATCCCCATCAAAATTCCAACACAATTCTTCACAGATCTTGGAAGAAAATATTTCAGCTTAATATTATATATATATATATATATATAACATGATGCTGGCACAAAACCACACAGTTGATCAATGGAATTAAACTGAAAACCAGACAGAATGCCACACGCCTATGCACACCTGATTTTTGATAAAGAAGCCAGAAATACACACTGGGAAAAAAAGACATCTTTAACAATTGATGCTGGTGAAACTGGATGGCTGCATGTAGATACTCCAAATAGATCTATACTTATCACAGTGCACAAAACTCAAGTCCAAAGGGGTCAAAGACTCAACATAAAACCAGATATACTGAACCTGATGGAAGAGAAAAAATGGGAAATAGCCTTGAACTCAGAGGCACAGAAAAAGACTTTCTGAATCAAATACTGTTAGCACAGGCACTAAGGTCAACAAATTAGTAAATGGGACCTCAAGACTTATAAGCTTCTATATGGCAAAGGACAACATAATGTCATACAAAGTGGCAGCCTGCATAACGGTAAAAGATTTTTACCAAACACATCTAATAGAGGAATAATATCCAAAATATATAAAGAACTCCAAAAACTAGATATTAAAAAACAAATAACCCAATTAAAAAACAGGGTACAGATCCAAACAGAGTATTTTCAATAAAGGAATTCCAAATGGCTGAGAAGCACTTGAAGAAATATTCAACATCCTTAGTCACCCATGGGGAATAAAATAAAAACCTGTTTGAAATTTCAACTTACACATATGACAAATAGCTAAGAGGAATTATAAAAAGTGACAGTTCATGTTGACAAGAATATGGAGCAAGGGGAACACTTATCCATTGCTGGTGGGAGCAAAACCTTGTACAGCCACTATGGAAATCAGTTTGGTAGTACCTCAGGAAAGTGGGAATAAATCTACCTCAAAATCCAGTTATTCCACTCTTGGGGACAGACCCAAAGGACGCTTCACACTTGCACCATGTACATTGCTACTTTATTTATAATAGCCATAAATCAAAAAACCACCTAGATGGGGGCTGCAGAGAGGTTAAGAACACCAGCTATTCTTCCAAAGGTCTGGAGTTCAATTCCCAGCAACCACATAGTAGCTCACAACCATCTATAGTGAGATCTGGTGCCCTCTTTTGGCATGCACCTATACATGGAGACAGAACATTATATACACGATAAATAATACTTTAAAAAAATTTTTAAAAACCCAACCTAGATGGCCCTCAACAGAAGACTAGATAAAGAAATTGTGGTAACTTAAACAATGGAGCATTAATCGGCTATTTAAAAAAAAAGTGACATCATGAAATTCAAAGGTAAATAGAAGGAAGTAGAAAAAAATCACCGAGTGTGGTATCCCAGACCCAGAAAGACAAATATAGTATGACTTTGCTTATATGTGAAATATAAGCTTTTAATTCAATGATAACCAAACTCCAATAAATAGAACCACAGGGGTTAGATACAGAGTAAGGGATAGATAAATGTCATTAGGAAAGGGAAATAAAATATAGAGTTATAGATGGATGGGAGGAAGGGAATGGGAGGATCAAGTGGGGATAGGGAAGGGGGCACGAGAGAGAATATACGGAGAGTCAGCTAAAATTAATGGCCATCTCAGGGGTAGTGTAGAAACCAAATATGGTAGAAGCTTCTTCAAATATAGACAAATATGAAGGCAATCTAAATAAAACAGGCAAGTCATGGGTGAGACAGACCACCAACTAGACATCTCTTATCACCAAGTGAAGCGTTCAGTACTGAAACTGGGTTACATCTAATTGAGTTGTTGACCAAAGATGTCCCAAAAGAATTCGTACTCTGAAAGAATCAATATAGCAATGTATCAAAGCAGATATTAAGACTCACAACCAAGCCTTCGGCAGAGGGCGTGAAATAATAATAAAAATAGGGGAAGTTAGTAAGACTTGGGGAGAACAAGAGCTCCACAAAGACCAAACTGAGCAGGGCACAGGGGTCTTATACGAGACAGTTTCTCCAACCAAGGACCATGTATGGATATGGCCTAGAACCCCTGCTCAGATGTGGCCCATAGTAGCTCGGTGTCCAACTGAAGACCCTAGTGAGGGGAACAGGGACTGTTTCTGTCATGAACTCAATGGCTGGCTCTTTGACCCTCCCCCATACACGTCAGGGAGTAACAGCCTGGCTAGATCCCAGGGAAGGACATTGCAGTCAGCCCTGAGGAGACAAGATGATCTGGGGTTAGATAGAAGGGGAGGAGGTCCTCCCCCATTGGTGGACTTGGAGGGGGCGGGGAGGAGATGAGGGAGGGATGGGGAGAGTGGGAGGGAATGAGGGAGGGGGGCTATGCCTGGGATGCAAAGTACCTAACCTATGATTGATATAAAAATAAATAAATTACATTTAAAAAAATAATGAGCAACAACAACAACAAAAAAGAATTCCTAAATGACCCAGGCTACTATCAAGACTATAGCTTATTCTCCACAACTGACTGCAAGGCCCTACTGCCAAAATCAACACCGAAACAACTCACTGAACATGGAACAAGACGGTACTCTTCACACTAGCAAAAAAGAAATGTAAACACCAACCCATGCACCATCTACATCAGAGTCCTGTCCACAAGATGTACTTGGACAATGGTTGTACAAAATTTGTGGGCATAACCAGCCAATATCTGATTAACCTAAGGTCCAATGCATTATACCTAATGCCGCATGGATGACCAAAAACCTGAAACTAGATAGCCCATGGACCCAGGGTAAAACCAAACACTACTGGCCTATAAATAAAGCAATAGAATGACTTCTAATCACATTCTACTATACTCACAGATTACCACCTTGCTCGTGCACTATCAGAGACGCTCCCCCTGTAGCAGATGGAAACGAATATGGTGACACCCCACCACAACCAGACATTATGATTAGAATGAGAGCAAGATTTGTCTTCATCAAATCCCTCCCTTCAGAGCTCAGGGAACCCTGCAGAAAAAGAGAAGTCTAAGAGCCAGAGGGGATAGAACACACCAAGAAAACAAGACCCTCTAAGTCAACATGATCTAAGCACAGATGAACCCAGAGACTGAAGCAGCAGGCACAGAGCCTTCACAGGTCTGCATCATGTCCTTTGTATATATACTATGGCTTCCAGTTGTCCAAGTATATCTTGTAGACAGGTTTTCAGGGGATTCCTGAATGTGAATTATGGGTCTGTTTCTTGTGCCTTCTCTTGGGTTCTTTTCCTTATGTTTGTTTTGTTCAATTCTTATGTGTTAGTTTTTGTTTTCTCTTATTATATTTATTATTATTCCTTAGAAGCCTGTTTGTTTCCTAATGAGGGACAGAAGGGGAGCAAATCTGGGTAGGAGAGGAAGTAGGGAAGAACTGGGAGGAATAGAGGGCTTATAGTAAGTGAGAAAAGATACTGTCAATAAAAAGAAAAAAATTGTATTGTTTAATATTCAAAATCCAAATACACAATCACCAACACTTGCAGAAATTCTACCTGTTTTCTGCCTTAGAACCATCTAAGACCTCAAGAATATTTTTTCCTTTTAATGTATTTATACATATTGTTCTTAGGTTCTTTTAATACTGGTCTCTAACATTATACAACTTCAGTATTGTTTTTTTGCCCTCTGAGAATTTCTAATACAAGCTTAATTAAAAGATTGGTCCAAAATCTGTTTTACCAAAAGGTGTGAAAACATTTCTTAGGGCAGAGAAGTAGTCTACTCCTTTTTCGTTGCTATTGTCTGGGATGAACAGGAGGAAGTGGCTAACACTGGAGAGACACTACTACTTCCCTTTGCTTGCACTGGCACAGTCCTGGAAGACATCCTGCCGTCGGGAGCTGCTGGCTGTGCACTACAGACTGCTTCCAGGGATCTGGCCTTATACTCTGCTGTCTCCATCTTGAGGATGTAGGGTATTATGCTATTGAAACACTGCCAACGAGGAAAAAAACAAAAACAAAAAACAAACAAACAAAACACCTCAAAAATCCTAAGAGCAATCTCTAGGTTTAAACGCCAGGGAGAGACAGTCAAAGGCCTCAGGCTTTGGAAAGATGCTTGGCTTTGCAGCACTCCCATGTTACTGAACCCCAATCAGATAACCTGCAAAACATGTTTTAACTATTAATATTTTGTTTAAACTCACTAGCCTAAGTGGTAAACCACAGCGTACCTAAACAGAGAAAAAAAAAATAAGATCATAAAAAAAAATTTGGAAATGTATCTATAGGAAGGATCCCATAAAGAATTAGTTTTCAGAATGATAAAGAAAAAGGGGGTGGGGGGACATGGAAGAATTAGTTTTGTTGACATTAGGAGACTTTTTCTTCTGGGTCTATATAGTTATTTTAGTGAGCAGAGAACCAGAAATAAATCTGTATCTAAAATATTATGTCCCAAGCAGACATAATATAGCAGCAAACTATGAGTGTGGCCATAATTCAACTTCTGTGGCAGCCGATAATCCAGCTTTCGTTGCTTTCTAAAATATTTTGGCCCAAATGAGTATCTGCCTTTAAAGGAAGTGAAACTTCTTTGACACTGATAAAATGTGCTAATTACAAAGAACTGATTATTTCACACAGAAACACTTAGTATCTGTGCAAATGGCCCCCTTTTCTAAAGATCTGCCAGTTTCCCACCAGGGCCCTAGTTTTGCTTTTCCAAAAAACTTAAAAGACAGCAGTAATTTTCATCATCACCTAAATTCCTTCTGCGTACATCGAAGTCCCTATCTGGCTCACCTTACACATGAAATGCTCTGCTATAAAAGGCAAGAGACTGGGTTTGTGAGGTCAATTTCATGGCTTATAGTCTCTCCAAACAATGAGATAATCTTAAGCACAGCAGAGACCAAGTACTCAGGGCACATTATCGAGGACATTTCCTAGGCAATGGGTTCACATTCTAAGGCTTTGGCTTCTGAAGAAAACATAGTCATGACTGATCTAAAAGAATCAGGTGATTTGTAGCATTAGGATCAAATGTTCATACTTGATTCTGACCGCTTAGGACTCCAAGGAGCCTATCACCAATGTCTGGAGAAGGAGGAAGTGCTTTCCTAAGTACAAAAGGAGAGGAACTGGAATCCATCAGCAGCTGGGCACCACCTAGATGCATCAAATAATTCACATACTATGCTCACTGTCGTAGCATATGCCACACTGTAAATTAAAATTGAATCTTTCTCTTCTCTAGCTACTCCTGTGTTCCTCATACAGGAGTCTGCTATGGCCAGAGTAGCTAATGAGGCCATTGGGTTGCAAATGCTACATTTCCTTTCCACATTGCTATCAGAGGCTTGGGTTTCTAAAATGGAAGGGGCAGAGCCCCAATATGTGAGAATCAACCTTAATGTTGTTTAGCTGACTCCTTTATCCTAAGAAAATTGAAGTCTTAATCAGTAGGTATAGAGATGGGCTTTACAGATTACATATATCAGGATATTGAATGAAGATATTGCTTTGGCTTTATCTCACCCCAGAATCAGAGGTCTGAGCACGCGTTCACAGTTGGAACATGAACTGCATTATATTTCTCTATCATCATGCAGGAGGAGGATGAAAAAAGAATCAGTCATCATAATGCTGTCCTGGAGACTGACAGTTCCTAAAAGTTTACAGGGTAACAATACTGCTTTATGGGTCTTTACCTGAGACTTTACAGCATGAATGCTCTAAAAGGAAAAACATTATCAGTTCAGCTATAATGAGGTTCCATTATATTTGATGCTCCCAGGAAACAGATGAATGTGTGGTCAGTGTCAAGTCCTAGGTTGTCATCCTTGTTTCAAATTAGTCTCACAATAAAACTGTGTGACAAATGCATACCATTTTATTATTCATATTCTTTTGGTGAGAAATTGTGGGAAGTCGATTGAGACTTGGAAGAAACTGGCATAAAACAAAATAGACCTTAAGTCAGCAGGAGACCTGGGGTACATCTTATAAAGGACACCTGGCTACACTGGGCTGAAGAGACTCCATGCTGTCATACCAAAGCAAGCATGGCCAAAACAATACAAGACAAAGTTATTTCCATTTAGAAATAAAGCCCGCCCATGGCCACAGAACTAAGAGAGAGAGAGAGAGAGAGAGAGAGAGAGAGAGAGAGAGAGAGAGAGAGAGAGAGAGAAAACCTTTAAATTCTTATAAAGAAAAATAAATTGATGGTAATGCCAATCAAGAAAAAGGAAAAAAAATGTTTCTAATCCAACATATTAGAGATCTTTAAGACACCGGAAGTCAGTAAAAACATATTCAAAATGCTTTAATACTAAAAGGAAGAAATAGCACCCATAAACAGATGTTGTGAGCAGCTTTTCAACTCTAAACAGATATGAAAGAAAAGGAGGAACTAGAAGTCAATAAAATAAAGGTATGAAAAGAAAAAATCCTGATAGCATGAATCAACAGAAATCAACACATTTATTATTAAGAAATTGTTTTGAGACCAAATAGCATTCATAATACTCAGACCTTATCTCTAGAAGCTCACATCATGAAAAGATGCTCTATAAGACAATGCAAGTCATGAGGAAAGATGTTACTAGCATGGACTTAGTGAATAATTGCAGTTGGAGGCCTCCTGGTGACAATTTTGAGAAAGCAAACACAGCTGCAGCACAGCCAAATATAGCTGGCCAAGACAATGTCATCCATAAAGTTAATCACTCTGAAGTATGCTATCCGTATGCTCAAACCAAAAACCTCAACACTCCTTCTATAATGCAGGAAGTCAAAACATAGATCTACACATAGAAATATACAGCTGTTCCAGGGCTGATATAGGTGTTTTGACTTTTCTCTATCAAGGATCCAACTCTGAGAACTTTGTCAGGCATGGATATAACCCTTCTGAAATTCAGGAAAGGACAGTAAAACAAATGGGTTCTATAGAGGAGTGAAATAAAAGGTATGTACCAAAAAAAAAAGAAGATAATAAAAGCATCAAGAAAACTTCAAAAATGATGGACTTTTGTATCCCCACTGAGTCTAGACTGAACTACAAAGAAAGAAAAGAGTAAAACAAATATGCATTAAAAACTAATTATACACCAATCTCCTACCAAATGCTGTCCTTTTTAAAATATTGTTCATGTTACCCTTCTCTTCTAGTTTTCTCCTACAATTTTCAAGGACAAAACCAAATCATACCTCAATCCAATATATGTTTTGGTTGTCCAACACCCAATACCTTACTTCAGCTCCAAAAAGACAGAAGAACTGAGGTTCTGCGTGTGTGTTTAAGTTTTGTTTTGTTTTGTTTTTTTACACCAATTAGTTCTTAGGGGCTTAAAGGCTCATCAATCTCTCATAATGTTCATTGTTGTCAAATGTGCAGTTAGGTATTGGGTTCCTATTACAATAATCAAATTTCAAGAACTGCTTTTAAAATCAGCTGGAAGCTGTGGACTGATGATATGGTACTCATAAAATAATGTCAGCACCAAGAAGAACAGAAGGAACTCAGTCTGGACAACAGCCTATCTAAATGACATAGAAGAAAAAGAAACAGTTAGGACTTACTGCCATGATTTTTCTATGAGGAGGCTTTCCTCAGAATACTCAAATGCAGATCTTGTATGGGGCAGTTAAAGCTCAAGCACTGAACCCCCAGGGCTTTACACTAAGTGGAAAGGAAGTCACTACACTGGTGAGGGTCGGAGCTGTTTACCCAGTAATATATATATATATATATATATATATATATTCTTTTTATTTTATTTTATTCTTTTTAAGAGAAATTAGTCTGTGGTCTAGGCCAAAGGTTGAGACAGTCCTGAGACCTTTGGATAGCAGTAATCATAACTTGTAGTCCATAGTTGGTCTTACGTGTGAAATATTCCTAAAACATATTCTTCAGAAAGTGTATGTTATGTCAGTTTCCTAAGTTTTGTAACTAAAGACCATTAAATGGAAGATATCTCAAGAAAATGAAGTAAGATCAATAAAAATGTAATCCTGTAAATACATATTTGCACACACGCTTAATATCTACTGACCACTGGCAAGTTGCTAAGCTTTTTGCCTTTTAGTCCACAGGATCACCTGAGTCTCTTTACATCAGATAACTAAGGTTTAACTTTCTTGCTACAGGAAGAAACAATGAAAAACAAAAATATAGTTCATGGGAACAGGATGTAAAATACCATCTTAAAACTTTATGAACTCCAGTGTTCAGGTGGGTTCCCTAGTAAGGGGAACAGGGGCTGTCTCTGACATGAACTGATTGGCCTGCGCTTTGATCACCTCCCCCTGAGGGGGGAGCAGCCTTGCCAGGCCCCAGAGGAGACAATGCATCCAGTCCTGATGAGACCTGATAGACTAGGATCAGAGGGAAGAGGAGGAGGATCTCCCCTATCAGTGGACTTGGGAAGGGGCATGGGAGGAGATGAGAGAGGGAAGGTGGATTCGCAGGGGAGTGGGGGGCTTCAGCTGGGATACAAAGTGAATAAATTGTAATTAGTAATTTTTTTAAAGTGAAGAAAAAAACTTTACCAGCTCAAATAAAGCATGCAAATTAAGTCCTTTAAGATAAAAAAAAAAAACAAAAAAACAGAATGCTGAACTTAGCATAGTAAATTAAAATACATGGACTGTACTGTATGGTATATAAAAAGTTTTAAACTGTCCAAAAGTTATGTCAAATAAATCAGCTAAAGCTAAGTGCATTCTGAGTACTATGTAAAATTCTTCACATGTGAAATTTTTCAGTCCTAAATAAGGCTGTTAATGTAAAAAAAGAAAAAAAATGCAGCTACTAGACTAGGGAAACTTCCATGGTTATGGGGGGGGGGGGCGTACTACCTCACTGAAGAGACAAACTTCTTTAACGACTGATACTTTAAATATGCTATGTATCTCATTTTTAAAAGCACTGTTACTCATAAAGGACCCTGGGCCAACTAGTCATCCAGAACGGGGATTCCTACCCTGAAGCTAGCCTAAAGGCAGTACAGATTATTTAAATTAATCTGACCTTAATGTTACATTTGCATGACAGAACAGGACAGAATCAAATAAAATGATATTTTAAATTTTATTCTTTTTTTTTTAATTTTTTTTATTTTTTGTTATCAATCACAGGTTAGGTACTTTTAAATTTTATTCTAAACATAGTCCAAATTTACGTAAATTTTTAGAAAAAAACTGGCCTAATATTTTGCCACTAAGTTGGTTGAGACTTTTATTAACTGGAATAATTAAAATTAAACCCAAATCTGAATTTGTATTCATATGTCATTTCGAAAGCCATATGATTACATATTTATTATCACTACATTTTAAATTATCAGCTGATTTTAAAATATTACTCTCTGTATCTGAACAAGGAGCATAATATACAATCTGCAGTTCATTAAAGAGAATGTTCATAAACCTCTGTGTAGGCACTAAAAAAGTGTAAATCTCTGATATGCTCACAGAAAGCATTTCAGCCATGTAAGTGGAATCGGATTTCTATAGAAATAGTTGGAGTAATCACTTTCTGTCATGATTGAGGACAAACGGGAAGAGAGAAGCTGTTCCAAACCTCCCCAAATGTTCTCCTGTTTCCTTTACAAGTCCTTTAGGAGGATTGTGCAGCTCACACTAAATGAAAAAGACATTCTCAGGAGAAGGAGGAGGTTGCTATCCCTTCACATCTGGATTCAGAGCAGGAAGATATTGGATAGCACAATTAAACAGTGATGATGCTAAAGGGGAATAATTATTTTACAATTACCTGTGAGCATCACATTTACTGCTCTAATTAGTTTTTGTTTCCCACATAGGTTTTTCCAGGGCCGCGCGGCTCCATTTCTCTTAGGTTCAGCAAGCACTTTTTCTTAAGGAAAACATAAAGATACATTTTCTGCACGACTACACAAGTAGCACAGCACTGACGGTGGCTTCAGCTTCATTATGTGACTTGATACTTCTGCGATGGTGGGGACAGACAGGCTCGGGAGCTTGGAGGTCCCAATGAACTGGAGACCATGAGTGTTCTCTAAAGCCCCTTTTTCTGTAGTTTTGTAAGACAGATATTACACTTAGAACTACCTAGCTCTTTGTGATGACATAATCCATACCTAACAACAAAAAATATGTCCGCCCCCTGAAGAAACAAAACCTCCCAATAATAAAATTCTAAGTTTGAAATGATGACTTTCTGAACTTGGATCAAGTTCTTCAGATTTGGAAGTAAAGCTCAACAATGACTTATTAATTTAGCTCCTTATGCTAAAAGTATAACATTTTCCATTTAAATGCAAATAAGGATTCTTGTGCGTTGCTGAACATTTATGAGAGCATAGTTCATTTGTTTATTTTTTTAAAATTCCTGATAATGACCTTAGATTCCTGTTATAAACACTGACCTTGAATTTCTGCACAATACTTATACTGTAACATGTGCAAGTCGTATGTACACTCATGTGCAACAGATTTAGCACATCATAACATTACCTTTTTATGGGAACTGAATGAGTGTTAACTTGTAAGAAACAAAATCACACACATCAAAAAAAGGGGAGGGGCTAAAAAGAAACTAAAGTTTCATGATTTATGTAGGAAAGACTACGTTCCTCAAAAGCCAAACAGTGTTATAGCTGTTAGGGGGAGGAAAAACACACTCCGAGGTAGAAAACATCATCCCATGAAATCTTAATTACTAGGTTCATATCTGAAAATCCTATCTCCTTTTTATCTTGTCTTTCAAGGTTCTTGTTTTCCTAGTTCACTGCATCTCACCAACAGATGCTGGGGCAATCTCAATCCTGCACATTACAATTAAATAGCAAGACTTAACAATTAAAGTAATACCTCTGCCCAGATCAAAGATAACATTCATATTCTTAAAAACCTATGTGGCAAGAGCTTTTGGTCTCAAATGGCAGCTGATACTGAAATAAGCACTGTTAGCTGAAAATCCTACCCCAAAATATTAAAAAATTCTTCATCCAAAAGCCACATACATGCAGCTCTTCTTTCAGAGTTTCAGTTTAGTCTCCTTTCATGATCATTGTGGAATCAGGTAAGAAATATCCAGAATCTTAGCATTTTATGATTTGTAATTACATTTTCCACATAAACTTTAAAAGTCACACAAAAGGTGGGGAGGAAGTACCAAATGCTTTTAATCTTCATCTTGTTAGTAAACTTTAAAACGTTTAAATTGATGCATACTCTCATTAGTTAGTTAATAAACATATTTAGTAATCCAAGTTTGAATCAGAAGCAAGAGTAGTAGCGATGTTAAGTATGTGATACAATATTCTCATATGGTAAGATTTTGGTGTTAAAGTATCACCTGTCCAACAGGAACACTACCTACCCTCTAGACCTACCATGATAATTAGAGACCATATAAATCAAGCATGTTGGCACACAGTTGCCATGCAACTAACTAAATACGCATTTTCACTTTTACAGAAGCAATAATGACTGCCTCCTAGGGGTAGTCACATGGCCTTGTAAGAGTTCCCTTATCTATAAAATGAGGTCAGATGAGATAGTCTCAGTCTGTTTTAACTTCAACAATGAGGACTTAAAGCAGATGATTTCCCCAAGTTTATTAACTTATAGTCAGGATGACTTATCTCTTTAAAGCTACTTGCTGAATGTAAAAAGAAACAAACAAACAAAAACACTTTATCAGTAACTTCTCAGCCTTCTAACACTGCAACTCTAAATACTGGCACTAATAATTTTCAAGCTACATTTTTCACCTGTAGTTCCTCATTTCTAAGCCATTATATATCAGTTCTCTTTAAAAAAAACCAAAGATAAGAGACTCTAAATGTATCACTAATGAGGTAAAACTAAGAGGAAACACTCATTCCCATTCTCAATTAAAACCAAAAGCCCCAGTTTAAAATAAAATTTAAAATGCAATTCCTATTTCCATTATGCTTTGCTATGAATAATAGTTTATAATAACACACAAAAATAAAACTCTAAAAGCCAAGATTATTTAAAATGCTTATTTCCATTTACAGTTTTGTTACTAAATGTTTAAAATCCCAAAACTTTGAAGCATATGTTATAGCAATTCTAGACCACTACAGAGCCTTAAATGATCTGGGCTCTTTAAACATTGGATGGCTCATGGGGCCATCAAGCGTAATAATTCATCTCAAAAGCTATTTGTTCATCTGCCTGGAGGACTCAAACATATTACATCTTGCAAACTTATCTAATATATTCCTGTGGGAAAACACCATTGAGAAAATATGTTCTGCTGCTTTAGAAAATCAACACCAGAAAGGCCCCTATGCTTTATTTAAACTCCTTTTATGAACAGGCCAATAGCTAGCAGACTGCATTTTAGTCCACGTGGCAATATACCACCCATGACAGCCAGTCCCCCAAACAATAAACCCACTCAGCTCTCTTCTTCAGAGTCCAAACATGGCTGTAAAATACAGTGCCTGGGTGGGTTTCAAGCATTTTACAAGTTATGTTCCCATTCGTATACCTCTAGCCCCCAAACACAGTCTCTAACATGAGTTAATGATACACTCCTGTGAAAATATGTCTCAGCGTTCTCAGGACTGTGAAGATGTACAACAGTTACAGTGGAAACCAACAGGGAAAGTATCATTTGCAAATTCTCTTTTTCTTAGTAAATTTAAGCAATAGCTGACAAACACTGAAAACAATCTGGGGTTGATTCCAAAGGCTATAGTTTGGAAATCGGGAACTTTTGGAAAGAAAGTGGGGTAGAAGTCATATCAAGATTCATATAAAAACTCTATCGCTGAGATACAAAGGTTCTGTTCAGAGCTGAGTCTGGACAAGCCACATTCATCTACCAAATGAAAAGGAGGAATTAAATTTTCATAATCCATAATTTAATTGACAAGAGACTACATCTTTCGGAGGCCATTAATGCTCTAAATTCATAGAGCATTCACTAGCTAGATATATTATGTAGCAGGTGACCATAAATTCAAAATAATGTATCCTACTCCTTCCCTAACATTCTAGTTCACATAGAGAAAAACAGGGAACACTTGCGAAGAAACCTGTGTGCAGATACAGATTATGTGTGTATAACATTTATATTTTAAGAGGACTGGATAGAGACCTCTTCAAACCATCATGAGAATATTACTAATCAAGATTAATTTTTCAGAGAAAAGTGCCAAAAGGGAATTCGATATTTTAATTTGTTATCTGATTAACTCTGAGACCTGGCTGTGTCCAGTCCCATGTTAGCCCTAAGATCGACTGAAAAGACAATTCATATTTAACAGATTCTATCATCCTTATCTCCCACTTGATTTTTTTTTATTCTAGGGCGTCAATAATTGGCCACTGTGGAGTTTCTCAAGATTCTCAACTCATGATACTTAACATACCAGAAAAAGAATCTAGCATCACAAGGGAAAGTTAGCTGCCAGGGAAATGGATCATAAAGCTTGGAATGGCCTGAGCATTTTGAAGAGTACCATAAGGTGCCAGAAAGCGTATGAATGTTAAGTCTCACAGTGAAGACAACAGGAAAAATTTGTATATCATCTTACTGACGACAGCCCTCCCCCCCGCCACCACACGCACACTAAATCTGATACATTATCAAACACCTCACTTGATAAGAGAATTAAATTCATCCCACGTCTCAGAAGGACAGACTTTGCCATCTCGCTCTGGCAATCCTTTTTCTATCTGGGGTTTCTTTACATAACCTGCCTGAAACACAAGTGGCTCGTGCTGAGATCCCGGAGCTAAAGAGAGAAACTTCCCTACGAAGACAAACCAGCCAGATAAAAATTAGACACAGTTTCCTTTCCTCGCGGATCCCAGCCCTCTACTTGTCCCAGTAACCGCTCGATCCTAGTTTGACGACACGTAAAACCAGAGAATCACATTAATTATTAAATCACGGACTGCCTATCAGACAAAACCATTCCGATTACGTAAAAAAAAAAAAATTACCTCTAATTTCTGCACGAGAGTACACCTGGCTAGTTTTAAGGGTTTGGAAGCAGCCTCTTTCTCTCCCTGCTCCTCCTTCCTCCCATCTCAGGAATGAGTGCAAAAGAGCCAGGGATGTTCCGCCGGGCCACCCCGCATTTCTAATGACACGAGCGTGCAAGGGAGCACGCGCCCGCCCCGCCCCGGACCCCGCGCCCCGCCGCCGCCCGGCTCGGACCGCAGGACGCCGCGCCCGGCTCCGGGGGGCTCCGGGCGGCTCCGAGGGGGCCCGGGACCCCGCGCCGGCACGCCCCGGGGAGGCTGTCCGCTCGCCCCGCTCGGCCCCGCTCGGCCCGGGCGCCGTCCCGGCCGCGTCCTCCGAAGCGGAGACGCGGAGGGGAGGCGGCCGCCGCCTGGGAACGGGGAGAAGACGACGCCCCGCCGTCCGCCACTCACATTCTGTCAGGCACGAGCAGGCGGCCCTCGACCATCATGTCCGGGAGGAAATCCAGCTTGAAGGCAGAAGTCATGGTCTCGGCGCACGCAGCGGCGGCGGCGGCGGCGGCGGGGGGGGGCTGTGCGCGCGTCCGAGCGGCCGCGGGCGGGCGGCGGCGGCGGCGGCGGCGCGAGACAGGCAGGGACAGGTGCGCGCGGCCTCCCCGGGCGGCCGCCGGAGCGGGCACTTGTCACATTCTCCCCCTCTCTCTCCGCGCGCTCCGCCAATCCCCTCCGCGAGCCGGCGCCGGGGCGGCCTGGCTGCCGAGCGCCAGGTGCGGCGGGCGGGGGCGGAGCTCCCGGGGCGGCCGCTCCGCGCTTAACCCCTGCGGGCCCGCCCGGCCGCCCGGCCCCGGCCTCTGCGCACGGCCCCGCGAGCCCGCGCCACGGCGCACGGCGGCTCGGCGCCAGGTTCCCACGGCCGCCCCGGGGCGCGAGGCCGCGGTCGGGGTCCCTCCCAACCCCCGGGCTGGTGTTCGCTAGGTGCTGGAGGCGAAGTAACTGTCAGAGAAATGGCCCCGAGTGACACTGGGGGTGCTGTTAAACCCCGAGAGATAAAAGGGGCCTTGCAATGAGAAAGTCACAAATCGCACTTTTGAGAGAGAGAGGGAGAGAAAACTGTCATTTCCTATTCCTTATCACTGATCTCAGAAGCCAGTCCTCTCTCTTCGTGTCACGTTCAAGATTCCTGGGAAGATGTACCAAGAGTTGCTGAGAGAAGAGCGAGCAGATGCTTAGTAAAAGTTTTCAAGGAAAGCAGTTTATAACGCGGCGTGTTGTTCTGAGTGTTTGGTTATTTGGGCTAAAGCAAACTTCTCACAGTGTTGTCACACGTATGTTTCATTTCATGTTCTAAGACAACGTCGTAAATTGCATACCAGAAACCTTACAGTTTACTTTTTGTGATAAAGACTTTTTATTCCATTTTCAAATGACATGTCTTACACTTTGAGGTAATACCTATGTACGTATGTATGCACTTAAGTATATGCATGTGTGCACATAGGCACATATACACATTACTAACACATAAAATGTCTACATTTTATGATGTTTGTTTGTTTGTTTTTTTGTCTATTGTATTCTGTTGTTATTCTAAAGAAAACCAGAACATTGCACTAAGGATCTGGGTTTTTCCTCACAAATCAAGTCATGCCTGGATTATGGCAGCCAAGTGGTTAAATAACTAAGTGAGCAACAGTTAAATTAATTCAATTTTTCCTCACCAATTTCTTGTGTGACAGAGGGAACTCTCCTTGGAGATTGTAAGACAAAATAGTTATGTGTCAATTTTAAAATCAGACAGAGCCGTGAGTAAGATGAAGTAACAGGCCTATGCTATTCACTTAAACCCACACAAACAAACGTAACAGACTCAGGTTTCCTTCTTCAACTGGCTTTTAGCCTCCTAGCTGCAAGGTACTTAAAATGGAAGAAATAATCAACTTTCATTTTTAGATATTGTCTTTCTGGAGAAGCCAGGTCCCTCTTTATAACCATTTGACAGGGAATTGGATCAAAAATGAATGATTAGATCAAAACAATACCCAAGCTTTTCCTCCTAATTCTAATGTTTTTTACTCCTTATCAAGCCATTGCCAACTACTTTTGAAATTATCCTTCTGAAGTAGTTAGCTGGATAATTGAAGACACATCTTGACAATTCTGGATCAGCTATTATATACTATTTACATAAATCCTGAATGCATATGACTTGACTCTATAGTAAATTTAAGATAGGATGAACAGAACCAACCTCCAAAACAAACAAAACACAGCAACACACACACACACAAAAGAAAACTATTTTCACATCAGCTACACAATAAAGCTCCATATGTACCTATATTCTATAAGACAGAAAGTGCTTCATCGACATCTACGCTTCTAAAATATTTATTTTCTCTTTAATTGCATGTGAATTAGTTAGACGGAGCTGTAGGGAAGCCCTCTTACTGACTTGAGCCTTCTCAGCAGTGTGTTAAATTCCAGCCTCAAATCCCTTGAGGCAATAGTGGATTCAAAGCAGCTTTTAATCATACTATAAGGAGGGTGAACTAGGATGTAAGTAGGTCATAGGGAGAGAATTACAAGTGCATAGGTTATTGCCTTATTTAACAACGACTGTGTAGCATGCTTTTCAAAGCACATTTGCTTTTGCCATTTGAAGTTAGCAGCAAAACTAGGGTCAAAAATAAAAGAAAAACACTACATGGAATATGGTGATGTGAACCAAAGAAAGCTTACTGGGTGGATCTGAGTTTAAACACTCTGGCTGGCAATACAAAAATAGTGGCGGCCTGCCTAGGCACCTGATGGAGAAGCAGAATGCACACACTCCCCCACCTGACAGGTTATCCCTGAGTCTTCCAAAGACAGCTTTTGCTCCTAGTGTGTGTTCAGTTTCTATAATCATGTCACATACATGCTGTCCACTTCTGAACATCAACTTAAGCACACACACAAAAAATAAAAATACCCAGCCAAATAGCTTTGGATGAAAAGCTTCAATTTCTCGTTTTACTGCTTTGGCAAAAAGAAAAGAAAAAAACACGACTTAACAAGGCTCCTTTTTTAAATTTCCACACAGCAGTGAGCCATCAGGTATCATGTTTTGGCAGTTAAAATTAACTGGCAGACAGCTTCGCTGGGCCACAATTGAACACTTGGGTTCAATGAAGAGCGATTTTAAAGCCAAGGATCTTATCGAGAGCAATGAAAGGGGGCTAAGACATTAGCGGGGTCTCTCTCCAGTGGCCGTGAGCTAGTTGGTGACACCACCTTGTGCTGATGTCCCCGGGGACCAGGCTAGCAAGAACAATGAATTTCCCTCCTAGTTTTAGCTCCACTGGAACAAAATCTTAAGCTCTTCTCTACCCCATCCCCCTACCTCCCCTAATTGTCTCCTTTTTTTAATCAACTTGCTATTCATTTCCCAAACAAAAGGCAATTCAAGAATTGGAAGCACTTCAAGGGAAAGTTTCTGAATGACCTCATTTTATACGAGGCTTTCCAAGGCAAGGCAGTGCACTGTGCTGTTTCAGCTCCCTTCCCTCACCATCCCACACTGTTTTGTCCAATGGCCATTGTTTGAGCGCTGAATTATCACTACTGTTAAAAACAGCTCTCAATAAAACAGGGTGCTAATAAACACTGCACATAAGAGTGCACATTGCTTGAAATGGAAAAATCCTTTTTCCTGCCACCTCACTCAAGGAACCAAAACACATTCTACTGACTATGGGTCTTTCAATGTTGCGTTTGGTTGTTTGTTGTTGTTTTGTTTTGTTTTTTTGCAAACGGAATACTCAAACTGAAAACTGGTATCTGACAGACTATGATTAGTGTTCATACTAAAAGAAGTTTATTTTCTTCTTCTGCAGATAGCTTTGTATTGTCTTAAGACAATTTCCATCTTTTCTTATTACTGTTCTTAGCTCCCCACATAATTTTGCCTTTAAAAGCATTAGCCATCAGCAATTAACAAAGATGTGTCAGTGTTGTTCACTGGACTCCAGAAGCCTCATTTTAAAAAATATTTCTTACTCCTGCTGCTCAATACAAACGAAAGGCAAAGACATCTCTTCCGCGTCACACTTTGAATTCAACTTTTATCAGCACACTTGTTTCAGCTTAAAAAACAAAACAAACAAACAAACAACAAAAAACAAGCCCAGTGTGCTCAGAGCCATTTGGAGAAAGACATACAGGCCCTATTACGGGATTTTCCATCATTTCCAGGCAATAAACTTGAAATCCACATGAATTTTAAGTACCTGAGGGAGTATCTGACTTTGTGGGCATGTGTTTATTCTTGGCTCTTTCCAGTTTCGCTAGCAACTTTCAAAAATAAACAATGGCTTTAAAAAAAAAAACAAGATTTTAAACAACCCTCAAAAAGTCCTTAAGCAATACATTATAAGTATAGCTTTTGTTACTGAAGGTTATCATTTAAGAATAAGCATAACACTGATGGTCAATTTGAAGCCATCATTTCCCCCCATATTGAGTGCATCTTTAACACATTCCTACGACTAGGTAGGTAAAATTAAATACCCATGAAGGTAAAGTAGTTTTTACACAGTCATTTCACATTTTAAGGGAATATTAGTCTATTTCCCTGGAGAACAGTTTCTACTGATGTTTTGCAATCTTATGTTGTTGTTTAAATTTGTTTTTAATGGCGGCAAAACACAGCATGGTGAATTTCTCTTCTCTCTGAAGAGGCCCTTCACCGGAAGCTGCTTCTTTGCATACCTACCTTCTCACTGGAAAATGAGATGCCCCTCCAGGGCTGTCAGGAGCTTCCATTCCAATGGGAGAGAATGTTAATGCTCTGGGTCGGAAAGACCCAGAGCCCAGCCATCGCCTCATTTCCCCAGCTAACCTGACCTTTCCCTTTTCTCCTTTCTCCATCACACCACTCCTGCAGCCTTTAATTTTTCTTGTTCAGACTTCTCCTCCTTTTTCTGTTCCCCCACTTTTTCTTTCTGTCTTTCAAAGGGAAGGCAGACAATGTCTGCACCCTCCTCTACAGCTGTGTGTCTGAGGAGGTGGGTGGCTACCAAAGTGAAGAGAGTTGCTGGCGGACAGTTACTTACTTGTACCAGAAATCAAATTTCACTTGCCTTGACCAAGGCTGATTTCTGAAGTAGCAACAGCTGTCTCTATAGGGAGCAGCAGAATTCCTTTCTAGCGATTGCTAGGAGGAACAAGGGGGAGGATGAGAGATTGTGTGCCACAAAGCAAGAAAATAAGATGTGAACACTGCAAAGAACTCTGGGGAAAGGGTGGGGAGAAGACTGTCTAGCATGGGGATTCGTAAACAGAAGGCATTGGAGGGGATGGGGGTAGCCTTTGAAGGAATGTTCCAGTACCCTTTTGGAGTTGCCTAGATTTGTCAAATGATACTAGTCCCCTTATCTGGTGCCAGGCTGGCCTCAGGAACAAAATTTATACTTACCAGAATGATATTTCTAATTCCCTTGTAATCCACCCATCAACACTCTACCCCATCAAATGTTTCCCCTAATCCACAGAAAGGTATCTGACTCTCTCCCAAGTTGTCAAATTTTAAAAAGGAGAAATTGCTGCCTGACGAAATACAACAGCTGAACAGCAACAGCTGGGAGGACACAGTTGCTGGCATAACACGGGGTCCCAGGGAGAGCAGGAACAGGTGGGCATGGAATAAAAAGAAATGGACAAATGGATGTGGCGAGCTTTCGGCTTGGGGTTGGCTGAGGCAGATCTTATCTGGAATCAAAATCTCCAATGAAAAAGACAATCGGCCTCATTTGTCTGAAACTTCTTCTTCTTCTTTTCCTGAGCAAATACAACTGGAAGAAGAGTGACGATTAAGAGACTAAAAGGTTGGGTTTCTGTAAAGTAAAGCACATGAGTCCACTTTACTAACAATGATAACTGATCCCCAGCAAAGAGATGTGGGCTCCTGAGATCAGGAGGTACCCGACTTGGTGTTTATAGGTCAGACTCTTTGGGACAAGTGGGACTTTCAAAACTGATGGAAAAGATACTGAGATTTAAGAACCAAACCTATCGGATTCTGGATTTCATTTTGTCAAAGAACCGGTTGACACTGAGATGAGCCATTTAATTTTCTGATTCATCAGCTAGACCTTTGTCTTATGTGTGGTCATTACTTCACAGAGATGAATGGCTGGCAATTCAAAGCTTGCCATGATCCTCAGATAAGAAGTATAATGTGCTAGCCTAATTATTACTACAGCAATTATATAACTGAGCTATTAAAGTGACATGTGGGTTGAAAATATATCAAGGTATTGAGATCAGAAAAAAAAATTCCCCCTATAATAATAGTTCAAATCTGGAACCACTTTTATCCTATAAGAGAGGTTTTTGAAGATTCCAAAATGGCTATTTAAATTTGCCTTTGATGCTAATTCCTACTAAGTCTATTAGAGAAAATTTTCTTTCCTCCTTCCTTTCTCTCTCTCTCTCTCTCTCTCTCTCTCTCTCTCTCTCTCTCTCTCTCTTATGGAGAACTATCCAAGATCTTCATGAAAATTTTGCCATTTCGTGCAAGCAGTCTAACTATTTATTCAGGGTGAATATAACCTGTTATATCTTCTCTCTATCTTTATCTTGGTTGTCAAGCGAAAAGCTGTTACCTAATCCTTAAGTCTCTCAATTCTTTCTTAATAGTAACAGCTGCATTTGGCCTATTTTATAGAAATATGGCAAGAAAGGAGGAGAGATAAATTTTGGGAATTAAAAATGAAAAGTGATTAAGCTCAGGAGTTTGTTTTGCTTGGTTTTAATAACAAAGATCGATATTTTCTTTACCCCCTTCATTTCTATCATGCACATCCTTCACGGCCACGTTCAACTTCCATCTATGTGCAATTTACCACTAATCCTTCTCCAGCCATCATTTTCTTTTTCCCTGATGAGTCTTGGAGATATTTGATGGCCAAGAAGTGTCTTCTCTTGAGCAGTGTGTGTGTTGTTTTGATTGGTTATGATTGTAATATGATATTTTTTGATTAACATTTTAAATCCATGGTGCTTTAGAATTCTCTAATTCCTTCCAACAGCAGTTTCCATTGTGCATTTTAAAGTCTAAGAGAAATGAGGCATAGAATATTTTCTTCTTGGACTTTGTGAGTGCCAAGTGTGGTAGCATACTCCTATAAATTCCAGTGTGTGGGATGCTGAGGCAGGAGGAGATATGAGCACAGCATGGGGTGTATATGGAGATCCTGTTTAAAACTAACACAAAGACCTTATGAATGCTAAGGTAAGCAAGTGAGAACTCAGAAGCAGAGATGCTTTCAAATAATTTCCTTTCTTTTTCCCTCAATCCTTTCTTGTTGTTCTTCTTTATTTCTTCTGACCCACAAATACTATACTCTTCTAAAAATGGACACTGGAAATAAGCTAAAAGAATTGTAATTCAGGAAGAATAGAGCAGTTAAAACCATTGGCTATGACCAATGTCTTGATTAGATCTTCAGTGATGATGGTCCACTGACGAACAGTTTTGTCAATGGCCAAGAAAGGAAGCATGTGTCAATCAAAGTATACAGTGGGAATGCTGCAACATAGGTTTTAAGATGGTAAATATCTGAGGCTTGGTGGGTGGCCCAGTGGTTAAGAGCACATACTTCTCCTGCAGAGAATCTGAGTTCAGTTCCCAGCACCTTATTTGTATGGCTCACAACCATCTGTAACTCCAGTTCCCAAGTATGCAACACATAACCACACATGCTCACACAAGTCTTTCACAAGCTCACACCCACACCCAGACACACCATACACATAATTAAAAGCAATAGGATTAGTTTTTTAGGTGGCAAATGTCCCTGAGCCTGGTATCATAAGCCTGTACTTGGGAGGCTGAATTGGGAGGTCCGACCTGGGCTGCAGAGTGAGTTCAATGCCATTCCTGACAACTTAGTGACATCCTTTCTCAAAATAAAACAAGTGTGTGGGGTGGATAGATTGTTGGGTAGTGTTCAGTGGTAGAGCCCTTATCTACCATATTCAAAATGCTAGATTCAATTCACACCAATAGAAAAAAAATAGAGAAGCAAATATTAAAGTGTTATATTTGCCACTGCCCAAAGAAGGAAATTAGCTGAGCTTGAGTTAGAGTCCTATCCTCTGTGATCTCTATGGCTCCAGGCATGTGACTTCGTTATTTTCAGTCTCAGGTTTTTCTTCTTTAAAATGGGAGCAACTATCATGACCACTTTAGAGTCTATGAAAATGACATTGGATGATATGAACATAAGCACTTAATGTGACGCTAAGCAAAGAGTCATTGTGAGTCTGTCTTAATTGTATTCTTTCTATAATAGCATCTCACACTCAAATCTTTGTTGGGAACTAAAAATGGAAGTGGGGAAGAAAGGAAGACAACCTTAATCTTCCAGCAGTACAGTTTCAGGGATATGTCGAAAGCAGCAGCCTAACTCAGATGGTAACTTTATGCACAGAGACACTCATTTTCTTGGCAGAGCTCAGCATCCCTTCTATCCAGAGTTCTTTCTGGTTGCAGCTGTAAGCTTTCTCAAAATGAAGATTTAAAAAAAAAAAGCCATGAATCTCAAAAGTATGCCAGCAGAATGCAAACTCCACTTTGTAATCACAACAAACTTTGTTGAATGGAATAATTTTAAGGTAAATTCTGATTTTTGTTGTTGCTGCTGTTTCGTGGAGGCATGCTGATAGTCTGCTTCATAAACTGCAGTGATTCATCCTGGTCCGGGGTAGCCAGTGATGGGCAGACCAACCTTCAGTGGGCTGGGGCAGTAGCAGCTGCCCTCATGATACATGTCATCCTGGTCCATCCTCTTTCTACAGATGACACTTCCTGTTGACTTAGCTTTGACTTACAAAGAAGTGTGCCAGGAAGGGTCACAAGAAGAAAGCTGTGGAAAAGATGAGCACAACCACACGTGATACTCTCTGATGACTTTCCATAGTGCATGAAGGCATGTCGGGGAACAAAGTAGATCTTATACCAGATCAGAGTCCACCAGCAGCAACTCTGAGTTGAGTGTAGCTCAACACACATACACACACACACATACCACATACACATATATATACACATACACACAGAGACACACACGCACACAGTTCCCCTTTGTTGTTTTGTGCCGGCTACAACCTAACATTTCACATCCTCACATCCTAACTCACACTACCTTCTTTCTCTGACAGCCTCTCCCTAATGTCAGCTGAGCAAAATGCCACAAAATTATAATTGATTTCATACTGCCACAGCCTTGTCTTTTCTACAGACCAAAAGTCGTCCTATCTCAGAAAAACTTGCAAGTCCAATAATTAAAGAGGCAATCAGTAGTTTCAGGAAATGAGAAAGAAATATCTCTGCCTGGCCACTGAGTCCCCTGGGAATTATCCAAATAAAGAAATTCAGTGAAGGCTGGTAGATGTGATTCAAGAGGACATTGCTGTCACTAACTAGACTTGAACTTGTTACAGTGCTAAGAAGGGTAGATAAGTGCCACAGAACAGAGGGGCTGCTAGGCAAACCACATTCTTTCACTCAAATGTCTATATAACAAGGCTGGACGTTTCTAATTTCATTGCAATCATAACGATTGAAAATTAAGTTACATTTTTCTTTACCAATGCTGGTGCCTTCCACACCATCCCCATGTAACATGTTCCTTTTTCATTTCACTTTTCCTCCCATCAACCTGGGTGTTTCCAGGGCTGTGAGCAATGAACTTTCCATCAGCTACATTTTCACCTAATTAACCCCCCTGATTACAATAATTAGTATTGATTCACTCTTTGAATGACTTCCTAGGTATTCAAGCACAATTCCCAGTTGCTATAAAGTTCTAGATATGAATATTAGTCAAATGTTCTTTGTCATTTTTCCAGCCCCCAAAGATATCTTGCAATTTTATCCACTCACATTAAAAAAAAAAAAGAACCAATAAAGAAATGTTGTTAGGTTCCATCTCTTCAAAGAAAGAATTTTAATTTGTGGAAGATTATAGCTCTTGGCCTGTGGTCTGCTGAACACATTTATGTAAATATTCCCGAGGCTCCTGCATGAAGAGGCTTGGGGTGCAATTGTTATTCTCTAGTGAAAGAAACCGTTTTACCAGTCTGAATCTTTGCCTATTCCTTTTCTTCAGGTCCGGGGTTAGAATTAAATTTTTATTTCTACAATTGTTTAGGTTACCATCCAGGAAAATCATTGCACATGGAGTGAATAACATTGTGCAAACTACATTATCTTGTTACGTTACTTTTGTAGAAATAAAAGCAGACAAGTTTTCCAACTCACAGCAATATACTTTTTTCTATTTGCATAGAGAAAACACTTTGTTCTGTATGTTAGAGGCCGGAACTGCATGGGGCGGGGGAGAGATATGGGACCCTTAATTCTGGAAAGTGTTAATGTATCAAAGCACCAGAAAGCGGGGGCAAGGAGTGAAATTATCCCTGTCTCCGGGCTATTGATGAGCAATCAGAAATTTAAGTGACTATATCACAGTTAAATAATTAACAATTTAGAAAAAAAAATCCACACAGTGGTCTCCAAGTGACTTCTTTATTTCAGTGAGTTTCTGACAAGCTTCTAGCAAACAGGGAAGATTATTCTTCTCTCAGACCACACATACTGTCTCTCTCTCACTGATTTGCAACCTGTGTTTTAGATTGAAATTTTTCCATGAAAGCAGAACCTTGGTGTGCTGGTAACAGTTGGTTAGCCTTGGATATGAAGCTTCACCCATTACCTTTTATGAGCTCATCCTAAAAGCAATTATTGGTATACCCAATGCAAGGAGCAGTTCAGATCCCATTGGAACGAAGAGACCATAACAAACACTCCTTTAGAATCCACTCTATTCACAATGGATAGCTTAAAGAATATTATTACATCGCACACATATGCTTTGGGTGTACCTAAGCTCTGGAAATATTACCGGTAGGAAATCTCAACTTGCAAAGGCAATTGTGGGTAGCCGATAACATTTATGTAAATAATTCTACATTAAGTCTTTAATAACATTTCAACTTAAGATTTTAAAAATTGAAATTTGTCTCCAAATCCAAGGAATAACTGGTACTTCATAATTGTGTTTTCATAAATAATATATATTGTCTTTCTTGTTGATAGGGAGCATCTCCAATTTGGACAAAACTCTATAGCAAATATTTGAAACCAATTTTTATCTTTTAATTTTATTTTTTGGAAGAACACCCTTTTGTTTTTCAAATTAGGACCTTAGTTTTATTCTATGAATTTACTAATATATTTATTAGTATATATATATATATATGATATAGATCATATATTGGTCTGGCACAAAGAGTTCATTAAGCGAAACACTAAAACATTATAAATATATATTCTTCATGAACATCAGTCTTAAGAAGAGGATTTCCATGTAAATCAGCTACTAAACTACTTATTTTTTATGGTCAGTTTTTTTTTATATTTAATGTGGAATAAAAATGGTTTCAACATTTGAGAAGTTTGAACCAGATTTTTCCATGTTCTCTTTTACAGTCTCACAATTTTCACCTTAGAAGCCAATGTTTATCCTATATGAAGGGCATCCGAATATATGTGAAATGCTTGCCTCCCTTAGAAATGCAGTTTGTAAGAATATTAGCATTAAGCCAAAGATCAATATTTTCCATTGAAACCTTTAACATAATAAAGTAACAAACAATAGTTTGTAATCAAAATTGTAAAGTCAAAAGTTTTTATCTGTCCTTGGATTTTGAAACTGTTTGTCTATGATGCCAAAAGGGAAGCTAAAAACTAGGAATGCTGATTACTTAATCATTAAGCCTATTCCTGTTAACTTCTCTCTCATGCTACATTCCATAAGTCCACGAAAAGGGCACATTATGAAACCCTAAACATTAAATACAGTAGAAGCAGGTCTATCAACAAGGCATTTGCCACAAGGATAATAGCATTACAAGCATTCTCAATCAATAAGTTTTCTTTCTGTAGTTAACAGAGAGGCAAGCCATAAATCTCTAACTTAATCCAGCCAACGTAACTGCAAAATGCAAAAAGCTCCGAGAATGGTAGATAATAAATTTTTAAAAGCATAAAACCACGAATAAGCAGACCCAAAGCTCTTCACTCTGATAGTCCATACAAACAAGATTATAGGAGATAAAAAGGGGTGCTGAGGAAAACAACAACAACAACAACAAAAAAAAACCCAGAAAAAACAGCCCCAGACATGCATTAAGCTAGTTTGACAGCTCCATTGTTTGACCGGTCCCATTGTCAGACCCAAAGATGTATTCGGTGCTACAATGTCTGCTAGCAAATAAACAAAAGACTGCAGTTTTAAAAGCAGGGTGCCAATCCCATCATAATTCTCTCTCAGCTTCCCATAAGGTCAGCTGTGCCTCCTTCTTGGTCTACGATAGAGCCCCAACACCCATGCAGGAAGCAGAGATCTGCTTCCCAACACATCAGGACCCAGGACGCCATGCATGAACAGAGGTCTCCAAACAGGTACACATTTTGGCAAACAGGATAAAGTGATCCAAACCTGATAACACGGGAGGAACTATTTGGGTGGCTAAGTCCAGAATAGAGTGGTATTTGGAACGCAAGTCTAATATGGAGTCTCCTCAGCTCCTTTTTCGGTGATTATTCCATGCAGAGTGCATAATAATGAAAGAGGCTTAGACATTGCAAAGGAAAAGACGAACCAAAAGCCAGATTCGGAACCTCTAAAACATCCACTGGCTGCTCATAGATAGCAGAGAGCAAATGCATGGTCTGCTTTCAAAAGGCAACTAGTACACATACAACTCCCTCACAACAATCCTTCTCCTTTCTCTCCCTGGCTCGCTCTCGCTCTCTCTCCCAATCTCTTGGTCTCAATTTCATTTCCCTCTCTCTGTTTAGATTCTTTTTTCCCTCTCCTTCTCTTCTAAGGATAAGGAAGCTGCTTGATTCAGGGCGAGATTAGTGTCTCCACCAGCTCTCAGAACTAGAAAAGCCTGTATTAAAAACAAAGGACCCAACAACATACCTTAAAAGCAGCTCCTCATTTCTCATAGTAACAGCGGATTTGGGACAGCGCATGCTTTCTACACTGATAGTCTCAACAAAAGCCAGTTGAGAAGTGCGCTCAAACATCAATGCCACAGTCGCTATTCACTAATGCGCCCCCTCTCCTCTCTCTCTCTCTCTCTCTCTCTCTCTCTCTCTCTCTCTCTCTCTCTCTCTCTCTCTCCCTCTCTCCTCTTCTCCTCTCAGATGCTGAATAGGACAGAAAAAGGCTCCTGCAGACTCGCTAAGAAGAAATAATCCTCTCCGACAAGTTATGTTATCTAGGCATGTTTTTGCACTAGTACGCTGTGGCTTCCATGAAGAGCTTGTTTGCATGCACTCAAGCTTGGCTGGCGTTGGTTCTCCTAATTACCATCTTAAAAACTGGAACGATTTTAAGCAACTCAGTGACCTTTCATATATACATAATAGCAAAACCAATCTCACAGTTTCACTATCAACTATCAGCAAAGCATCACAGAGGACTGAGATTTGAACAGGTCAGCGTGCTCAAAAGGATTTTTGCCTCTCTTTTCTGGGACACTGCATTCACAGTTGGATTCATCTGTTCCTCTTCTCTTGTCCTCAGAAAGAGTGACAAGGTCAAGACCCTTAGCCCCACCCTGGATCATAGATGCAGAGACAAGAGACTGGGGGACTCGGAAGTGTTTTAACTCTGTGCATGCCAGAGTTCTTATAAATTAGAGCTTCATTCACTGAAATCAGGGCATCAAAGAAACAGGCAACACAAGGATTGCTTGGTCACACTGAATACCTAATTGACAGATACAGCAGCTTCATCCCCAAAAGGC
This sequence comes from Pachyuromys duprasi, assembly GCA_028658305.1. Lineage (NCBI taxonomy): Eukaryota > Metazoa > Chordata > Mammalia > Rodentia > Muridae > Pachyuromys > Pachyuromys duprasi. Next base: position 26,628,708 of record CM053760.1, read on the forward strand.
CAATGAGTGGCTCTTTTCCAAAATAAGAAAATTTGCTACTCTGCCTCACTATATGCTCGGGGCTTTGCACGTACAGTTCACCAGAGAAATACACCCCCTCCTTCTGTTTATTGGAAAAGGAAGAATTCCACGCATAATTACCCAAGCCAAACAGTAAGTTACAAACACACACACACACACACACACACACACACAGGGATAGAGAGAGAGAAGAAGAAAAATGCTATGGACTGAACAAGCAGTCCTCTAAAAGGGCAGGTTCAGACGTCACCCCAGGGGGCGCATCCTGACCTTGGAAGTTGAGAACACTCTCAACTTGTGTGGCATATACTAGAACATTTCAAACCAGACCTGAGTCAACAAAGACTTGTGTGGATCCTGAAAGCTCACTCTTATCCTACATCAGCGCAATGTGTATCTTTCCCAGTAAAATTCTAGACTTGAAATATAAATGAGAAGAAGAGTGAAGAAAGATAATGGTGGCCTTTGTTCCCCCACATATTTGAAGAGCAGAAGTAGTACATCCAGTATCTTGCAAGTTCCCTGGCTTTTTAACTTGGTCTTAGTCCCTGTAGGACTGGCTTTTTGGGGAGGGAGTCGAGGAAAGAATTCTGTAGTAGTCTCTGCTACACAGTTAAACTATGGAAATAGAGAAAGGGATAGCGAGCTGTCATTCCCATTTCTACACACCAGTAAGACGTGGTGAACCACTTAGCAAAGGTCAGGTCCTGAGACAAGAGCCTTATCTTGAGGACAACTCCATTTTTACACATCTTTGCTTCCTTATAGGATTCGAGAGTCACAGAGTGAATATACAAAAATGGGTGCCCTTGCCAAGACATGCTAGCATATGAAATCCAACATGTCCCTTTGAAGTAGGAAAAGCATCATGTAAATTAACTTGGAACCACAGAGACCTTGGGGAAATAGAGTGTGACCTTCTTCCCCTTGTGGCTTGTTCTGGGTGTTGGGGCAGAAGGCTCTTGGCCTCTCTGTAGCTCTCTTTGCCCTATAGTTAAATGGAGCCAAAAACTGCTAATTTATTTTAAAGCATGTGAAGAGCCTGTAATAAAACTGGGTGTGATTGGTCAGTGCAAATATTAATAAAAAGTGGAATGGTTGTGTGAGCATCGGACAAAAGGTTGGTAGGGAAGAACAAAAATACAAGGCTCAGGCTACTGTTCTGATAGTCCATGTAACTCTTCCTACATTTCAATAAATGTAGTAGTAACAACCTGAATTGAACCAAGCCACTAAATCTTTTCTGTCTAGCTACTTCCTTTGTAATGCTGAGACCTGAATAAGGAGAACACCACTGAGGTAAGAGCTTACTACTTTACTCCAATTTTAAGATGACAGACTGAGGACCTTATGCACTCCACTTACATGTGCTGAGTATGGGATTATAGAATGAGTGAATAGAACATGGGTGTTACTTATAATATTTGCATACTGTATGGGAAGTTTGTGGGCCCCAAGTGTTCAATGAATTAACCTCTGTTCTTCCTTACACATCCAATAGGCTGCTTTTCTCTCACTCTGAGTCTTCTTACTGAATATCGATCCAATGAGTATTTGTTAAAAAAAATTACCTTTTAACCATTGAAACAGGGAAAATGATCATTTTATTTTCAAGGCTCACATTTTTCTTTACAAATATGAAAAAAAAATTCCCACTTTAGGCATGCGTTGGCACAGATGACAACTCAGGAAAGTTCCTTTCACACTAGCGTGCTCTAAATTTCAAGGTCTCTTTGTATTTTAGGCATCCCATGATACTGATAGAGGCGGCATAATGTTACAGGGGTCACCCAAAAAGTTCAAGTGCAGAGAGAGCAGGTGACTTGCCTACAGAAACACATAATGACGAAGCTTGGGAACTCTGTCTACTGCATCCTTGACACGGAGCTTGGCTTCTGGACACACTGAGCAGCACATGGCCTCTAGGGACACTTAGTGTAAGGGGTCTGATACTTCTTTAATGTGATAGTGGCAGCCTAAGAAGAGAGCTAGTAAGTTAATGAAAACTTGCTTAAAAGTTTACTCCTCTGATACCAGTTTTATATCAATTCATTTCAAACTTTATTACCATTGAAGATTAAAGCCACATAGACTAACGTACTCTTGAGGGCAAATTATTACTGGGGTCATCAACAATAGTTAATTTTAACAGTCTTGAGTATTAAATTAGGTTTGTTGGTGAAATTTGTTTGAAAAAATTGTAGCAGCAATTAACAAGGAACAACAACAAAAACATAAATTGTTTCAGTGCCTTCTATATTCAAAAAGACATTTTTCACTTCATAAATTAAACTGTTAGCTAAGAAATAAAAGTTGGCAAAGGACAAGTTGGGAATGGGCTGTGATGTGGGAATATTGATAAGAGTGAGAGTCGGCCAACTTCTTGATCTTTCTTGATTTGAACTTCCTAAAAGTTTTTTGAAAGGTAAATTATATGTGAGTTTATTTCTGTTACAATTTCCAGAATCAAAAGCTAAATTTTCACACGCCGCATTAATGATTCCAACTGTTTTCCACCTTCTGTGCCTTGTCTTTGCATTTTGACATTTACATTGCAGAAGTAATAAAAAGGCACCATTTCAATAGGCTTGTATAATATGAGGAATGTTAAGGATGTAGGGTCTCTGCAGAGCAGAATCCTTCTTTGATGAAATATGGAGCACTACAAAAACCTTGCTTACCTCTCAGATCCACATTCTCAAAGGACGGTCTTGAAATGCTAGGGCACCTAGACTACTAAATTTAGTTGGTTGCGAATTTCAAGTGCTAACAGTTGTTTACTCCTGGCATATAGCTGAAGGAATGTAAGTGTGTATACTTCAGATATATTTATACATATATGTTTATTGTGGTACTTTTCACAATAGTCAAGACACAGGGCTAGTTTAGATGTTTGTCAACAGATGGCTGCACAAAGAAAGTATGTTATAGACATACAATGGAGTCTTACATAGCGGTAAAGAACAATGAAATTATGCTACTTATAAGAAAATGGATAAAACCAAAGATTACCTTGTTAAGTGAAATAAGCCCACACTTAGACAAATATTCCATGTTTTCTCTCATCTGATGAATCTGGATTCAAAATCTATATTTATATACATGTGCATATAAAATATACACATTCATGAAAGTAAAAATAAATTTTGTGATGGAAAAATGAAGGGATCTTAAGGGAGAAGAAGAGAGGATAATGGGAGAGGAAATGAAAAAGGAAACCATATTGCAAGTTTTTTTAAATATGGAAAAGATATATATATACATATGTGTATATATATATATACATACATGGATACGGAGGTGATAAAAAAAAGATGATTTGGGGCAAGTATGAACTAAGTATAATGACACACCTAGATGGAAGTGTTAGGAAGAAAGTCATTTTTGTATACTTACTAAACATTAATCTAACAAAAGAAAGGGAGAGTTGGGGAGTTGGTTCTTTTGGTAAAGTGTCTTCTGTGCAGGCCTCAGATTCTTAGTGAGCACATACAAGCAAGTCCCACTGGAACACACCTGCAACACCAGCAGTAAGAGTGTGAGGAAAGAGAGATAGTTGGACCCCTGTAGCTCACTGGCTAGTCCCTCCAACGTTCAGCGAGAGCTAATGTCTCAAAAAACAATGTGAAGAGTAAACAAGGTAGACACTTGATGTAGACCTGTGGCTCCACACAAATGAGCATGCACATATGAACATGTACATATAACACACATACAAATGCAAACAATGGAATTACTTGGTCTTTTTTGCTTTCTTTGGGTTTTTTTGTTTGTTTGTTTGGTTTGGTTTGGTTTGGTTTTTTCCAGATAGGGTTTCTCTGTGTAGCCTCAACTGTCTAGGCCAGGCTGGCCTCAAACTCACAGAGATCCTTCTACCTCTGCCTCTCAAGTGCTAGATTTAAACGCCTGGCTCTTGGTCTTCTTAAGAAACACTTACTACATAAGCAAAAGGATCTGCGATAAAGTCCCTAGCACTCACATAAAATCTGAGCATGACCAGTCGTACCTATAACCCAGCACTGTGAAGCAGAGACAGGAGAACCCTGGGAGCTTGCTGGCCATCCAACCTAGAGGAAATAGCAAGCTTTAGGTTCAGTGAGAGATTCTCTCTCAATTGAATATGGTGAAGATGAGAGAGGAAAGCATCTCAAATTGTCTTCGGGCTTTCCATGTGACCACATGGGCACATACACATATACAACACACACACACAAACCACACATATCTATAATACATATATACACATACATACAAGAAACATACTCTATTGCTACCAGAATACACAGAAAATTTGCAACGTAAATATGAAGTAAATGATTAGAGTCTAAAAGAAACAGAATTCCAGATACCAAATGCAGTACACACAGTAGGTTCTTAGTAACACTGATAAACACATATGCAAGTTGTTGTAGTGTGCAAACAGATGTAGTTTCTTTCATTTCTTCTTCTTCTTTTTTTTTAGTTTCTTTCACTTCTGCTGATATTGAGCAAAAGACACAAGAGTCCTTTGACTTAAGCTTGCCAACCTCAGAGGCAAAGTTTAGGTTGGTGTAACGGGGGGCAAGCTAAACATTTATCTCAGCGGTGAGCCAACGGTAGAACTAACAGAATATGCTACAACCCTGTTCATTCAGACTACACTACTTTCAGCTTGCTTGTGCAGAAGTAGGGTTACATAAAAAGCCACAGGACATCGGTCAGAGCTGTCATTCCCCAATACACAAAACTTATAGTTGGTCCAATGCAAAATCACAGTAGTTTAGTAAGCAGGTGTTTGATGGTATCTGGAGAACCTGTGTAAGAGTCCCCTTCACACGAGTACTCATGAATTATCTTCAACTCTCACTTTAGAAGCAGATGGCAGCCAACCTACTGACAAGAAGTGGCTTAAATTCCAAACGGCTATTCCTTGTACAAACCCATTGGACCATTTATTCATTTCAGAGTGGAGATGCTTGCTAGGGTGAGTGGGACAGGTGAATGAATAATTAGCAAGAAGAACTGTAATGCCCCTCAGGTTGAAAGTGATATATTTATCAATAAATATGTGTACATAATACACCACGAAGTACTTAGTACTCCTAGAAGTCACTTCCAATAGGTATTAGGTAGATCTAAGAGGAGGTATTATAAACTAATAATGATGGCTTGCTGTAATGAAAGCAGACATCAAACCTTGGAGAACTGTGTCTGTCCACTAAGGACAGAATGTGGAAGATTTCTTGTTTAAATCAAGCACCACATGTAGCCCAGTTGAAAAAATTATTGGCTGTGAACTTTTACCACTCCCTTAGCAGACAACATTTTCAAAATTGTACAGTCATTTTTGGCTAAATGGTTTGCCAAGGATGAGCCTCGGGCAGCTCCACAGGACAATGTTCTAGAGGTGGGTGGTGGTAACATTTGCATGGAAATGTGCCAGGTATATTCCTGCCATTTGTATCACATTGATTTACTTGTGTTTGTGTGTGTGTGTGCACATGTGTTCACACTCAGTATACTTATAGAAGTCAGAGGACAACGTTGGTTCTCCCCTTCTGCTATGTAGGTCCAAGAGATCAATCAGGCTTAGCTGCAATTCTCTTACCCACTAAGAACATCTTGCCTGTGCTATGCCCGCTATTTTTAAGAAAGCCACATGCATAAGCTACTGCTTTTCTGCTTGTTCAAACGGCCAAGTCAGAGGCACTTTGCACTGTGATCATTGTCCACATGCTGTAAAGGGCATGCGGATTTCACTATGCTTGGGGAAGCCCCCCCCTCTCAGTTGTCTCCATTCTAGCAAATCCTGAGAAGTACACTGCACTTCATGAGCAGTACACTGCATGAACAACGAGCATTATTGGGGCTGACCAGAACTTTCTTTCAGAAGATAGAGATCGAGATGACAAATCACATGGAAAAAAATGGAAGAGAAACCACAGTGGTCTGGGGAAGATGGTTTTGAACCTATGGCAACGCATTCATGCTCTTCACAGTAGAGAGGTGATGAGAGGGTTACTTTTCCTTCTTTGGTACCTTCTGAAGTTAAGTTATTTGCTTATTTCTTAGCTGTTCTTTCTATCTGAACCTCAGATGCTTAGGCTCAGGAAGACACTCATTTTATTGCCATTATAGAACATGGGGGAACATAGGGTAGATACTTTATAAATTCGTATCCGCTAGCTCGAATTCCTCTGATGTATTGTCTGCTCTCACTGACCAGCTGTCATTTTATACTATTTCTGAAAGTCTTGTCAAACCCCGTGAAAAGTAGCCACTGAGAGGTTAGGCAAGAATCTGAGAGGTCCAGAAGATTAGAGGGGCTCTGTTCCTAACTTATAGGACTTTCATGTACCTAGAGTTTAATACTAAGTGTCATTTCACATGTTTGTTTGCACTATAATTTTTATTATATTTTAATTTATTTTGTGTCTATGCATGAACCTGTGCTTGTGTGTGTGTGTATGAATGTGTGCCTACCACAGCACACAAGTGGCGATAAGAGAAAATCTGTGAGACTTAGCTGTCTTTCTTCACCCTGTGGGACTCAGGGATCCAACTCAAGCCATCAGGTTTGCCAGCAGTGGCCTTTACATACCGAGCCATCTTTCCAACCCAAAGCTGTGTAACTTTCAAACAACTCTAAGGAGGTAAAACTGCGTTTCTTTCATTGTTTTCTATAAATGTGGGTGTTTGGGTCTTGATAAATTGCATGCTGGCATAAGACTAGATGAGAGAGGCAGAATCAGGAACAATGGGAGTGGTAGGGTAGTTTGGGTATTATCTTGGCAAGAAGCCAGAATAGTTAAAGTCAAAGAAGAAAAATTAGAAGCTGGACTTTTCCCCTCTCTCTTGGTTCTAAAAGTGGGTGTCGTATGCAACTAACTCTCTAGTTTGTTGTGACCGCAGCACCAAAGGGCTGACCTTAGCACACTTCTTTCAATGTATCTTGTATCTAGGTCCTTCTCACTTCAATGGTTCTACAGAAAATTACGTTCTTACCTGATCTTCCTGCTTTTGAAGACAGGACATGCTATTAAATGCCACATACATTTCCTGAAGTCAGTCCCCAATGAATCATAGCCTTACATTTTAAAGTGCTTCACGTTTGATGCTGCTTTGCATCACAGTGTGCAATGTTTTGAATTCCTTATTATCATTAAATATATTAGTATAATTAGAATATATGTAGCAAATGTCCCAAGAACACTATTAAGTCAGACTCCTAAATAACACTCCTGATGAGTTAAGCAGAGGCACATAAGTAATGAAGGCAGAGGATGGTTAGAAGCTGAGTGAGGAAAGGGACTGCATTTCACGCTGGGAACTTTGGCAGTAAGAAGGCACAGAAAGTTCTAGGCTCTAGAAAGATAACTCTGTTTCTAGTGTGGAGGGTGAACCAAGAGCAGGATTGGAGAGAAAGCAGAGGGGAAGTCACTGTGCAGATAACAATGGGCAGACCTGTGAGGGAGGTTCTTCTATGAGTTAGCCACTGTGTATTTGCTTGCCTGGGCAAGGTGTTCCACTGAAAATCAAATCACTAAATTCAGTAAATACAAAGTGGCATACTACACAGATGAAGAGACTGCTTGCTTTTGGAAATTATGGAAAACCCAAGATAACAAGCCTAATAGACAGCAGAATGGGGAGTGAAGCCCAGTTGTTTTTACCATCCCGTTTCTACTTCCTTAGCAGCTGTGAAGAGAGCACTCATATACCCCTTAGTGGCAGAGTCATGATGTAAACAGCTGAATAGGTGGGAAGAACACAACAGAGGAGGTGAAGCTATGTTCTGATGTTTTCAGCATGGACCATTTGGCAAATGATGTTATTGCTGACTGAGAAGGACGCTGGACACTGGACACACGCACACACGCACACACGCACACATACACTGAAAATCAGGGTGGATGAGGAAGCTATTTGGATTCATTGAGAACAGACTAGTGAGCTCAGTATGTCCACAGGCATATCTGAGCTCAGGAGGCAGTTGGCAACAGGGCTGTGGGTGAGATCAGCCAGAAAGAGAATAGAGAGTGAAAAAAAGAACTGGGTTAAGACCAGAATCCCAAGCGAATCAACAGCGGAGGAGGAGGCAAAGGAGGACGCTTCAGTAAAAAGGAGCTAAATACATTGCAGAGAAGCATAGACCTAGTGGGAGGGAGAAAGCATATTCATAAAAAGTTCTTTGTTAGCTCGCCCTAAGTGATAACAGGAGTTATGTGTTTGGATGCTAGATGAAAAACAAAGCAGAGCAAATAAATGGCAGTAAACTGTCAAAAGCTAAAAGAGAGCTAGAGCGATAAGTAGAAGCCTACTTTGAGCTGGAACAGTCTACTTCTGGTGCACAAACAAGCTGAGAAAGGAGGAACAACAATGGGTAGAGGCACATCTCACAGGTAAAAGGATAATTCTGGCTTGACTAGACTCTAGCCAAACATTTAGCTACTTGCCCTGACCACTGAGATATATATGAATGTGTTGAGCTGTACCATCTCTTCCAGTACATAAATCAAAACAGCCAAGGTGAAGGGGCTGAGGCAGGAGACTGCCTCCTACTTTCAGGAGGAGAAAAACAATTATGTATAACGAAGACACATCCAACAGGCATGTGGAAGCAAGTATTTCCAAAATAAAAACAAAAACAAAAAAACCAAACCAAAACAACAACAGTATAAGTAGCTCTTGAAGGTATGTGTGGTCTGATAAAGATTTGAAAAGTCAAAGAAATCATAACTCTCAACTTAAAACTCTCTGTGTCACTCATAAAATGTAAAGTATTATATCATTAAAGGAAAGTACCTGTAAGTATTAACTTCGCCAGTATCGACAGACTGAGCATCTACATGCAATCAGCATTCAGATCAAAACATCCTGGTGCCTGGGGGTGTGGCTCAGTGGTACAGGGCCTGCTCAGCATCTGTAAGGCCCTGAATTTCATCACCAGGATTTCAAAACACCAAACCAAACCAAACTAAACCTTTGTGTCTATTTTTGGTTCTGTAACCAAAACAAGATTTGTTGACTATAAACACAAATGACCTAGAATGTTTGCAAATAAAAACTAGCAGAGACACTGAGGGCAGTCTGAACAATACTTTCTCCAGAATGTGCCCAATTCCCATCATCCATACCCTCCTAATTCAAGTCACCATAAGTCTAAGGTAGCTCCCAATGACTTGCTGGTCTCTTGGGTTCTCATCACTCTTAAGCATTCGAATCAGAGTCATTTAGCATCAAACTATGGTCATAACTGTCTCCAGCCGAAAACTCATCAGAACTTCAAACTTTCTGCCCCTTTCCACGCAGTTCAACCCACGTAAGATCCACCTATTCCCAAAGGACCACCGCCTATAGTGTCAGCTCATCTGTTAGGTGTCTCTGCCTGGTTTGCCTGGTTTGTTATGTTCTTTCCGCTTTGAACCTCTCGCAGTCCTCATAGACACTATTTCTCTTTCTGCTGTGCTTTTTGTTCATACTGTTTTCTAACCCCACAAGGCTTTAGTGGTTACCAGCACCTCACTAGGTACATGTTTGTCCATCCTTCAGGTCTTAGCTTAAGTATCATAGTTCTATGCACAGAGTAAATGCTAAGAAACATTGGCTATTAATATATATATATATATATATATATATATATATATATATATATATATATATATATATAAGTTGAGACCATCACCTCAATGGCAAATGACATACAAAGATTCTATATTACAATCTGCTCTTTAAACAAAAAAGCCAAAATTTGTGATGACTACAATATCGCTTCTCTAAAACTGAATTGCATCAGGTAGTATTCAAAAGCAACACTAGACACAGCCTCTGCCTTTGAGGAATTAACAATCAAGTTGGAAGAGGATAAGTTTCAGGTGAGTTGAACAATATAATATCTAATACTGTAAAGTTTCATGAGCCATCAGAGCTCTAAGGCACAGCATATGATAAGAGTCAGAGCAAGCAGATGAATGGATAAGGGAAATATAGTGTACATACACAGAGGAGTTTCATTGCCTGTGAAGGATGAGATTATGACATGTTTGAGAAAACAGATGATCTTGGAGCTCATCATGTTAAATGAGGGAAGCTAGACCCAGAAAGACAAATAGCACAAGTTTACTCTCATATGCAGAATATTGATTTAAATATATTTACATATATCTAATAATATCAAAGTAGAAAGGGGATTATATTTAGGGAGAAAGAGTCTAAAGTGTGGGAGAGAAAAAGAGAAGGTAGGAACAAAAATAATAAATGCCACATGTTTTCTTTCATATAGATTGAAACACTAATACTTGTATATAATGAAATTAAAGGCAGATTTTTTGTGAAGAAGGGGACTAGTAGGAATTGGGAAGGAAGAATGAAGTACTAGGGGATTAATTTGAGCAAAACACAAGGATATATGTGTGGAAATGGCATAATTGGGCATGTAATTATTTATACTAACTAAAAATAAGTTAAAATTTACCAGAAAACAACAAATAAGCACATACAATGGAGAAGGGAAAAACGTTAGGTAAACAAGCAGTGGCCTTGGGGTAAGCTTGCAGGGAATGCTTTCATTTGATTAGGCTATGGGTGGAAGCAGTGACGATCCCACTCAGAGGTGACAAGTTTTAAGTTAGAAGAGAGACCATGACAGCAAGCCTGAGGAGAACAACATGGGCAGCCAAAGGTGGAAAATAGATACTTGCAAGACCAAGGCCACACTGTGGATCTCATACATTAGGAAAAGAAGTCCGTGTTTGATATAGTAAGGGATGGGTACCCCATGGAACTTCTGGGTCAGTAAATGACAATATTCTGTGAACAAGACAACAAAGAAGTGAAAAGTAGATTGGGAAACTGGTATCATAGAGACATAACATAAAATCCTGAAGGGAACATAAGAACTCTTGGACAGGAAAAATATCCAGATTGTGACCATGATGAGATAAAAGAAAGGTCTGGTAACCTTTAAACAGACATAATAAAACATCTTTATCTTCTAATCACTATCTTACCAATGACAATCCCCAGTCTATTCTGTTCTCTATCTATAAAACTACCCAGATGCATGTATTATTTAGCTGGGGTTGCTGTAACAAAATGCCACATACCAGAGTCTTAAACTATACAAATGAAATTCACAGAGTACTGGAGGCTGAAAGTCAAGATCACGGTGTTAGCAGGACTGTTTTGTTTTGTTTTGTTTTGTTTTCTGAACATCACTCTTTCATTGTGTAGCATTTTTCGCTAGGCCTTTCCTCTTCTTACAAGGCCAGCAGTCCCCTTGGGTTGAAGCCCTACATGTATGACTTCGGTAAGCTTAGTTACCCCTTAAAAGTGCTCTCTACATAAAGTCACACTCTGAGGTACAGGAAGTTTGGATATCAAGGGCATTGGAGGGGGATTATTATATGGGGGTATTCCCATGTCCTTTTCCAAACCTACTTATCCCTACCTTATCTATCCTATCTGTCTGTCTGTCTGTCTACCTATCTACCTATCTGTCCATATACCATCCATCCTTCCATCTATCATCTACCTATTAACTCTACTCATTCTATGTCTTTGCCTAAATCCTGATGGATATACGGCTTTTCTGAAATGTTTCACTGCACTTTCTCTAAATCTTGAACAGACTGCGCTTGTGCCATTTTCATGCTTCATTGTCACAATTTGTGTGGAAGATTGGATTATTTGGGCAATTTTTCATGCTCTGCCCCAGTCATGTGACCTTATAGTACACTAAAGTGGGTAGGCTTTGTGTATTCACTCTACTGGGAGTGAGCTTGACAACAGGACCTGCTTCAGCTATTAAAATATAAGTAGACTTTGTGTGAAATGTTTCTGTGTAGATAGGGACTTTTGGCTGTTGTGGCCTATAATTATAAAAACATACACCAGGGAATCTGCTGCCCTATCCATGTGAGCCCCAGAATGCACAGATGAAAGATCTGGACATATTCTATAATGGGAGCCAAACACAGCTGACTCACAGCCTGAAAGAGAACCACCCAACCTAGATGTGCCAAACTACCCTTGGTCTGCAGATCTGCAGATGTAAGAATAAGCATTTACTGCTGCAAGTCACCCCAGTGTGGAAGGACATGTGTGGAGCTTGTTGCAGCAATTGACTGGTCAACTGATTTTCTTGGATATGCTTGCTTCTTGAGAACAGAGACCACAGTGATAATTTACACAACTCCAGTGCTTCCAGAGGTGACCGATGCACAACAGCTGCCCAGTAAATGCTCACAGCATGAGATAAGCAACCAAATTGAAGCACAATGAAGAAAGGTGTGACAAAGCCATGTTTTAGAGAATAAATAGATACATGGATGGGATGGAAATGAAATGTGAGCTGGTAGTCAGCATCAGTTTAATCCCAAACAATTATGAGATTTAAAAAAATGATTTGCAAAGAGGATGGAGGATTTGAAACTAGTCTTGGCTTTGGTATGTAGTAAGGCTTTGTCTCAAGTTGAAAACAATATCACCAACAATAACCGAACAACAACAAACATTCACATTAATAGAAACTGAGAAGAAAACCAACAAACCACAAAGCATGATTTGTCTGTTTTATTCAGATGGTCACAGACTAGAGCCGTGGCTCAGTTGGTTTCGTGCTTGCCTATATGCACAAAGCCCTCGCTCCATCTCCAGCACTGGACAGGGTGGCACACAACTGCAATCCCTGAGCTCGGAAGGTAGAGACAAGAGGATCAGAAGTTCAAGGTTATCCTCAGATATGCAGCAAGTTTGAGGCTACACTTGGCTACATGAGCACTTTGTGTGTGTGTGTGTGTGTGTACATACACTCAGATAATCAAAGATTCCAGATTGCAGCAGTATCATGTGACAAGCAAACACAACAGCACTATGGCTCCCCAGCTGCTGAAGCTGTCTGTTGGTGGCACTGCTTCTTGCTTATCAAGCTGTTGGATTGGCTGCAGCTCCTGTCTATAGCCACATGTAATATCAGGGGAGTGAAGGGCGGAAGAGTGATACTCCTCCAAAGAATAAAAAAAAATACTATAGAAAAATAAAACTTTATTTATTCTCCCATTAAACAACCTTGCTTCTAGGTATCCATCTCTTTTGATCTAGAATCTATCTCCTTTGATCTGCTGATGCTTTCTGTTCCTGACAAACAGGTATGACACCCCATTTGAGCCTTTGGTCACCAGAGGTCTCTGCTGTCTGTCCTCCTCAGTAAGGGATGTCACAACAGGGACATTTGTCACATTCCCTTAGTATATGTGGCATTAGCCTGTCATTAGAATGGTTTCTTAGGAGACAGCTTAAAGAATTCCTAATTTGTTAGCTGTCTTCAACTGAGCTTTAAAAATTTCTGTCTTACACTGAACAGATAACACACATATGTTCAATGTGCATACACATACAAAACCAATGCTACTTACACGTCTTCCACTGTGTTTGGGAGAACAAAGAAACGGTATGCCTTCTGTTTGCTGTCAATCATAACCCGAGATTAAAGCTGCTGTTTAATGCATTCAAAAGTTACACACGCCAAACTCAGGCTTTTTCTAAGCTCTGAACTTCAAAAGGAATATTTTATAAGGAACACACACAGACACACACACAGACACACAAAGCAACACTTAGAGAGCAATTGTAAGCATTAGAATACATTCCATTTTCATTTCTATAAACGAAGTCCAGTGACAGAACACCTGCAAAATCATTAGGGTTATACAAAACCACAGGGAACACAAACTGCCCCCAATGGTAATACACCATGTCAACACAAGTAGAAAAGCATCGGTTGGCATGCTGATGGGCAATTTATTGAGGCCCACTTCCAGGCTGTTTCAGACTAAAACCAATCTTGTTTTGTAACAATCCAGAACTTTCTAGAACATCATTTCCTCCCTCAGCCTATATTTAGTATCTTGCTACAAATGGAACGTATCAACATAATATACTGAATTCCCACTGAGCATACAATATTATATTACTAAAACTTTACTACTAAAATGTTCTTAATTTAGATGCCATTAGTGCAGATTTAGTGACAATTTGGACACAGGACATGATTCTTTCTAAAAATAATGTTTACTGTTTTTAATGAGCATGAAAGCAATGTATGTTCATAGTGTTGCTTTGAAATACCAGTAAATACAAAAGAAATAATTGTCATCATCTACATTCAACCAGAAAAGAGACTATTTAACTTTTGCTATGTTTCTTTTTAGGCATTTCAATGTATATATTTCATCTTTCTAAATACAAGATTTGCATGGTATTGATTAATTAGAAATCTTTTATGTTTAATCGCTGTGTGTACGTGTATCTGTGTAGGGGGCTGTGCACACAAATGCCGTGTGCTTGGAGGCCACAGGAGGGCACTAAATCACAGAGTTGAACTTATGTGCAGCTATGGGTACTCCGACATGGGTACTGCTTTGGGTTCCCTACAAGAGCGTTATTTGCTGGTAATTACTGAGCCATGTTGTTTAATTTCATTGATATCCTGTAACGTATTAATCTGTTTCTTTTTAAAAATATATGCATTTTTAATTGATTACATTTTATTCACTTTGTATCCCCCCATAAACCCCTCCCTCCTCTCCTCCCAATCCCATCTTCCCTCCCCCTTCTCCCCACATGCCCCTTCCCAAGTCCACTGATAGGGGAGGCCTTCCTTTCCTTCCTTCTGATCCTAGTCTATCAGCTCCCATCAGGAGAAGCATGTTGTTGAAGGTACCTTAACATCACTGAGATGGAAAGTCTACTTAAATATTTTTATTATTAGTAGTATTTACTTTATTTGTTTGTGTGTGTGAGAGGGAGGGAGAGAAGGAGAAATAGAGAGACAGAGAGACTGTAAGAGAGTGTACATGTATGTATCACCTATGAGTGGATACTCACAGAAGAAAAGGACATGAGATTCCTGGATCTGTACTTACAGGTGGTTGTTAATGCCCAGTGGGAGTCAAACTTTGTAAGAGCAGCAATTAGTTTGAATCACTGAGCTATCGCTGTAGCTCAGAAAAAAACAAACAAAAAACAAAATGTAAACTAGTGGTTTTCAACCTGTGGATCACGACCCCTCTGGCAACCCTTTATCTTCAAAAATATATACATTATGGTTTATAACAGTAACAGAATAACAGTTATGGAGTAGTAGCAAAAAGGATTATATGTTTGGGGGTCACCACAACATTAGGAACTGTATTAAAGGGTCATAGCTTTAAGAAGGTTGAGAACCGCTGTCTTCAACAATAATGTTGGTAGACATTTCTCATTTTCTTTGGAAAGAACTATTTTAGGCTTGAACATACATTTCCAAATTGCACTGCGGAAAATTTACGCTTGCTGATACACCCTCCCCAGTATAATTCATGCCTCTCTGGTCTCTGAAGCACACTATTATTTAATTTTACATTTGCAAGTATGATGAGTGAAAACATATTACTTCACTGTTTTATTTGCATTTTTTGAATATTAGTGAGGGTAACTATTTCCCCCAATGGTATTGTCATTTGTCTACCTTTATGACAAGTTTATGTATCTCAGCCATAAACCAGAGATTTTTAAATGGAGTTGTAACAATCTGATATATAGCTTTGCTATAGGTTTTAAGAAAGGACTTTAAAATAATCTCTAATTCATTTACTTTATTATATAAACAAAGATTATGGTTATTTAATTTATTTTTAACAAAATGGCCTGCCAATGAAAGATTGGTATCTACCTTTATATTTTTTGTTTTTATTTTCATAATTTGATTCATGTACATTTAATTTTGATGCTTGGGATAAGGCAAAGTTACAACATCAGTTTTCCTTTTTTCCTATATATGTCACTTTATTAGTATTGTTTATTGTATGACCTATTTTCTAGTGAAGGTAAGATATATGTCCTTGTTTATTAGATTCCATGCTTCTGAATCCAACTGCCATTTTTTCCATTTAAATATGAGAGTTTAGTGTTGTTTTATAACATCTGATTATCCCATTGTTCTCTCCTTTCAAAGGAAGCGTAAATCATTTTCTCCATATGAGATAACTCTACTACATTTTTTTTTTGAGATTTGGGGAGAGCTCATGCATGCTACATTCTACCACTGACATACACCCACAGTCATTCTTCCAGATTTTAATTGGCATTTTTGGTTAGAGACAAATTAACACCTCTATAGTTCTTGCTTTTTACATCTAGAAGCAAAGGTAGCCACTTAATCTACTAAAATCTTAATGTCTTCTCTCTTAGGAAAGACATATTTACTTCAAATAGTTTCCATGTCAGAGGAGTTATTGATTAAAGTACTTGTATAATCTCTTTGAATTGTTTCAGATTTTTAGTTGGTTATTTTTAATTTTTGTACTTACATTCATCTCCTTTTCAAGTAAGGGAATTTTTATCTTTGTGTTTCTAATGAGCATATCTGTCATTTTAATTAAATGGCTTTTCATGATGATAGGACCTTTGAGAGTGTTAATTAACACATGATGATAAGTTGCACCCTTGTCCATCTCTGATCCACTGGTTGGTTTAAGATGACTGTCTCTTATCATGTTTTACAAGTTGGTATCTACTTGGTATCTTTAAGTTTCACTCCCATTTTAGGGACAAGGCCTAGTATTATTGAGAACTGCTTCTGAGTTTTTCTTAGTGTCTTACAAAATGATTTATTACACTATGTCACACATTATAATTTTAAAACAGCCTTTTATATTAGGCAAAACCATATTAAATTGCAGGGTATGTATGATTCTTTCAATATACAGTTCTATCTTTGGATTATATCAAGGGCCCATAAATTTAAACATCATCTTATCTAGAAAGCTCAAAGAATACGTTCCTTTTTATATTAAAATGTTAAAAGCAAATGATGTAGCATGACTAAATTTAGGAAGCATATTTAAAATAGTCTCATTATATTATACCTGTTTTCTTAATATACTACACTCAATTAAGTGATGTGTATATATATAATATGCCTTAGCTTATTATAATATTTATAAAAATACTTCCCATATGAAGAATTCTAAATTTGGAATAGGCTTTTAAGTTAGTGAAGTTTTAGAGCATTCCTGAAAATGTATAAAACAAAATATCTCTAAAGAATAGTCACACAAGTTTTCACTACCGACTGATGAGGTCATTTTAATTTATCAGCCATTTTGCTGCCTGTGTTTTGGAATTGAGAGTCTCTGCCACCTTGCCAATCTTAATTTCTTTCATTAATACCTTGAGACATGTTTCAAGTGGTGGAGTCAAATTGAAATGGCGGAACTAAAATTAAAGATTCCTACTGCCAAGAAGGCTGTCCATGGCTGACCTTCAGAAAAATCTCCTGATGACTTTGAGCTTCCTCCCATAAAGTAAACAATTTATACACTTCTCAGCATTCCTTTAACATTTCCATCAATTACACCTTACATGGTGCTTCTCTACTCCACTGGGATCCTTAAAGCTCGAGCCAGTTTTCTTCCTCTTTTGTAGACTCATGCCCATCCTTTCTGTGAACAGGGATCCTTGACCGCTGTACTTCTAGTTACTAGCACTCATTCATATCATCCTAGCAACAAACTGGTCACAGTGATGAGAGAACCAAAGAAAGATCTGTTGAACTCTTTATTAAGGTTCTACCATAGACACTCTAAGTGCTCTTTCAACTGCTTGAATTCATTAATCCAATTTAATTTAAAAATTACTGAATAGTTCATGTATGAGGCAGATAATTTAATAATATGATACTCTTTCCTCTTTTAGAGGTCTATTAAAAGTTTAATTTCTACTAGTTCAGTATCAATATCTAATTAATTTTAAGTTTAAGCACTGACTTAAAATTCACCCAGTATATCTTTTAAACTTCCATGTTATGTGTTTGTCCTATAGAAAGCCCATAAATTTCATAAGTTAAGTGACAGTAAGAAGACAAAGCCAATAAATATTTATGAGATTAATCAAATTTGCATAAAACTGGTCATGTCCACATTACAAAATATCACTTCTTGATATTAGAGAGTAAAACATTCCGCTGTCACTTTTATAGATTTCAGATTCCAGCCAATTACAAGAAATTTAATCTTTTGAATTTTTGCTTTATAGTTTTAAATATAGAAAACCTACTCTTGTTCTTCAAGATTTATACCAACAATATAGAAATTCTGTTACTGTATGCTATAATGAAATCAACAAAAGGTGAAATGAATCAATCATTAATGGGACATTTCAAAGATTTATCCAAAAACGAATAGAATTCCCCTCTCAAAGTCAGTGAAGTTTCTGAAAGATGATGCTTGCTTGTAGAATTTACCCTCTTGAGCTTCCAATCTAGGAATTTTGTATACTTGCCAGATAAAAATTCTGTACCTCAAGAGGGTAAATTCTACAAGCAAGCATCATCTTTCATATGGTTGGACAGAGCAGTTCTTACTGGCTGGCGGCAGTTATCAGCGTAACCATCATCACAGAAGCCCTTAGACTCAGCTTTGCAGGCATCCATTCGATGGTTCTTAGAGAGATGAAGGAGAAGGAGAGGGAAGGAGACAATGGGAAGTTTGCACTTTCAAAGTGGAGAGTCTCAACTTTATTTTACACATTACGACAATGCCAAGGGCAAAGGTTGAAAGATGGCTGCTGCTGGTTCCACACTTCACTAAGGACGCTGTTTCTAGCATGAACCAGACTCCCACACACAGCATCAAAATCACAAAAGGAAACTTGTACAAGATGATTACCAAGCACATATATCAAGACAATGTGTGCTTTGTGATCAATTAAAATGCGAGAATAGTCTGCACTGGGGCGTCTTACAAAAGGGCCTTTCTTCTCAGTGCTTAAGAAAAGGCAGATCCATCAAACTTATGATAATGCATTGCCAGGATGATTTAATTGTCAATTACAAATTACTTAAATGTACTTTAATGATCTATATAAAGCCTTATTTTTTCCACTAATAGCTATTAATGGTTGTTAAAGAAAATGAAACCACTTTACTGAAACATAATGTAGGGGTCTATTAAGAATTAGTTTTCAAAATGATAAAATATTATCACGAAAATGTGAACTCCTGTACTTTTTAATATTCTCATATAGGTCAGTCTTCATCCCACTGAACATTTCCTTCAAATTACGTGCAATTACAGTTTAGACATCTTTATGTATATTATAGCTAAAATAGATTTTACCCGATTCCCAGTTAGAATGCTTTTTCAGAAGCTGGAAATGGAGGGAGAGCCAACCTATGATTACATTTTCTCAAGAAGCTCTTGGAATGCTGGTCGTTAGAGTCAGCACGAGTGACTCCACTTCGCCTGCTTCTGTTCATTTTGGCTCTGGTCCCTGTTTGCTTTTAAAACCTTTTGATGGAATGAATGAAGGAAGCATTTTGTGCTGTCTCTAACGGTCAGCATTTAGCTGCTTCAAGGTACATGTTTGCCTCACAGAAGAAATGTACTGTCCCAGAAAGGCACAATTCACATGCATATATGAAATTAATATTGTAACCACACTGAAGTTCTTAATAATGGAATCAAAGTATAAGGCTTCTTCTTTTTATTTTTTTTTGAATAGTCATTTTGTAGTCAAACTATTATTTGCTAGTGACCTGTTTGCACACCTGATTTTCCTGCATGTGGCTTCCTTAAATGGGGTGAGGGTGGGGGCACATTCTTCTCTCATAGTGTACAGTGCTGCACACACATTTCTGAGACCATTTTCAAGTGTATCTTTTCTCCATGTGTTAAGATGTTCACGAGACAAGGAGCTATTGGGTATAGGGAATTAAACCTCACTAGAATCAGAATCAAGCAGCACCAGGCATACCACAGCACCTAGGGTCACTTCAAGACTTAAAGGACCCTCTTATTTAGTAACTATGGACAGTTAACTTAGGCAAATAGTGAAAGAAATACAGCTATTTTGGACTTGCAATTGTTCTACCTGGCTGTCCACACTCATCAGAGTGAATGGCCATCAAATCGTCATCACTCAACTGAGCATGTATGGATGTGCAAGTTTTGGATTCCGAGAAAGTCTGAAATCAACTCTGACTCAGTAAAAGTCCATGTTTCATTTTTTTTAACACTCTCTAATCTAACCACCTAGGAAAAAAATTTTAATTTGGGAAGAAGTTTCTGACTAAAGCACCCTCCCAATCCTCCTTGTTTTCATTACCATTACAACATGTGTCAGTATTGCTGCGTGGAGTTCTGTAGCTTTTAAGTTAAAATATTTAAGACATGATTAAAAGGCATTGAAACTTGTAGGTACACATACTCTTGGATTTCCTTTTGAGAAATTTGGAAAACAGAAAGAAGTTTCAGAGTTAGGAGTATGGGGGACTTTTCACATTTGAGTTAGAGAGGTGCTGCAACTTGTGAATGGCCTATTTTCACATCACTTCAGCTTTGGCCTGAAAGAAGCTGGTCCCCCTTGGACTAGGCTTATTTTGTGACCTAAGCCACAGTCATTCAGTTGTCATCAGGGTTATTTTTCTCAGAGCCATTTTAAAGCTGATTCATCTATCAGGCACTTGTCAGTTTTCCTTTTCTTGTTAATAAGCTATCCTCTGAATCTGTGTGGCCTTTTAAAGCCTCAGTTTTCTCATCAATAAATGAAAATGATATAATTTTACCTGCATAATAGAGTAAAGAAGATTAAATAAGGAAATGCATGAAAGGGTTTGGCTCAATGCCTGGCACACAGAAAATGCAGCATAAATGTTGGCTATTCATATTATTTTTATTATAATATTGCAGTGAGAAAAAATCTCAGTGCAAAATGTAATAAAATTAGTGGCGTCTTAGAAAGGAAAGTAGCTATGGTGGCTACTGTGGGAAATGCTGGCTTTCTCTGAGACTCCCAAAAGACGTCCTATGTGTGTGGACAATAGAACGCTAGGTGTGTGCTTTTTAGAAAATGCGTGTAAGAGCTAGGCATCTTGAAGTTGCAGGTGACAACCCGAAAAGCACTTGTGCGGACTACTGCCAATGTGATGTGGGTCCCCTGTGTTGTGTATGCTAATTAGGCACCGTCCACTGTCGTCCTGCCTCTGTTGGTTTTCACTGCTCTTACAGTGCGACAGTGGGTCACAAAAGAACCAGTAAGTGTTTGGACGGGAGACTAAAGTGCAGCGGGCTCATTCCCTCATCATCTCTTCAACAGGCTACAACCACCCCAACTCTAGAAAAGAGGTCTTTGAGCACAGGTGCTTCACAGAAGTCCTGGTAATGAAGTAGAATCCAAGTGAGAAGAAAGGGATGAGATGACTGAGGATTATTCATTCATTAGACAATACTTCCTGGGTACCTAATCCATTCAGGTTCCAGGAACGAGAGTTCCGCAACGGCAGGAGAGCCCTCCGGCATGCATCCCCAGCTCAGACTTGCAGGGCCTAGGAGGATTTGTGATGATCTTTGGTGTAAAGATTTGGGAATCTTGATGTGCTGTCATGGCAAATAATGAGCAGGGCTATTAACAAAAGAGGAAACAATGGAGAGGAAAGGTAGTGGAAGGGGGTAGGTGGAGGATATTTTGTGTAAATTTGTAGAGACACACCTTTCTGAAGAGCTGGCATTAGAACGGACATGGAATGAGAGGAAGGCCATTGCATTCCAGTTTGTGGGAAGACTCATCAGGGTGATGTAGTTACTGTATTTGGTTTTTAATTTCAGTTTTTCAAGAACTTCATACATGTGTACACTGTATCAAACACCGTCCAGGGGAAGCAGAGTGAGCTAAGCAGAGTGTGGTAGGTTGGAGAAAGGCTGTAGTGTGCAGACTTTTACAAATGTTGAACAGAGATACACCAGAATCTAACACCCAAAGATAATGTCCTTTGACTATAATATCCCTTCTAAAACAAAATCTTAGGAGAGAA
Source organism: Pachyuromys duprasi (assembly GCA_028658305.1). Classification (NCBI taxonomy): domain Eukaryota; kingdom Metazoa; phylum Chordata; class Mammalia; order Rodentia; family Muridae; genus Pachyuromys; species Pachyuromys duprasi. The sequence continues at coordinate 26,650,558 of CM053760.1, forward strand.
AAGAAAGAAACAAGATAGCTCCTCTTTCAGAATACCATGGATATCTGTAGAGATGCAACTCCAGTTTGGGAAGAAAAAGCCCCATGTGACAGAGCCGAACAGAGGCTGGCCAATGTGAGACGGCAGTGTATGTCTCACTCTTTGGCATTTAAAGCTACTGTAGACTTCCTTCTGCGTTCATTCTTATGTTTCTGCCCCATCGTTTGCACTTTGTTAGGAAAACAAGTCACATGTCTTCTAGTTGATTTCTGAGTGTTGATCTCACAGAATACAGATGCCTTGTCATTTTTTTCCTGCTGCCTAAGTACTGTCAACATTCCCTCTAAAAACAATAATTTGGACTTAAAGAAACAAACAAACATGGGAACAAATGATCTTTTCTTATAAAAAAGGGACACGGTTACACCCTACAGTAGTAAGTCACGTTTCCCCTTTCATGTCAATATAGTTAATATTCCATTCCTCACCATTTCAGATGTCCTTTAAAAATGTTTTCATTCATTCTTTGAAAGTGTCATACATGTATATGATATATTTTGATCTTACCCACCCCACGACTTTGCTCCAGTTGTCCTGGAAGCCCAGTGACCCGTCTCCATCCCTACTTATTATTAGTTCATGGCTCTCCTCCCCATCTCTTATGTTCTTTCAGCTGCTCCATTCTTCTGCAAGGTTCTCTGTACCTTGGATGTGGGGAGAAGATGCAGGTGTTTTACCTAAGTCTGCTGTGACTTATTTCTTTTCTTGTGGGCATCATCAACTTCGATTTGTCCTTAAGTTGGAGCACTTCACGTATCATAAAATTATAATCCTGTGCCATTTATATGTAGTTAGGATAGCTTAATTATTTAAGAAATTTCCATGGCGTGCCCTAACCTTTCTCTTGGACATATTGCCTGAGGTGTGTCTGTTGGTGACTCATCCTCAGCCTGATTGTCAAGCTGGAAGGCACATGGCTAGCACAAGGAGGGCAGAAAAACAATGCTGTCTTCGCAGGAACAGCAAGGACTCTGACCCACACTCCTTTTACTAACCCTTGGGCCTCATTGTGTCAATCACTTTCCTTCCTGGAAAAAGGAGTGAACTTGTTGTGGAGGAGAAGCACTGGGAGAGGCTGTAAGAGCAGACAGAGCTCACAGCCTCTGGAAACACACGACTCCACAATGGTTTCCACACTCATGGAAATAAGAAGCTTGGACAGCTGAGAACAGGGACAGGGTAGACACACACTTGGGTCCTGCCAACGAGCCCAACTGTCCAGTCAGGAGTTTCTAAAACAGCAAGCTGTGTGCTTACAGAGAGCTAGCTCTACCTTGTTCATAGACATAGCTGGTAATTTTCCCCCTGTCTGACAGCAGTGATGATATCATTAGACACAAGGATTTAAAATTTTTCTCCTTCATAACTTTCTCTCCTCCATTCACACTTAGTTTTGTGGTTTAGGGCAATAGAGTGAGGACATAAGTAACTTGCAGTTGCTAAGTTATTCAGTTTTCCCACCAGGTGATGGCTAGATATGGCACTGGTGATCCATTCCTAAGCCATACTCCAAATTGCTTACAGTGCATTCTTGGCGTGCATGGGAGAACAGGAGTTCTCATTCAGCCACGTGCTCTGTATGCTGCTTAATTTATTGTTGTCTATCACTTTCCTTGTTTAACATATATAAGCCTCTTTGAGACTGGAGTGCCCATCAGGAATGCTTGAGCTCTGACTGTCTTAATTAGGGAATAGTCACAGTTACAAACCAAAATAAAAATATAGAAAAAAACTTTCAGAATTAATCTGCTTAAAAAAATAAAAAAGAATCAACCAAGCTTAGGAGCACGTGCCTGTAATCTTAGTGCTTGGAGGAAGAGACAGGAAGAGTAGGAATTTGAAACCAGCGTTGGCTAAACTTTGAGTATGAGGCCAGCCTGGGTTACATGAGACCCTGTCTCTGATTTAAATAGTTTAATTGTCTTCTCCCACAAAACTTGTAAGAAGTGTTCAAAGATAATGAAATGGTTTAAATTGTGGCAAAGATGGGTTTTACATGTTTTTTTTATTTTTTAAACTATTAGTCTAAAATTGGATATTCATTTTCTGAATAACAGAACAATGGTATAAAACCAGTATCTTGCGAAAGCTGGAGATGTTTTGAGAGCAATTGCATGGCTTTCATTTCTGAATTACATAATTTCAATGTGAGTCAAGTACAGTAATTTCATAGAAAGAGTTTTATAAATCTATTATCAACTTCAAAGAAGAATCACCTAATGTTAACTATCTTTGAAAAAAAAACACCTTATGCTTTTCTTAGTACATTAAGCTCTTTATAATAGCAAAATAACAGCTACATTGGCTGAGCACTTAGTGTGCTAGACACCTCCTCTAACTCTCCAGACATGTGTGCTCACTCTTCCCAGTAGTCCTAGGGGACAGGGACTATTGTTGTCCTCGTTGTTCAACATTCGCTTATCATTTTGGGGACGTATGCATATGTGTAAGAGAGTGCATGCCACAGCACGTGTGTAAGAGACAGAGGACAGCATGCAGAGGGTCCCAGGGATTGAACTCAGGTCATTAGGCTTGCTGGCAAGTGTTTTTTTTTTTTTTTTTTTTTTTTTTTTTACCAGCTGGGTCATTTTGCTGGTCCTGTTGTTACCTTTTTTGATAAAGCAACAAATGAATCTGAACCCAGAACGGGTAATTACAGCATTCATCCTGTCCTCCACCCTCTTTTTATCAATGAAGCTGTGGAATAGAAATCTGAGTCCTGTCCAATTCCAGGGCATGTGACAACGATCTTCCAAGTAGGCGATATTATACTTGAATGTGTTCAAGGAAGATACACAAAATCCTCCTGTTTTTCTTTAAGTCACTGCAACAAAGTTTGTCCTGTAATTTTAGAAGCAGATGACATTCAGAGGGGAGAAAGCTTTCTTTCCATTTCCGTGTTTTGGAATATCTAAACTGACTCACTCCTAATCTTTAGAATTTGTACATTTCACACCGGGAAAGGCAGTCTAAGAAGGGAACATTTTATTCCCAACTGACATTCCGGGTTTAAATATCCTTTGCAACAGTTTTGTTTTGAAAAATCTCAGTGGCTGCCTATGAACCTGCCAGATGTCAACAATGTGTCTGCCATGTACAATATCCCCCAAAGACTAAAAATACTTCACAGTGATACAGTATTTGGAAATAACCCCCGAACACCATTGGCCCCACTGCATGGCTAAATGTCTGTGTAACAACAGCTGTTCTGCATTCTTGTTCCCTTTGAAAAACAAAATGACTTTGCAGGGTGAGGGGGGATGCGTCTCTCATTTTTACAGGATGCATTCAGCAAGCACCCACGGTTCTCCTGCTCAGATCAAGTTCAGGTCTTGGAATCCACCTGTAGCTACTGCAGGCTTCTGCAGGTGCTTGCCTGTGGGAGGCTGTCAGGAATCAGTCTAAATCAGGGCAAAACTACTGACAGAAGGATGTTCACTGGCAGGAACTGTTTTAGGTGTCAGAATTTCTTTCTGGGACACGATACATAGGGGGAATCTGCACTCAAAAATAAATCGGTGATGAGGACAGCAGTGATGGCAGTATCTGAGTATTTTGGCAGAAGGAAGGCTACCTGAAAAATGTGCAGTGATAGATGGAAAATGTAAAATAACACAGGACAGGGCACAGAGAGGGGGGGGAGGAAGAGGGAGGGAGGGAGGGAGGGAGAGGGAGGGAGAGAGGCAAATAGTTAGCTAGTTGGCATTTCCAGTTACTTTAAGAGAAGAGTGACAACTTCAAGAGGTCGGATGCTAAAAGGCGAGGGAAGTCAGATGTGCTGGTGCACACCTTTAGCCCCAGAACTCAGGAGACAAAGGCAGGATGATCTCTGTAATTTCTATGACAGCCTAGTCTACATAGTGAGTTCCAGGACTGCCAGGGCTATGAAGAGAGACCCTGTCTCAAAAGTAAACAAAATAAAATATGAGGGAGAAGGACATCCAATAAGTACTAAGATGGAGCTGGAATTTGTGCTGCAAGGTAACTCAAAATAATACCGATCATTTGTCTGCCAATGTATCTACCTAGTCTATCTTTATCTATCTTCCATCTATCTATCTATCTGTCTATCTTATCTATCTATCATCTATCTGTCTAATCGTCATCATCATCTATAACTATCTAACATCTATATCTGCTATTTGTCTGTCTGTTATCTGTTGCCATCTATCTCCATACCTATCTTTCTATCTAGTATACATCATCTATTTGTCTATCTGGTTGACTGCCTACCTAGCTAATCATTAATCCATTTTTCAACTTATGCTTATCATTTAAGCATTTTGCAACTTCCAATGTTCTCTTCAGTGCACTGTGTCAGTGAACTGATTAGTAACCTAGTAACCTCCTTTTTTGCAACTACAGTCATAAGGAGAGTAGGGAGATAAACAGGCTACACGTGAAAAAAGAGAAGTGAATCAGAATCCCAAGCCTGATGTGCATGAAACATGTTAATTTCATGAAGATGTATGCATGCACACACTGTCGAAAGAAGAGCCTCTGGCTCTGAGAAGGAACATTCATTTGCAGGCAGATGAGATAGATCCACATTTCAGACTTGGCTCAGGAAGTTACCAACTGTGTAACTTTGGCAGTGTCATTTAGCATCTCCAAGGCCATGTTTCTTAATCTGCAAAATAGGAGTAATAGGATCTGCTTTCCTCCAGAAATACAAATGCGTTTGTGGTATTGCTTGGCAATAGGGAGCCAAGCTTCAAATGATGATCAGATTCCTCTGAATCAATCACCTACAAATGTCTCCCAGTATTACAGATTCAAGTCCTAGAACCGCTATCAATTGATTCTGTTCCCACCATTCACGTGAAGAAAATTGAAACTGAGTGGTCAGTTTGTGAAACTGACATTTGAAATTAGGTCTTTGAACTTCTGATCCCTGAATCTTTTCACTGGGGAAAACAAATCATGTAAATAATGTGCCATGGAGTAGAAAGGATATGAGCAACAGTATTTGACACCAGGACCATCGGATTCTAAACCCTGTGTCTTTCTGCTATACTTGCAAAACAAAGAAACAAACAACAACAAAAACTAACCTCCCAGCATTTATCTCACCTTCTTTCTACTATGGAGTACAAGTAATTGCCATTCAGTTACAGATGAATATCAAAAGAATGTTCTGCCAACATACAAAGATAAATTTTTGAGTCAGACCATTGTAAAAATCAGTATATACCTTGCCTTTGTGGGGAAAACAGAAGTTCCCCTCTATTCCTGTAATGGAAATTAATTTTTGGTCTTGCTTCATGAGAATTTGATGAGGCACAGCCTGATGTGACTTAGAATGGTATATTCAATTTTGTTACTGCCTTTGAGAGGTGGGGCTGGGGGGAGAGCAATAGAGTGAGCGTTTATTTTCTCACACTGACGGTAAATTGCTGTATATAATCACATAGCCAGAGGCAGTGGCTCAGTGAGCTGAACAGCAGGTTTGCTATCGAAGGCAGCGTAAAACCTCAAGTCCTAATGCCAGGAGATTCTGTATGACTCTTCATCTCCTTGAGTTTGATCAATTACATTTCATAGATTTTTTTTTTATTATTATGTAAGAGACTCAAACAAGGCTTTCTACCACAGATCCAGTCTATCTTATGGAGACTCTAAGTGCTACGTACTTCTTGTTTATCTAAGTATTGAATTTCAGGCTTACTGCTTCTAATACCTTTGCCACAGCCAGAGAGCAAATTATGTGAGAACTCATAATTGAGCTGAGACTATCTGAGTGGACGTGGGCACTGTGCCATTTATATGTGTGGCCTGCCAGTCCTGTTGGGGAAAAAAAATGGGTTCATGAAATAAAGATGAACCCAACAGACTAAGTGACACCAGCCACTATTTATTAAATGGCCAGCATGCACTTGACATGCGATAAGAATTATCTATTCAATCCTCACAGCTGCCTTTACAGGTAGATATTTTTGAGTCCAGACTGCATGGAAGTTTGAATGCTGTGTTTAACATTGCTGCATGGTATGGAAGTGCTCAGCTTTAAATGCAGGTGCGTGTGACTCCCAAAGTCCAGCTGGTTCCCTTTATTTATGCTGCTGTAAATTACTGTATGTCTGATCAGAAAGTAAGAATAGAAGCTAAGGAGATGGTTTGGTCCATAAGTAGCTGTTTGGTAAGTATGAGGATCTGAGTTCAATCCCTAGAGTCCATGTTAGGAAAATCAAATCAAATCAAATCAAATCAAAACAAAAACCCCTCAAAACCATCACTGTCCCTACCCCTAGGACCAGGTGTTGTGGTGTACACTTGTAATCTCAGTTCTAAGAAGGTGGAGACAGGTAGTTCCCTAACACATGCTGTTTAGCCAGCCTCTTGGTAGGCATTAGGCCAATGAGAGAAACTGCTGCCCAGATGAGGCAGAAAATATCTGAGGAATGACAACAGCATGCCATCAAAGGTTGTCCTTTGGCACACAGACACACATAGATATAGACAGCCCCCCCCCCATACACAGACACAGACACACAGATTTGCACACAGACACACACATGCGCGTAACTTCACCTGCACATGTGTTTATCCACATGTAGGAATATGTATCTACATACATACTCCCCCAGTACAGTCCACAAAGCACAAAAGAAAATAAAAAACAAAATACGAGGAAGGTTCAAAACACAGAGCTCTAAAGTGAAGGCTCAAGCCGGGAAGGCAGCAGGACCCTGAAACTCAAAGAAGAAGCCTGTGTCACAGCTTCATAGTGTTACAACATGGCTGCCTTTAAAGGGCCACCTCCTTCCCTCCTAACACGCGTGAGGGTACAATGCCCTTTGAAAATGTTTTTTAAATGGCAGAGGCAAAGTTTTTACACTTTGTTTCACATTCTTCATCCTCAGCTCCTCCCTTACCACCCATCATGACACTGTTCTACTGTGATACTCTTGTGCTGTGTTACATGTGAAATCATAGACAAAATGAAGTGGCCCATGATTTGGGGGAGGGTAATAGCACATATTCAGGAATAAGAATCACCAAAACCAAGGAGTGGAAGCAGAAATAATCTTGTTAGTTGAGACCTATTAACGATAGAGTACCCGAGAGGCATTCGGGTAAAGAAAGCATCCAGGTGGGTATGCGTTTTAGAAAACTGGTTGTGCAAATCTGAAGGATGCAGGAAGGTTTGGCAATCATCACTTTAGAAGATTAAAACTGTAAGGAAGAGTGAGCTCACTGAAAAGAGGATATACAGAATGAGGAGCTCAGGCTCAAGGCAGAATGGTGGGAAATACCTAAAAAGACAAGAAAAACAAAGTCATTATAGGGCTCAGAGAACTAGATCTGGGAGGGGAAATGACTTTGAGGAACAGAATTTCCAGAAGTGGAGTTTTAGTTTTGTAATAAGATTTTACAGACGAAAGCTAACCAGGATCACTACTTAATACTGTGAATCTGGGCTTTTGTTTGTTTTTGAGAGTAGGAACTTGCTAAGCAGCCCAGACTGTTCTGGAATGAACTATGATTCTTCTGCTTCAGCTCCAGAGTATGTGACCGCGGCTGTGCACCATGACGCTTGGTTACACTGAGACTCTTTTACACTATACGATTTGTAGAGTTTAATGAATTGATCACAACACAACTCTTTCTTTTACATAAAACCCATCCATATCTTTCAAAGCTAGTGTGCCTTGCAGGATGTTTGGGGTGGGGGGAATTATGGGTAGTGAACTTCTCTCAGTGGTATGGGGTCTACATCAGTACCACAAAAAGATCCTGCATGGAGATAATGTTTCTGCAAGGCTCAACTTTGATCATTTTCCAGTTATTGATTACTTTGATCAAAGGAGCATTGCAAGGTGGTAAAGGACTGATCAGAAAAGGGAGTGAAAAACTTACCAAAACCTCAAGTTGTATTCTCAGATTTAAAATTTTGCCAATTAGACTTCAATAAAGGCAAATAAAAGAACTGAGGATACAAAACAGGTGTGCATCTATTACTCTTTTAAAGAACTCAAGTTCCTTGATCAACAGACACACATGGTAATAATTAGGGACGTTGCAGCAGTAACAGGATATTTCAGGAAAAGAGAGCTTTTTATGCAAATATGATAGATGTATAAATAGAAAAGACAAAGTGCATGTGTGTGTATGTGTGTGACGGAGAGAGAGAGAGAATACACAATAAGTCGATAAAAGATACGACACAGGGAAGGGGTCTTGCAGAAGATAAAGTCAGCCATTAATGAGAAGGCAAGGAAAGATCGGCTTAATAATAGTAATAACCACTTGAAGGGCGGGTAAAGGTACCTTTGACTTTGGATTTGGAAGTAGCAAGTAGAGAAGAGAGGGGAAAAGGGAAGACATCCTGAAGACCGGAAGCCAGGAGAAAAGGTGGAGCAGTATGAAAATCAGAATACACTCAAAGAAAGACGTTTCGTACCAGAATTAAAATCGCTGTCTTTCTATGATACAATGGCTAACTGGCTTCAGAATCCAATTTGGTTTTCTATGTTTCTTTCTGTTCATCTGAGTATTTACTTTTTAACCTATTTGACTCCCAATATTTATTTTCTTCTGTGTTTAATTAATTAATTAATTAATTCACTTTACATCTCAGTCTTAGCCCCCTTCCTCCCCTTCTCCCAGTCCCTCCCTCCCTTCCCATCCCTCCTCACCTATTCCTCAAAAAGGAGGAGCTCCCCTACCCACCTACCCCAGCTCATCAAGTTCGTTGTCTCCCCCATGGCCTGGTAAGGCAGTCCCATCAGGGGGAAGTGGCCAAAAAGTGGGCAAGAGAGTCCATGTCAGAGACAACCCTCTCTTCCCTTACTAGAGGACCCACAAAGCCTGAGCTGCCTACCAACTACATATATGTAGAGGGCCTCGGTCTAGTCTATGCGTGGTTCTTGGTTGATGTCTCAGATTCCATAGGCTCCTCTGGGCCCTGGTTAGTTGGCTCTGTGGTCTTCTTGTGGAGCTCTTGTCACATCTAGGTCCTTTTATTCTTCCCTCTACTTTTTCACTAGACTCCCTATGCTTTGACCAATGTTTGGCTGTGAGTCTCAGCATCTGTTTTGAACTGTTGCTGGGTGGAGTCTCTCAGAGGACAACTTTGATAGGCTCCTGTCTGAAAGCATAGCAGAGTATGGTTAATAGTGTCAAGGTTATCTCTCTTCCATGGGGTGGATCTTGGGTTGAGCCAGGCATTGGTTGGACATTCTCTCAATCTCTGCTCTATCTGTTCTTTGTCCCTGCAGGTCTTGTAGGCAGGGGAGGTTTTTGTGGGTGGGTTGGTGTTCTTCTCCCTCCACTAGGAGTCTTGTCTGGTTAGAGGGTATCCTCTTCAGTCTCTATGGCTACTAGGAGTCTCAATTAGAGAGCCCTCATATCCTCCCAATATTTAAAGTTGCACAAAAATTTCCACCAAACAGGGAAAAAGAGAGCACGGGCATTCATAGAGCACTTTAGGTGAGCTGAAGAGCGCAACTGGCTTAAGACAAGTGGGAACAAACTCACGAGCAAAACGAAACAAAAGCATGTTGTTCGTTTTGCAAATTTCTAAAGAAGAACCGAGTCAAGGATTTGTGGGAGACCACAATCTGGAAAGAGGCATTTGCTAATCAGTCTGGACAAGATTATGTTTTCTACCTTGTTGGAATGAGACTCTTTACTAGACAAGAAGATGGGAGTTGCTGTGGGTAATTAGTGTTTGCCACTTAAAGATATGAAGTAATCAGTATTTGGAGTAATATTGAAAAAACAATTACCTTAAGGGTTTTGAATGCCTGTGCAAAGTAAGATCTCATTCCCCCTTCCTTGATTTTGGAGAATGTGTGAACACTGGGAGTTGGATGCTTTCTGATAATGTTTCTGCAGAAATGATTTTGTTCTGAGATTGCACAAGCACAAGCTCTTCAGGTGTTTTCTTGATTAACGCTGCATTTTCATCTGTTAGCAGGTCATAGTATGAATGACAGAAATGGAAGTGATTCGGTTCTAGAGGTGCTGTTGTTGGTTTAATTAGAAGCCAGCTCTTCCGCCAAGGCTTGATGAAGCATCATTGTGAGTCTAAGCTAGCTGTAAGACAAAGCTGTTGCCCATCTCAAACAAGTATTTAAGCAGCAATTACTAGACAGTAAATTGGCAACCTATGACACCAGCATTAGCCAATATCCTATTGACGGAGCAAGACCATTAAATATACATATCTTTAATTGCCACATACACATGGATAAGCGTCTTCATTATGAGGAAGAAGCTTTTATGAGAATCGACCTCGAAAAATAAGACAACACTTCAGCTGTATAACATTAGGGAGCATACCTTTTATTTGACCTAAATTTGGAGGCAAGGAGTGTAGACAGAAAAATTTTCCTTTATGTTTTGTAGGTGAATGAATGAGTGTGTGTGTGTGTGTGTGTGTGTGTGTGTGTGCATAGAAGAGGGAGCTGCAGGATTTTCCTCTCTCTCCCTCTCTTTCTCTCTCTTTATGTGTGTGGTGTGTGTGAGAGAAAGCACAATATTGAATATTGCAGATGCCTTTGTATAGCAAAATAGGAGTGCCTGAAGGTTATTCATTATTCATATGTAAACAAAGGAGACAGATCTATACAAGCAATTACTGGTTGTAAGTGCTAGTTTTCATTTTACAGGAGAAAAATTTCCAAATAGTGGAAATAGTCACATTTCTTAGCAACATCTCACCACAGCTGTTTCCTTTCAATGTCTGCTTCTATGCTGAAACCACTGGAATTCACTCCATAGCTTCTGGGTTATGCCCAAGACCCACATTTTGAGGCTGACCCTGGATCATCTTGTCAGAATCATTACCACAATCAGAATCTTAGCTTTTCTCTCCATGGGAAAATCCCAAGTCTTTGTTAATCTCATTTGTGTATTTCTGTACCAGTTCATGCATTTCATCTTGAACAAGAAAACAAAGGTGTTTTATTCTTAGAGTCATTATCTTAATATTAATTTTAACTCTAGTTGTTAGAAGCTTATCTCATTAACTGCTATGAAGGACTTTATCAGGAGCCATAACGGTTTGACCTTTGCATTCCTTCCCAAGAAAAACAGTATTGAACACTAAGCAATGGTATGTCCCCTGATAACTGAGTTTTAAAATCATTTTTAAGTAAAATCCATTAACATATTGTCATTGTTGTTACAGATTAGTTTAAGCCTGAAAGAGCTGAGAGTGAAGTGCAGTATAATCGGATTAGAATGTGATGCAAGAGCATCTAAATAAGATGGCTCACATGTACTACTTTTCTAAGCGTTATCTGAAAGAAGCCCCCTTCTTTACACACTTCTGCCAACCATGTAAGCATACAGTGCCCAGTAGGTTGGGGAAAAATTAACTCCCCAGAGTCCATTTTAACATTAAATGAACAGGCAGCAAATTGTATACATAATTAGAATACAGTGTGATATGTGCATGTTTGATTTGGAGGAATATTGCAATGTGACTGCTGGTTTTCTAAAGAACAACCCGCTTCATGAACCGGGACTCATATCACTTATATGAAGTGAAAGATTGGGTGTTCTAAATTTAAAAGTCAAGGTTTATTTTTTCCCCTTTTGACTCAAAAGAATGAAGATTTTTGTAACCTCTGGGATGATGCACCATCACGTCTTCATGATCAATAGCTGTGAGTAAGGGATTTGGGGCTTTCCCACAGCCCATCCTTACCCCTCTGGCAGCCTTGTCTATGCCATTCTGTTGCTCTTACCCTCAAGACAAAAATGAAGCCAAAGTTGGCAATTTTCTCCCCTTTTTCAGACTCAGGCCTAATTCAGACGTGGAGCAGGATGATGATGGAGTGGAGAAGTGCTTGCTGGGCAAGCTGGAGGACCTGAGTGTGGGTCTCTAGAAGTCAGGTCACCAAGGCACAGAGCACACATTTGTAATTCCAACAGTCACAAGGGGAGATGGGAGGTAGAGACAGAAGAGTTCCTAAGATTCCCAAGTGAAGTGGAAGGCAAGGACTGACACTTAAGTTTGTACTGTAACCTTCACAATTCTCACATATGTCAGGTGTGTGTACCCAAACTCCCCTCACCTCTCTCTCTCTGTCTCTCTCTGTCTTACTCTGTCTGTCTCTCTCTTGCACATCCGCCATACATGCACATACACTAGAAAAATAGTTCAGAGAAAACTCTATGGTCGAAATCCCTTCATTTACATCTATTCCAGGACACTTTGGAAACTGCTCCACGTAGATGACATGTCCCTCAGAGAAGTCCAGCCACAGTGTAATTGACCTACCATCCCAGATGCTGGTTTTGAAATATGTGTGTTGTGTTGTGCCCAGCTTCCCAGGCTTTGATTGAGCACACCAGGGAGTGTCAAACAGGTTCTTTCCTGGGAGCTACAAGGTGACTGTGGTGAAGTTTGGGCCAAGAAGTCTGAGTGGCCCTGCTGGGTCTTCCTTAAACTGCACTGCACGGCAGCCTGACCACTCTCATCTATTCTGGCTCCTGCTGTATTTTCTCACACAGATATTTCCCCTAATACATTCTTTGCTTGCATGTTTTTCTTTTTCTTTTTTTTTCATTCCTATGTCTGGGACTCCTGTAGTCTATAATTCTATGTGAGAATCAAGTGTAGAGAAGCACGAATTGGTAATCAATGAAAACCACTCAGACATTTCATTGTCTGAATGTGAGGTGTATGTGTTTGTATTCATGATTTCCCTACTTTATAAGTACCCAACTTCAAATAACAGTCTTTGCTCACCCCATCCAGTATTAGGAGTTATTTTTGATTTGCCAGAAATGAATATTTTCTTTTGCTCTTTTCATTTGACCATAGACGTAACAGAAAAAACTCACGATAACCTAAGTTCTAGAGCTGTAGGTGCCTCACACAGTGGTGGAAGGCCACAGGAGTGAAATAATTCATGGACTCATTGCAACTGTTCTGGCCTTTTCTCTGGCTTCTCTTGTCCTTTGTCCAACTCTTCAATCTCTGATCAGCAGGAAATCTTTTTGTGCTCAGAGATTTTCCCTGAAACGCCCGTGAGACTATACTCTAAGCCTCATCCTGAGCAGATTTAAGTCTTTTATAAACCTGGGTAACAAGAGGAAAATAGAAAGGCTACAATATGGCAGGAACTTGTAAAAGAAGGCAGGAGAAAAGCAAAGCTGTGGGTAATGATGCTAGCATGTCTGAGAGTGCCTGTCCAGTCAAACACCTTTAGTGCTTTATTCCACATGACATGCAATGTTTCCTCAACTCTTCAGCTCCACAGCACTGGACTCACTCACCTAGCCACATATGGAAGGTATCTTTGGGGTCCCACATCTCCATTACAGTCTGAACAGAAAGAACAAAGAGGGTTCTTTAGTTGGTTCCAGTGGCTCTTGACACGTGTAGGATGGATGTCCCTGTAACGATGTAGTGGCTTTAACCTCGATATGCCAAAGTAAACTAATGCATTGGGCATCCAAAATAGACCTAACAATTTTCTCTCTCCTTGCTCATCTACAGAGTTTCTAGTATAAGTCAGTGGCAGCACAGATCTGTAAATGTCAAGGCTTATTGAGTAAAGCACTGCCACACATTGCCAGGACCTGACTTTGAATCTTCAGAAGCCACCTGTAACCTTACCACTCAGATTCACAAGAATCCTGCCATGGTGCTTTTAGAACAGTCTTTGAGGGAATTATGGGTAAAGAAACATTTCTTGCTATTGCTTTTTACCATTCCACAGCAAAACATATTCCACATTAAAAAAAATCCCAAACAAACTGTGATATGATCCATTCATAAGTTGGGTAATAACTGTGCTAATGATGTGGGATACAGCCTCATTTAGAAAATTATTATTATTATCATTAATCAGTTAGAGTTATTCATTCATGGCCTGATGTATTTGGAGCTCAGCTTGATTTTTTTTTTAGGTCTTTTAACTTGTGGGTTTAGCATTAAGCTCCTTTATTATATTTGTTTCTGTGAATAATGGCTTAAATCTCGATTTAAAGGTTTTAAAATGAGTGGAGATCTTTTATATCAGCAAATAAAACACAGAGGAGACTACACATCAATCCAGTGCAATGATTCTCCAAGTGTTCATCAGGACCAGCTGCATCAGTATTGCCCAGGGGCTTAGGGATTTTTCTGTTGCTGTGAACATGCTCTGGCAAAAGCAACATCAGTGAGAAAGGGTTCACCTTCAGATTGAGAGTACAGTCCAGCATGGCAGGGAAGTCCTGGAGGCAGGAGCCTGAGGACACTGACCACACTGTTTCCACAAGCAGAAAGCAGAGCCAGTGAGCACCTGTGCAGCTCTCACTCTGTCTTAGTCAACCCAGGGCCCTGCTTTATGACAGATCTTCTCATCCCTGTTAACCTAATCATCCTTATCTCACGGGTGAGTCTAGATCTTGCCACAACAGCAATATTAACCATCCCATCTGGGGGCTAGTCAGAGCTGTAAATTCCATATTTACTGCTACACAAATTCTGGAGGTTGACCCAGAATTGTGATTTAACCTCCGAATAACTTTTTTTTTTTTGCCTCAGGGTCAGACACATGGGGCAGATTGAAAACTCTTCTCGTGTTGTCTGGTTCCTGCTTTATTTTCTCTTACAGGAGATTTTTGTCTTCTGCTCATGTTTAGGAATCAGTGTATCTACCAACCAATATATCTATGTACCAATGTATCGACCACCTCACTGGTCACCTAGCTATTCTAGGGTCTGGTAGTAATACCCCTTCTAGCTAGTTCAAAAACAATTCCAAGTATGACTCGAAGTTTTTAAAGAATTTTTTGCCAACTTGGGGAAACTCAGACATAGAGTTAACCAACAGCCAATAGGACAATAAATAATTAAATTGATGCAAAGCAAAGTGTACCATGTGTTCTTCAAGAAAGAAGGGCTAGATTCATTGCATTATATCTATCTGGATATGATTCAATTGGCCTTACACATATATAATTAATATTGATGGAAAGGTTAGATGTTCTTCTGGCAAATCAGAAGAACCAGGGTGAAGCTGGCTTTTTCTAGACTCCAAGAATGGGATCAAGGGAGATTTAATAGAGTCTTTAAATATGCTGCATTATTATCAGTGACAGTGAATTCAAGGCTTTTTTCATTAAACCATACCTGAAGTTCTTTACACTGAGTAGCCTGCTTATTTTTAATACTCAGTTGATTCCATAAAGAAATGGGTGTGTAACCATTTTTTTTAATGTATGGTGGCTATTATTATTGTGTGATTTAAAGTGCTACACTGATTTAAAGTAGCAGTGAGAAAGAGGGGTCACATTCAGTTTAAAAATCTTTTAAAGAACTATTTTAATTATTCCTTCTTTAGATGCTTCAGAAAAGTACACGTTAGACAAATCAGAAGCACCAGGCTTTCTTGGGGTCTCATTTATTTATTTATTTTCTGAAAGGACATAAAATCACATCTGTTTGAAAGACTCTGGCCTCACATGGGGTTCTATAGGCCTGACCCTAAAACAATGAGGGCTCTGATTTGCTCACTTTAGTTGGTAATTAATTCTTTTATGTTAGAAAAGTATTATTTGGTAAATTACCTTTTCCAGGGCACTAAGTGATGTCTTAAAGGTTTAAAGTATTAAATCGCCATCCAAAAGTGGCCACTCCACCCTGTTAGTCACTGATAACATTAGTCTAAATAGCTTCAATTTCTTTCATGCTGTATTTTGATAAACATTATCAAATGTGCTCTTAACATAACAGTTAGGGCAAGGGCTGGGAGTGTGAGAAAGAGACTCCCGAAGTTCTCTCTTAAGGAAAACCATTCCCAAAGGCTGGATTCCAAGATTTGAACTACAAATGTGTTCAAAAAAAATCACAAAACGTTATCTGGAGATTACTTTTTGTCCACATTTTATAATGTTAACAAAGATGTCTATTTTAATACCAGTTTGATTATGGTTCATGGTTTTGGGATGAGTGGAACACATGGTGTTAGAATTTATATTTTGGTAAAAGAAGGAATCTTTTTGACACTCGTGGGGATGGCAGGAAGTCTGAAATATTTAGGATGTGTCCCCAGGGAAGAGGCAGACGAATTATGTTTATAGAAGGAGAAAGGTTGAGAATTTCTTGCTTCATTAAAATTGGGATTGGCACTGCCAACTGACAATTGAGGAGAATAAACCCTTTTTTCATCTTTACCTACCCATAGCAACCTTTTATTCACTTTTATTTTCTTACTCAAAAGTCAAAATTAAATCCAGTCCATAAGCTGTTTTATCCTTTTTTAACAGAGCAAGGATAAAGGTTTTCTCAGACTATTTCTGACATGAACTCAATGGCTGGCTCTTCAACCCTCTCCTCTCCCTCCCCCCCTCCCCCTGAAGAGACCTGATAAGTTAGGGTCAGATGGAAGGGGAGGAGGTCCTCCCCTATCTGTGGACTTGGAAAGGGGCAGGGAGGAGATGAGGGAGGGATGGGGGAATTAAGGAGGGGGCTACAGCTGGGATACAAAGTACATAACCTGTGATTAATATAAAAATAAAATAAAATAAAAAAGGAATCATGTAGAGAGTTCAGCAGCAGCAGGAAGCTAGCTTGTGTGTTTTTCCACAATTCTTTGAGTGTTTAGGTCTCTGGATTGCCTGTGCAGGCGCTTTGGCAAGTTTCAAGGAAACGTTCTAAGTTTTTGTAGTGAGGTGGTAAGGAACACATTAAGTGGGCAAAGTTAAAGATGGTAGCCCAAAGTATGTAACTGAAGGAAGACGAGTGTGTGTGTGTGTGTGCACACGCGTGTTTGCAGGTGCAGGTGCGTGCGGCCAGGGCATAGCCTTATATGGTGCTCCTCAGCCACTATTTACTACTTTCTTTAGATTCATTTTTTTTTCTTATGTGTATGGTGTTTTGCCTGCATGTATATCTGTGTACCATGTGCATACCTGGTGCCTGCAGAGGGCATTAGCTCTCCGGAAACAGGAGTCATAGATGGTTCTGAGTTGCCGTGTGGGTGCTGAGAATGGAACCTGGGTCTCCCGAAAGTATAGCTAGAGCTCTTAACTACTGAGACATCTTTCCGGTCCCTGTCTTTTTCAAAATTATTTTATCTATCTGTCTGTCTGTCTATCTTAGGCACAGCCATTCATGGGACTCACTGAGTAAGCTAGGCTGAGTCAGCAAGTCCCATGGATTCTCCTATCTGCCCCCCACCCCCCACTCCTGAGTACTGGAATTACATGTACCAGATTTTAAGTTTGTGCTTTCTTAAGTGGGTGTTGGACATTGAACTCACGTGTTCATACTTGTACAGTGAACACTTTACCAACTGAGATATCCCCCCAGTCTATGAGTTCCCCTCCCCCCCAGCACTGGCTAAAACAGCATTTACTCATAAAGAGAGAAAGTTCATTCGTTTGCCTTATCGACTGGGTTATTTTACATTTGATTTAAACATGCCTGGGGGCACATGGGCAACAGATGGTCACACAAGGAACAGAAGCTGCTGCAGCACTCGCTGAGGATACGAGTGACCTTTGGGGAACCTGGAAGAGATGAGAAATGATTTTCTCCTCATTTTTTCCTGCCATCTCCCCTCTTCTCTTGTTTCCTCCCGTTAGTTGTTGAAGAACGATTCCTTGTTATGCTTTTTTTATCTGCTGTGTCAAGCATAAAAGCCTCTTAAGGCAAAATCATGATTTACTCCGTAACAAGCAGTGGTTCTAAGAGCTCTTTGGAGCTTTGTAAAGAGGATCCAGAAAAACAGAGAAGGGAAGGACACACAGGACTGGTGCCCAGCACCCTGCTTTGATTTGTTTCCCTGGAAACCTCAGCCACATGACTCTATGGGCTTGTGTAATACACAGGGGATGGAAGAACCCCCAAGGTCTCCCATGGGGGCTTGTTTTCTTCCATACTTGCATTGAAAAAGAAAGGAAACTAAGAGAAGAAAAGGAGATTTTAAAAAGTAAAAGTGATGAAAGATTAACCTAAAAATCCAAACTTATTGTAATTTGTGTGTATAAGTGTGTGATGTATGTGTTCGTTTGTGTTTATGTGGTAAATGTACATGTGTGCTCAAGCATGTGGAGGCCAGAGGTCATGGTGTCTTCCTGGACCACTCATTGCCTTAACATTTGAGACAGGCTCTCACATTAACATGAAGCTAACTGGTGCAGCTCAGGCATCTGGCCAGTGAGCTCTAATCACACCAGAAGCACTCTGGTGTGATTAGCTTTTGACAAGGGTGTCAGGGATTCAAACTGAGGTTCTCATGCTTGCATGGACAACACTATGCAGACTCAACTCAATACCCACTCCTCAAGTTAAATAATGCAGAAAACCTTCAAACTTCAAAGAATACAACCTTCGGTGTCACAACTGTTTTATTCATTAAATGAATAAATTTACCTGTGTGTGAACGTCAATCACTCCTCCTTTAACACTGTAACATTTTGCAGTACATTTTTAGTTTTTCTCTTCAGGAAGTCAATATCACCATCTATAAATACACAGTGTAATCTTCTGCCAATAAAATGAGGTCAGCTTCCCTTTGGGTCTTCTTTTAAACCTGAAATCATTATCTCCCTACTCAAAACCCCTCACCTACTTAGAAAACTTACCTTTGCTTCCCTTGGAAAAGAATAACAGAAGACTTTTAGTTCCAAATTAGCTCCATGGCCTCCATTAGGCCAAAAATAGAAGTAAACCATGAGAATACTACTGTAACAGGGTGTGGTGACTCATACCTGTTATCCCAGCACTCAAGAAACTGAGGCAGGAGGATCACTGTGAGTTTGAGGCCAGAGATGGCCACACAGCAAGTTCTGGGTCAAGCCTGGGCTACGGAGTCAGGGTTATAAAAAAATCGTTATGAAATATTTGTACTTGTGTGAAGAACACTGACCAGCTGTGAGCCAGTGCGAAAGAAAACGGCAGGGTATTAGAGCAGGGAAGAAGGCCCCATCCCTGTGCTCCTTCTAATCCCATTGGCCAAAAAGAATGCCAGACTTTGAGAAATTTAGGAGCACAAAGCCCTCTAGCTAGGAGCATGTCTACTTATAGCATAGAGCCTGGCATATTTAAATCTATAAAGCTAATGTCCAATTACCAAGAAAAAAGAGGTAGGCTCCAATTCATACCTATTAGTTTCGCTATAAAAAATAAGAATGGCCTAACGCTGCCTACAGCAGAACAACCAGCCAGCTATAAAGAGAAGGCTTTGCCATTCTGCTCTGCTGGGAAATGGGATGTCGTGTCAAGTCAAACACTCAGTTTAATAGAATATTGCCAAAATACTAGGTATGTATTACTAATTTTCCAGATATGGAATGCAATAAAGTACTTAACACTAAAACAACACCTGAGTGTATTTTAATCTCTCTCTGATGATTCAAGACATTTCCGAATTTTTCATTGACTCCACATCACCTTTATGAACCTCAATTTTTACTATGCCCAGTGAAGCATAGTTATATCAATTAATAGACGTTTCCATTTGACAGAATATTCTAACAGCTAGCTTTAACAGCATATTGTTTCTACTGGGTGGGTTGAAACAAAGCAAGAATACTAATCAGCTCGATTTTTTCCCCTCCAGTTCATTTATCTCAATTCCAGAAATAAAATAAAATGGATAAATAAATAAATAAAGCATTGTCTTCAGTTGATGTCAGTAACAAGAAAATATTTTTTTTCCCTGCCCGAGACTGTTGGAATGGGGAGAAATGCACAAGGTACTTAGTTCTTCCCTCTCTGCTTTTAGTGTTCCTATAACAAAAATCTTTCCCATCGAAACCAGCTTATGCTGGTTGAGCTCCGGCTTCCCTGGGAAGACACTTCAGGGTTGAAAGCTGTTCCTCCCACCTGTAGCGTCATGACATTCTGAGTGGTGGGAGAGTTTAGGAACCCACACAAGGCATCCTGGCAGCCATACGTATGACAGTAACCACTGTGTTGAAAAAAAAAAACATGCTGATGCTAATTCTTTTTCGGTTTGGGTCACACAAGGTGCCAGCAACTGGTGCTAATTGAAAAGGAAAACGATAATTCAATATTCTAGCAGCTTGCATCCACCTCATGGTCTTTGATCCAGAAGACTGCAAAGACATTTTTCACAGAGAAAACTAATAAAGGTACCTTCCCTGGGAGAATGGGGTCATTCTGTGTCTATGAAAAGGTCAGGCAATAGTTATGTGATGACAGCCCTTCTGTTGATGGTCCAAAAGGACCCAAGGTTTTAAAAAATGTAATATTCAATCTTAGGAGGTCGAATTAAACTGAGTAACCTAGGCAAGAGGTTTGAGAATATTCCAAGCAACTCTGGCATGGGTCCCTACTATATAGCTTAGTTTTTTTTTTTTTATTGCCAAATAGACACTACCTAGGAATCACCTTGGAAGAGGGAACCTTAGTTTCAGAACTATCTGAATCAAACTGGTTTGCAAACATATCTGTGAAAGATTGTCTCTCTGATTGATGTGGCAGGGCTCAGTCCACTCTGGGTGACACTATCCTTAGGCAATTGGGCCTGAGCTGTATAATAAAGCAAACTGATCATGAGACACAGAGCAAGCTAGTAAAGCAAACTTCCTTCATGGTTCCAGCCTCCAGCTTCCGTCCTGATTTTCCACAATGATGGACTCTGATCCTAATGTGAGCACTGAAACAAATTCTTTCCTTCCCTAAGTTTCTTTTGGTTATAGTATTTATCACAGCAGCAGAAAAGCAAACTGGAAAGCCCGCTTTGGACTGGTTGGACTTGTAAAATGCATGTGACATTGTTAAAAAAAAGAATATTTGTGGTCTGAGCAGAACCAAAGAATTGCAAAAGTTAAACAAATATTTATGAGAGATGATCACAACCTCTTATTGAAAGTAAAGCACAATATGGCAATGGTTTGGCTATGATAGAACTGAACTGACTTTGGTAACTGATACATAAAAATTCATAATGTAAAGTGACTCAAGGAATATGAGAGTTGATCTGGGACTTGTTGGAACTGGGGACATTTACCAGCCTATTCTTAAAGCACACCAACAAAGGCACTGGCCCTATACATAGCATGATGTTGTAGGCCGATTTTTTTCTCTGTTTTCTAACATGTTTGAAAAGCATGCTTTGATGTAATACTCAAAATTGAGCACAGGATGATTGCCTGCCCATCTCAGAGACCCTTCATTGAAGCTTCACTAAGACTCTCCATACTCCATGAGCTAGCTCTGAGAACCCCACAGTGGAGTGAAGAATATCTTGGACAGATGGCTGGATTTCTCACTTCCATCTCCCTGACTCTACAGTTTGTTCTATTTTTTCCCCTTTTGAAATGTGGCTCATTCTCGAAGCAGCTGAATTGGTACAGACAGTACTTCTGAGGATACATCCCTGAGAATTTAGCTGTAAAGCCCGGGAGAAGTCAGATCCCTGGGAAGAAGCCAAGCACAGATTTCAGAGAAGCAGCATCCTCATGCTTGAACAAGTTTTCTCTCCTGATGAAACTTGTCAAATTCCCTTCATACACCCTCCTCTCTAGACAGATGGACACTGAGAGAAACAAGGATACAGATCCATGCTTATTTCAGTGTAAACATTTTTTCCCTTCAAAACACAGCTTTCAAAGACTTCCCATTACTGACTCCTAAGGAATCACTCACATTTAATCAGCCTACTTCATCCCAGATGGTCTAACACTTCATAAGCATTCCCCTTAAGTCATAACAATCCTGAAACAGACAACCAAGACGCTGTCTCTGATCAGACTTCACAGAATTACTTTCTTCCGGTTCCTCTCCCAAGGAGATGTAGCCATGACTATGATATCCATGGGAAAGATGAAGAAATGAAAGAAAAGGTTGTGAGTCAATGAGATGGCTCTGTAGGTGCAGATGCATCTTGCCAAGCCTGATGGCCTGAGTTTGAGGCCCAGAACCTACATGGTGGAAGGAGAGATGACCTTCATACACATGCTATGGTACACCCCCCCACACACACACACATATACACACACTCACATGCAGGCATATATATGTATATAAAATCTTAGAAAAAGTTAGCTGGTGGTGTGAGTTTCTATCTGCTCTGCCACAGACCAGTCAACATACACCAACTACTTCCTTTATGAAATCACCCAAACAATGCAAAAACCAATGAGGGGCCATGATCATTTGAGTCTCTTCTGAAGATGAAATCAATGACTCCATCTTTCCTCTTTTCTGGAGGGGGCAAGGGAGGGGCAAGGGAGACAGCTGTAGGGGTAGGGAGACAGACAGGAGGGGTGAAGCTCGGTGGTTAGCTAAAGCAGACCTTGCTAATTTTGTAGTTTCTTCTGTGTGTGTGTGTGTGTGTGTGTGTGTGTGTGTGTGTGTGTGTGTGTGTGGAGGGCAGAGGTTGACAATGAGTGTTCTCTATTGTTCTCCAGGTTATCTTTGGAGACAGAGACTCTCATTGAATGCAGAGCTTTCCAGTTCACCTAAACTGGCTGTTCAGCAGGCCCCAGGACCCACACCCTCGGCACTGTGATGACAGGTGTGCTTCTGTTATACACTTGGCTCCAAATTCGGGTTCTCACGCTCACATTGCAAGCACTCTCCTGACTGATCCTTTTCACCAGCACCGTAATAGGGCTTCTTACGGCTTTCACTCACTGTTGAATGCACTCATCTTCTTATTCTCAAAGGCGGCTAGGGTCATCCTTCACAGAGCTGATGACTCCCGGAAGATACATAAGCACGAAATGTTAATTCTATTATACCATTAACGTACCATTACCTGTAATAAATGTCTTCCAATAAACTGGCTGGTGCCATAGGTCACATATAAATACATAAACTAGTTTGAGTGAATTATCAGAAAGACTGGCTCAATGGTGGAGACTGAGAATGATCAGATGTGGGGAAGGCTAAAAATCCAGTTTACCATGAAGCAAGAGAGGGGGGGAGAAAGTGGCTACCTTGCAGTCCTTTGAGGGCCATCCTGTGGAAGATTCTGTCTAAATCCTGAGGTGCTGGAGGGCAGAGGGGGGACCATTCACAGAGAACATAGGGAAGCAGAGTATGGCTCATTACGAGGATGTGAGATTGAAGTGGCATCAACCATGTGCACAGCATTTTACAACAGGTGATTCACTGTCTGATCTTAAAGACCCATCTAGTGCACAGCATTTAACATGATGGTGGAGAAAATAGCACATTGAGGCTCACAGAAGCTGATAAGCAGGCTACTGGTCACTGTGCTTATATGCAGAGGAAAGAGATGTGTGCTTCAAATCTGAGTTCCTCTGAAAGGTGCACCCACATGACAACTTAGCAGCTGTTACCCTAGAAAAGTCAACTTTTCTAAAGAGAGCTCTATAAGCTAACATTGGGGGCCTGGAAAATTTTGTACTAGTAACCGGATGATGTCTTCTCTAAAAAAGAATTTCCAAGGACTCAAATGTTGATTATGGGATTCTCTCGAAGAAACAGAGTGGGGAGAACACAAGTTTCCATTCTTCTTCCTTTCACTTCTTATTAAGGCAAGTTTTGTGGCAGCAATAAAGGAAAATAACTTGGTATCGATGTTTTGTAAGCTTCCCATCAAACACGGAGGGAAAAGGATGAAGGATGCTGCTATAAAAATATCTGTGAGCTGATTCATCCACATAAGACAACATTAAAAGCCAGGGCAAATAGACCCTCAGTTGCCCTTTCTTTCCCATTTCTTTCTAACAAGTGTAATCTTTCCTAACTTAGGTCCAGACAATTCCAAATGATGACTTAATTTGTAGTGAGTGGCCCTGAAGGAAGCTGAGAGAGCTTGGTTAAGCACTTAAACCACTGTGAACACGCAGAGGGTGCCTGAAAGTCCTTTCCACTCGAAGCTTTGGTTTCCTTGTGTGAGTTGTATGAAGGGATCCATGCGGCTTCTTTGGCCTCAGCCACGTGCATGATGAATGTCGCTGCTGCAGTATTGCAGGATCTGCTTCTTACCTTACTGTTGAAATCGTGGCTGGAGTACATGGTTGAGAATATAGTGCTGTGGCTGAGAGCGCTGGCGTCAGGTTAGAATTGAGCCACCCAAGTGGCTAGATAGCTTTGTTGAGTTAGATAGCTTTGTAAACTTCTTTCGCAAAGCCTCAGCTTTTGGAATTGTGAAATGGTGGCATTGGAAGTACGCTACAGGGCACTCTACCTAGACATGGACAATTGAATAAGTTACTAGGTTGGTTGTTTCTGCTGTTCTTACTGTCATTGTGGAAGTGTGCTTCAGAAATGATAAGGTTCACCCAAGAAGTTCTGCACAGCCCTCAGGCAAGAGTTCTGTCCTGGTGACTCAGAGTCTAATGATCTTAAGCTATAAAATCTGGGTGCAGACTTGCCTCACTGGAAGTAAAAACTCAGTTCACGTCAGTACCTACGTCCCTTCCTTAGGCAGACCAGGCATACTTGCTCAGGGTGGTCCAGTGTAAAGCATACAGACTTTAGAGCCAGATGGACAAGGGTTCAAACACTCCCTCTACTACTTCTCAATTATGGGGCCTTGATTGACTTACTCAGCATCTGTCAAGCTCAGTCTCCTCATGTGTAAAATGGAGAGAAAAATCATCATTCCAGCAGTTCTGTTGTGAGGTAGAGAGAGAGAGATCAATGGTGACAAGTTTAAAGCCCTGGCAAGGCAATCGATACAAGATACTTAAACAAATGTATAAGTATCATGATAGAGACTGCTGGACCCAGTAAAAGATAGCGTAGGAACAGGAGAAGTGCTGGGCTGTTTGGAGCCATTGAAACAGGCACTCCATCCTCTAAGAATGGTGGCACATGACTGATCTTCTTAGAACAACAAATGCATGTCTGTGATTTTCTCTCCCCTTTGAACGAAAGATACAACATGTTTACATTCTGTGTTGTTTTATTTTATTTTTTTACTAACAGTGCATCTTAGGGATTTTTTTCCATATCTGTGCATGAAGAACAACCTCATTTCCACTTTCTAGAATCATTCTGTTCCACTGACTTGCTCTCATAACTCAAACCCGTCCCCTACAGAGGAAGAGCCAGGCTGTTTTCCCAGCCTTGGATTTTTACAAACAATGCAGGAATGAGTAATTATTTTAAGTGAGTCTTTTCACAGCATATTTGTAGGGTAAATTCCTAGAAGTGGAATTGCTGAATCAGAAGGGTTGTACATTTGCCATTTTTGTTCGAAATTGCTGAATTGCTATCTTCAGTTTGTACCAATTTACACTCCCATCAGCATTGGGAGAGAGCCTGTTTCAAAACCTACCTATAACACAATTTGTTATCATATTTTCCGACCTTTTCTAACCTGATAATCAAAAAGTGGTATCTCGACTTTACTTAATTATTATGAGTAGTATTGGGCATATCTTTAGAAAAATGTGAATACCCTTTTCTAGGCAATGATCATTCATAGCATTTGCTTCTTTCTTGTTTGTTGGACATTGTCATTTTGATTTATAGCAACTCTTTACATATTTGGCCTTGGATGATGATATGAATTACAAAAAATTTTCATGTACTTTATAACTTTGTTCATGGCAGTTTTGCTTTGAGTATGGTAGTTTGCCATGTGATCTTTTTTTTTAATATTATGTAGTTGAATTTACCTAATTTTTCTTCTAAGGTGTTTGAGTTTCATATGATGATTTCAAATTGTCTCTTTATTCTGATGTAATAAATGAATCCTCCCATGTTTGAAACATTTATTATTTTATATTATTAAATTAAATATTTTATCCATTTGAAATACATGCTGGTATAAAGGTACAGCTTTCTAATTAGAAGAATTCTATTTTTTCATATCTAGTGAAGAACAACCTGTAACAAAGCTATGGGGGATTATAAATAGCCTTGAAGATTTTGAGCAAAGAGAAAATGAATAATTACTCTTGTTAGACCACTTCCACAGCTGAATTTTGCCTGGTGAGAAAGCACACGCTCAATATTCTTTTCCTTCTCCTTCAACAGTTGTCACTCATTTGCTAAAAATATTAATCTTAGCAGCAAATCAAACTGAAAATTACAGACCAGAATGGATTGGAAATGTCTGATGATGACATGGTTGGTGGGCCTCAGTCCTTCCCTTCTCACAGGATGCTTTGCTGGGCATCCTAGCTCCTTGATTTCCAATGCTTAAAAAGCCTCAATGCAATAACAATATAATCATAAGAGCTAATTAGTAAAGATTTTGTGTCTTGTTAATGATGTACAATTGATTGTGGCTTGAGGACAGAACGAGACGAAGCATTCATCCGCGATGAGCGTTGCATTTTATCTTCCTACAACATGAAGGTGATGACATTTTTACGGCTGTGCTGTGATTATGCAGACATCTGAACCAACTCACCAATCTGTTTGTATCTAGCAGCATCTTTTACTACTACCAAACCTGAGCCCTTTACAAATGTATAGGTAATTCTGGAAGTGTGACTGGAGGAATGAGAAAGAAAATTAATTACACATGGGCCAAATGGTGAGCAAGAATCTGGGCATCATTTATCTGCTCTATCTTTGCAACTGTTCTCTTCTCCCATAAAGCCATAGGCCATAATTACTTTGTACAAGTGTCTGATTAAATATAGCTTTAAAATAGCCACTTAAATAACTATAATACCCTGCCTCCCTTTTCTTGAATTATCTTATGTTCATTACTTCTTTAGAAGTAGATACAGATAGATACACAGATGTGGATATAGACAGATGTCAAGATGCTGGCTGAGAACAATACTCAGGGACTCTGGGACTCCCGTAATGCTACTTCCTAGTTTATTCTTTGCTGACTGTCCCTCCTGAGTCTTTATTGCTGCCATCCTAAGCTTGCTGACTTCCTTCTCTTTTCATGATTTCTACCTCAAGAAGCTCCAGCTACAAAGTCACGCAGCATTGAAGCTCATGTCTCAGAGGCCTGCTCCAACACCTAATTTTTCAAAGGAATGAGAACTTTGCTGTTTTCAGAGTTGGCCAAGATCACACAGCTGTGATGAGAAAAATACATAATAGGTGCAGAACTTCATTGGGGAGGGGTTAAGAGTTTGTTATGACACAGCTTTTAAATAGAACATAAAACTAAGACAGTAATTCTGGCATAGTAATTCCCTGTTGCTACTTTCTGACATTCTAAAATTTCCCAAGATTTCCTTGCCCGTGGATGCTTGTAGAGATGTTGCCCCCTCAACATGTCCCCTGCAGGGCCCAGGCACTGTGTGGATGCACAGGGCCATATGTACTTGGTTTTCACATCTGTGCCTTTCTTGGAGCATGGAACCAAAGGTGCCCTGTGGACAATCAACCCTCCCCATGAGTTCAGCATTTGGAGGCTGAAGAAAGCCTGCTATGTAAAAAGAACAGGGCATTTTGGAGTTGGGATCTAAATGTCTCCTGACACAGAATAATTTTCTGCTCTTGGGCTGGCCAGCTGGCTTGGTGAAGCCTCCATCGTATCTGAGTTACTGGACTCATAAGGAAGGAGATGGGTGTTTGGTGGCGATAATTGATTTTTCTCTACTTTCAAGGTGATTATAGTTTGATTTAACTGGAAAAGCATGGCCCTTTCCTTTCCTTTTGGCCCAAGAATCATTTAGACGGCTCTAAGAAGACCCTGAAAGCCTCTGAAACCTGAGCACAAGGCAATTGAATTGTGGAGGGCTTAGGTGGTTTCTAATCTTCAAAATGTGTGTCTGTGGAGGAGAACAACGGTATGAGAGTATTCTGTCACTCAATCACTCTTCTCCTTTGTTGATGGCTAATTACTGAAAAGAAATTTAGTATTATTATTAATTGAATATACTATACTACAAAAACAGAGGATGGTGTTATGGGTGAGTTCCTAATAGGCTTGAAGACTTTGTTCTTGTGGCATTGGTAACTTACTTTTTCCTGTGTAGCCAAGGGTGACCTTGATCTTTGGGCTTCCTGCTTTCAGTTCCCAAGGGCAGGTGTTACAGGCATATACAATCATGATCAGCTTATGTGGTACTGGGATTGAACCCAGGGCCTCATGCATTGTAGGCATGTGCTATACCAACTGAATCACATCTCTAGTTCTGATTACTGATTAGTGTAGACACCATCTATCTAGGCAAATAGTGGACCATGAAACAGAACAGATCATAAACGGCACAGCATCTGTTTCCATAAGTGACCCCATGACTCTCATGAGAAGAACAAGTCTTGCCATATACAAGACTATAATCGACCTCTTCTCTGTCATTAATTTATCAAGAGCTTTCTGTAAAAATTCTATTCTGTTCAGCACACATCCCTATTCCAAGATGCCACATATGACATGCTTTTCTGCGAGGCACTTAGCAGCAGATATTTCAATAGGTGTTGATAGCTGCTGCTGTTCCATCTTACAGACTATAACAGAACTTACATATTTTGTACTTATACCTCAAGGCAACACGAATAATCATGAAAGTTTCAATCAGATGTGCAAAAATAATAAGGAAGTGCATGGTATCCAACCTCCAAAGCAAGCGGTAACAGTGGGGATCTAGGGAAATGGTCCCTCTCTATATCATTCTTCTGAAGTCCTGGAATTTTGGCAGTTCTTCTGTCCTCCCCTCAGTGGGGCAGGCCAGGAGTAATGTGTTAAGAAATCACACACACGGGGCTGAGAGATGGCTCAGTGGTTAAGAGCACTGGCTGCTCTTCCAGATTCAATTCCCAGCATCGACATGGCAGCTTACAACTGTCTGTAACTCCTGTTCCAGGGGATGCAACCCCCTTACAAATGCAGACACAACACCAACATACATAAAATAAAAGCAGGTAAGTTAAAAAAAAGAGATCACATACTCTACTCACACGCACAAAATATTAAGAACTGTATTGTCTGCTCTTGTGATTGCAAATATTCATAAGAGCAGTGTGTGATTCTTTCATCCCTCTCTAGGTCTCCATCTGGAATCTTCACTGAGTTAAGCCTCTGGCTGTCTTTGCATAGACATGACTTTTATGTGTGTGTGTTGAAGAGATGTATAGCTATGTTCCTGTGTTTGTGTGTGTGTTTGTATATACACATGTATGTGTATGTGTATGGAGTCTAGAGAGCAATGTTGAGTGCCTTCCTCAGTCTCTGCCAACCTTATTTCACACTAGTCAGGATCTCCCACTGAACTTGAAGCTAGGCAATTCAGCTAGGCTGGCCAACCAGCAAGCAACAGAGCTTCACCTGTTTCTACCTCTGTCTCTCTAGGGTCAGACACGTACCACTATGCCTGCCTTTTTCTTTGGGTTATTAAACTGTGCGCGCTCCTTTCCAACAGAGTCATCTCCCAGCCCTGAGAAGACGATTTTTCACAGGAGAAGGAGATTTTCTCATAGCTGCCAACCTTTCACTGAAGCATCTATCCTCAGGCAGACATTTGTTTTCTCCTAGCAAAGTTTCCTGGAGCTCCAGCAACCTGCTACAGGACCTAAGTGAAACTACTGTTTACATCCAGGTTTTCCCCCAACTCTAGATTTTTACCTTTCTTCAAGGACACAGAAGAAGACAGAGGCCCACGCAGAACCTGGGAACCAATGTCCAGCACTGCTGTGACTTTTCTCCTATTGCTAGAAGCCAAACTCAGCAAGGGGGGAGGGAGGCATGATGCCATATGGTACCCTGCATGGTCAAAGTAAATAGATGAGATGTTCAAGAAATCTAAGGTCAGAAAGGAGACAGATCTTTTAGTACAAAACGAGCAAGCTCCATTGTCCTGGTGAATTTGAATTTCCTTTCTCAACAAGATCAGGATCTTACCCCACAACTGCCTGTAGGGATGTGAAGTGAATGTGGGTTTCAGCAAGGATTTTCGAAAGACAAAACTGAGTGTAGTATGTGGTTTACACCCCTGCTATCCTCAAATGCATGCTGTCCTCCAAGGGCCACTTGCTCTCTTCTAACTTGATCACAGATGTAAAGCTAGGCTTCAGTGGTCAGGCTAGCAGGGACCTTCTGAAAATGCTTTCAGAAAGGTTTGTAAAACTGTTAATCAGCCAGGATGGTGGTGCATGCCTATAATCCCAGCACTAAGGGAGGCAGAGGCAGGGGATGGCTATCAGTTTGAGGCCAGCCTGGTCTACAAAGTGAGTCCAGGTTGCCAAGGCTACACAGAGAAATCTTGTCTTGAAAAAACCAAACCAAAACAACAACCAAAAAAACCTCATTAATCATTCAGACAAAGAGAAGGTAGGAACCCACAAACCTCGAAGGCAGTAGAGCATAAAGTCTTATGGCCAACATAGGAATACCATAAGGAAATAGGATGTGGCTTTGATGGCCATTTCCAAATTTAGTGACAGCTCAGATCTTTCCTGTCAGGAGGAGTCTCAGGCTTAGCTTACTGTGTGTTCTTTTGGGCCACTACATCTTCTGATGCCATCCTTGATGAGAAAGAAATTTCCCTAGGAATCGGAAATAGGCACAGACTCAAACGGAAGGCCAGGTCTCTATAACAGGTTTGGTAAAGATCCAAGAAGGGAGTATCGTGGCTTAAAAAAGTTCAGATTAGTCTGTGATGTGGAAATGACTTGCATTAATCCTTTGGTATGTGTTGTCTAACTTCTCGCTATTTGGTTGATAAGACTAGGCTCCTGATAAAATTCAGAGAACTTTAATTTTGGAATCGAGAAAAGCAGACATCAGTGTGGCTGTGGCCTGGTATCTGGGATTCCTCTTGATTTTAATCCTTTTTGGGTGTTACATGAATGTGGCCAGTACCACATCAGTACCTTT
Source organism: Pachyuromys duprasi (assembly GCA_028658305.1). Lineage (NCBI taxonomy): Eukaryota > Metazoa > Chordata > Mammalia > Rodentia > Muridae > Pachyuromys > Pachyuromys duprasi. Next base: position 26,681,238 of record CM053760.1, read on the forward strand.
TTTCTGCATGAGTTCCACTGAATGCTGTCGGCACCTTCAACTACAGCCAGGTGGAAGCTGAGAGCAATGGAAAGTGAAGTCATCTGCAGCTCACCCCATCTCGTGATACCCTGAGCACTCATGCTGTTTCACTATGATGGGTGGTTAGGGAAAGGGTAGGCTTTTGTGTGAGGAGTGGACATAGAAGAAGAAAAGCAGATCTTTCTGAATACTGCATTCTTCCTAGTTTAGGAGAACATTTCAATGTAGCCCTGCCCCATGCTACTTTTAAGCTTTTAAGGGAGAAGTGGGCTTGTGTGCATACTGTTGGCAAATGCTATTGTGTTCTGACAAAATAGATTAGGAAGAGCTTTGGGAGAACGTGAACAATAGTTCCTTAATGTACTAGACTGTCACAAGGATGGCACTTGAATCCATCTTGTGATATATATCAATTCTATGACATTTCATTGGATTGTAGAGACTGTAGGATATACTAACAAAGAGAATCACATATCCACAGATTAATTTTGATCTATGCTCAGGCCTATCCCATAAACCAAGGGAAGTAACAGATATGAATGTTCAGAGGATACTAGTAAAGGTAACTGGTGATCCATTCATAACTTGATCAATGGCTTGCTGCAGCCCCATCCATGAAGGATTGAATGAAAAGGTCGACTGCTTCCCTGGGCCATAGGTAAGCACTAAGGATAGAATATGGCATTTGGGAAGTTAGTAGATCAGACAATTGAAGTATCAGAACTGGTTTACCCAAAAGAACCTTTCATGAGTTATTAGAGGCAGTTTAGTGTCAAATAGAACAGTGAGCATGAATTGCATTGTACCAACTCCTTTGAATCTGACAGCAAAGTCTGATGCCTTTGAAGTCTTGATCATGGCAGTCCTGGAGAAGTTTAATGATTTCAAGTTTGGGATGAAAAGAACATTTTCTGTTTTGTTTGTTTGTTTGTGTTTTGTTTTCAAAGACAGAGTAGCCTTGGCTATCTGTGTAGCCTTGGCTATCCTGGACTTGCTTTGTAGGCCAGGTTGGTCTGGAACTCACAGAGATCCATCTGGCTCTGCCTCTCTGAGAGCTGGGATTACAGGCATGCACCACCACACCCACCTGATAAGAGCGTTTTTAACCATGTGGTAGCTAGAATGAAATGGGATTTGGCCTTTGAGACCAGAAAGAGCAGAACTTTAGCCACTTGTGCTGGCCTGGGCTTTCACAGTAGAGATACGGACACTGTTCCCAGACAAGACAGAGGCTGCCGTTGCTAATGCGAGAGCAGAGAGCAGCAGGGGCTGTAAGAGGCTGACAGCCTATGAGTATGAGAGAGCGAGCAGCTCAAAACAGGGGATTCCTCAGAGGCCTTTACCTATGCAGCTCCCTTGACCCAGCATGGGGCTGGCATGGGCTAGAACAGTGCAAGATGACTAGAAAAGATGCTGCCTTGTTTGTTTGTTTGTTTGTTTGTTTGTTTGTTTTCATAGACCTGGGATCTTTGACACCAGGATAGCCATTGATTAGGGGAACCACACCCATGACTTATATAGGATTGCACCTCACAACCCACTGATTTTGTCAGCATATAAATTTCACTCTTCCTAACCAAGACAGAAAGACATAAATACAAGAACAGAGAAAAGCTCCATCAACGTTTTTATTTCACAAGTAGCTATCTGATTGCCTTTATGTGTACCCATTATGGCTTTGGGGATACAGCGGTGAACAAAATAATGAAAATCCTCAATAGTGATGTTAAGAAACCAGTAGAAATAGAGACTCATATGCAAGAAAACCGGTAAACAACATGCCCAGTGATGCTAAGCACTATGAGAAAAAAAGTCCCTGAGAACAAATATCTCGGGCAAAATTCCACTTTGCACATGAGGACTTGATCCTAGCTCACGACCTCATTATACCCCCATTTAATGGATGAGAAAAGTGAGGTTATGAAACTATTAAAGCAGTCAACCCAAGAACATGCATTTGAAAAGCAGGAAAGGCCAAGGTTTACCCTGGGAAGTACAGTTCAGAGTCATGAGCACTTCCACACTGGCAGGGGATGAGGAAGGGGGCTGGGCAGGGAGGAGGCCAGAGTGATGATTTTAATAGTGATATCACCGGAAGCTGTACTGGGAAAGGGGCATAGAAAGGCCAACAAAGAGATGAAGACAGAGATACAAATCTAAGTGGAAAGAATCATTCGATTGTGAAAGTCCCCAAGGGTGGAGAGAGAAATGAGGATCACGGAGTGGCTGGTGCAAGGGAGCAAACCGACCAGGAGGGCAGTGAATTTCTGGATAGACAACGGCAAAGGGCTTAGGCAGGCTTAAGAAAGCTTGGTGAGTCTGAGGGGACAAGTGACAGGGTCTGATTTTTATATTAAAAACATTATTCTTGTGGCCTGTGTTGGGAATAGACTTAGGAGGCTAAGAGCAGAAGCAGAGAAACCGCAGCCACCTAGAAACTACTTCAGAACAGAGAATACATCCTGAATGTAGTGTGGATGTGCCTAAGGACTGGAACAGAATACCATCCCATGCCCTGTGGACATGCTGGAGAGGATGAGGGTAGATTCTGCTTAGCAAGGAGGAAATATGGGTTTCTAGTCACTTAATAATGAATAATCCTCATCTTGTATATGAGATGTTCTCACATACTTCACCTTACTTATTTTCCCCCAGGGTTGTGACTCATTCCCACTTCTTCAGTTGCGACTTTTGTGGAGAGAACTTGGGAGCTGCAACTCGAGTCTTGAAAGGGTAACTTCTAGTTCCCATTTCCTGCCCCACAAAACTCAATGCTTTCCACCCACACAGGATCTTCTTCTAGGCCACTGATTCTCCACCTCCCTAATGCTGCGACCCTGTAGTACAGTTCCTCATGTTGGTAACTCCCCCAACCATAAAATTATTTTGTTGCTACTCATAACTGTAGTTTTGCCACCGTTATGAATCATAATGTAGGATACCTGATATGTCATCCCCAAAGGGGTTGCAACCCATGGGTTGAGAACCACAGTGCTCTAGGTTATTCTTTTCTTTGTTCATTATTATTATTACTATTTTGTGTGTGGTATTTTCAGGTATATATGTGCGTCTGTATATGCTTGATAACAGGTCAGAGAAGGATGCTGAGTGTCCCTGTCTATCACTTCATTTTGTTTCTTTGAGGCAGGGTCTCTCACTGAACCCTGAACTAGGTTGGAATCCAGCAAATTGCAGCAACCCTCCTGTTTCTGCCCATCAATGCTGGTGTTACAGGTATGGCCATGCCCAGTGAACAGCTTTTACACACCTGCTTAGTGTGATCTGAGCCCAGGTCTTTGTGCTCTTACCCACTGTGCCGTCTCTTGAGCTCCCATCTTTAACCCCCTTTCTTGACCGCTAATTATTCCAGCTCTATTGTGTAGTAGAAAATCCTCTGATTATTCTTCTCTTTCATCCAAATAATTCTGATTTTTATAAATTGTGCCTCTGAGACAGTTTTATTTTTTCTTCTGGTTCTACCACTACCATCTTTGCTCAGATAGACCCTTCACCTAGACAACTCCATCTCAACTCCTTCTGCTTCCTAAATAGTTTCCCTTGCTCCATCCATACTATTATTATGAGCTTGACCTTGCCAAACGCAAATTTTGATCTTGTCAAAACCCTCAAGTCCTCTCCTTTGTCTGGTGAACTATGTTCAAATGTTCAAGTTTAGCGTTTAACATGCCACCATCCATGCAAATCTGTATCCAGCTTTCTTATTCCCACATGTGGCGCTCATGCCCAACTCCTAGGATGTGACGATTGTATTCTGTGTATTCGTTCTGGCTCCTACGGACCTCCCTTTTCCACTGCCATCCAACACTGTTCTTGAAGGCTTTTCTGTCCTTTGAGATTGCAAGTATCTCCTATCTTCTCTAAAAGGTCACATCTATCTTATACACATGTAGTATGGATTTAGATATTTGTTTTATTACAGCCCCTATGACCTTGAGAAGCAGAAATGCAAGGCTATTTTTAAGTATCTTAATAGGACTGTGCAGTAGGTTCACTTACTCACTAGTTTTTTTTGTTTGTTTTTATTATTATTATTTTACTCTTCTCTCTAAACACTGAAAGTCAGGCACCATTGTAGACATGGAGATGCAAAGAAAATTGGATACGATTCTCTCCATTGATGTATTTGTTGAGCATCCAACATGACAGGAAATAATTCACAAGTTATGGGAGTAGTAAAATGAGCACCAGCAGTTAAGATGGTATTTCATGCTACCTTCCATTCTTGCCATTGCAAGTCAAGGTAATTACTTGGCAATCTGGCCATGCCTTGTAAGGCCAACGTGCTATTCATGTCTTATGTCAAATGGTGAATGGAGAGGGGGAGAGGAAGTGGAAGGGGAAATTAACCTACCTTCCATCTGTGCACAATCAGCTATAAATCTCCAGGAGGAAAGACAATATTTGTGATGAGCAAAGAACCATCTCTCAATTCTACAAGTAGAGGTGGGTTTTATGTAACAGGCAAGGGGGAAGCCAGAGGGAGTGTCAGCATGTCTGGATTCTTGTGTTGAGCCTTCAGGTTTTCATGTTTGAGAGCCAGCATGTGCACGTCTAATGGATTTAAAAGGTTACCTTGCTTCCTCAGACTGTACACACAGCAGGCAGAGCCAGGCTTGACTGCGACAAGGGCTGCACATTTTACAGAGGCCTCATGAAAACAGAGGCTATCCTGTCATTCTAGCACAAGCACGATTTTTCTACCTCACTAACCCTCTAATGCAGCAACTGCTTCCATGGCCGAGTTTTTAAAACCGTGATGTACTGCTTGGTTTATGTCAACTTGACACAAGCTAGGGTCGTCAGAGAGGAGGGAGCCCCAACTGAGAAAATGCCTCCATGAGGTCCATCTGTAAGGCATTTTCTTTATTAGTGATCAGTGGGGGAGGGCACAGCCTATTGTGGATGGTGCCATCCCCGGGCTGGTTGTCCTGGGAAAGCAGACCATGAGGGGGAAATCCAATAAGCAGCACCCCTCATGGCCTCTACATAAGCTCCTGTCTCTAGGTTCCTGCCCTGCATGAGTTCCTGCCCTCACTGCTTTTGATAATGAGCGGTTCTGTGGAACAGTGAGCGAAATAAATCCTTTCTTCCCCAAGTTGCCTTGGGTCATGGTGTTTCATCACAGCAATAGTAACCCTAACTAAGACACCTGTTCTTTCCAGAACCCACCTGTTAGGCTGACAATAGTCCAAATGTGCGTCCTGCAGCTGGGGAATTGGAATGATTAAGACCAGACTGGTGGAAGACTGACGGGGCTGCAGCCCCCACTGCAGGGCATCCCGGCTGTAAAAGCTGGGACTGGCAGAAGGTGAAGAAGTCTGTGGTGGTTGACTAAGAATGGCCCCCACAGTTTTGAATTCTCCATTGCCAGGTGTCACTCTTTAAGGGGATTCGGGGTGTGGTCTTGGAGGAAGCATGTCCCTGGGGATGGGCTTTGAGTCTCCCAAGCCCAGAGTCTCTCTCTCCCTGCTGCCTGTGGATCTGGATGCAGAACTCTCAGCTACTTCTCCGGCACATGTCTGCCTACGCGCTGCCAAGCTTCTCACCATCAGAGAATGGGCTAAACCTCTACACTGAAAGCCAGCCCAAATGAAACGCTCCTTTCATAAGAGTTGCCATGGTCATGGTGTCTCTTCACAGCAATAGAACAGTGACTGAGGTATAGCCTTTCTGTACCTTGTTTCTAAGCGGATGTGATAAATTGACTTAGCCTTCAAAGTGTTGAGTATTGGGTTAATATTTGTAAGATGCTTAAAGTAGTATCTGGCACTAATTTGTGTCATTAACATGTTTATCAAATGACTAACATCCTTTTAGTATAGTTTCTTTAAGAAAAGCAAGATATGTGATACAGGGGTGTGACTCAGTGGTAGAACTCTTGCCTACCATGGAAGAGGCCCTGGTTTCAATCCTCCAGTCCACCCCCACAGGCAGAAGAAAAAGGAGTCAGGGTGGAAAATGAGGTACATAAATCTAGCAGTAACTTCACACAGCACAGAAACCACCTCTGGTCTTACCGTTGGTTGGACCCACCTCTCGATTCAATGGTCTGCTGAGCAAATGGCGTCATTTAAATGGGAGGGTGTGAGGGAGGGTGGGAGTAAGTTTTGATGTACACAGTAAATTTCATATTTACTACTCCCTCAAATCAAGGAAAACATACAGAGAGGAAAAAGCACAAAGATCCTTCCCAAAGGATACTTGAATAGATCCGAAGAAACAAAGTCCCTGTAGGTTAATTAACCCTCTGGGTATAGTGACATTGCCTATGCTATTAATGAGCCTCATGGGCAGTCCTGGGGGGAAGAGAAATCCACCCCTGCCCCCACCAAATTGGCCATCTTCATGCCCTGTTTCCTTTTTCTTTTTGTGTGTGTGCTCCTGTCTTTCAGGGGCCCATATAAATCCCTCTCAGCCTGTATTATCTTCCCATTATGAGTGAGCGGCCATAATGACAGCCACCTGTTTTAGTGACAGGGCCAGGATGGCAGCATTTCAGCAGTGTCGTTAATCTGCCTAACCTTTCCCTTCAGGAATGCCGCCCCCACCCTCTCCCAGCTACGTGACAGTTGCAGAGCACCTGTGCAGGGCTAATTTTAAAAGGTAAATTCCTCCCCAAGGGGGCTTTCCTGCTTACACCCTGTCCCTGCTAGAGGAATGGCATAAATCCTCCACTTTAGGTAGCTATGGTTTTCTCAATCAAAGCAGCAGGGGGGAAAAAACGGAAGACAGAAATATACTGTTTGAGAACCCACACTAACAGACTGTAACAGCCCACTTAGAAATTTGTCAACACCGCTAACTGCCACTTTCCCTCCACTCCTATCCCGGAACAGCTGCTGACAGGCTCTCGCTGTCCCTTCCTCTGGGATGATAGGCATGTAGAGCCAGCAACGCCACGTGTTCCAGGGCCAAGGCCACGGCAGACACTGCTCACAGCAGACACTCATACATGCTGGGAAGAGCTCCCCGAGCTCTGGTCACACCCAATTGTCCCCAGCAACCTTCTTGGTAAGCCTCTCTAGCCACCAACGATAGTCTAGCCATCTCATGCTCTGGGTCACAGCATGGCGAGCACTGAAATCACGCCAGCCTCAGAGTCGTATGTTACTCTTGCTCCCGCCAGCTGTACTTCTTGTTTCTCTGACAAAAAGCTAGGCCAGAGTTTGGCAGAGAGCAGTTTCTCAGAGTATACTTACAGCTTTCCCCCTCTCCTTCATTTTCTCTATTCTGGCAATCTTCCTTGGCCCAAGCAAAAGCACATTCAGTTTCTGTGTTTCAAGGCGAGGTCTGTCCTTCCCCCACAGCCCAACGATTCTCCAAGTGGAGAGTCCTGACTCTCCTGGTTAGCTCTCTTCTTGTCCATACTGTGCCTTACTCCCTCTCTCCTTTTTTCTTCTGCTTGCTGTGTCTTTGCTACTATACAAGCCTGTACTCTATTGCTCAGGTGTAAGTAACCAGCGGGGAAGCTGTTTGCCCTCCCTACCTGCCCACCAGACTTGCTTTCTCTGTGAGAGGTTAGGCCATTCTCAGTGACTCCTTTCTGCTACTGCTGTAGTCAGTTGTTAGGACACTTATTCATGCCTCCAGAACCCTAAGCTGATCAGAATTTACACACACACACACACACACACACACACACACACACACACACACAAGCCATTCTTCCCTCCAGCCTACTAATTTAATATATCATTTAAAGATATTTATTTTTATTTTATTTGTATGAGCATTTTGCTTGTGCATATGTCTATGAACCACATACGTGCCTTGTGCCTTTGGACTTCAGATGCAGACATCGGATCCCTTGGAACCAGAATTACAGATGGTTGTGAACCACCATGTGTGTGCTGGGAATACAGCCTTGGTCCTCTGCAAGATCAACAAGTGCTCTTCTTCAGGGCTGTCTCTCCAGCCTCTTAATTTATCATCATTTTAAATTAACTAAGTAACTTGGTCTTGTTGTTTTGAGACAAAGTTTCCCTATGTTGCCAAAGTTAGCCTGGAAATCCATATGCATCTCAGGACAGCCTTGACTTTGCTTCTGCCTTGTGAGTACTGGTAAACAGGTATGCGTCAGGCTCCATCCACTTAAGATGGAAAGTTGGCTCCTTTATTATGCAAATCTCACCTGTGTTCTAGATCTATTCCATTGTTTTCTACTTCTGGGGCTTTCAATTCATCCTATCCCTTCTGTACACAGGAGCAGGGCTTCCTTAAGAATCACCCTCTTTTAGAGTCCATTACTTGCCCTCAGCAATGACTATGTAGGGTTTTCCTGGTGAAGAAGGGGCAGAGCCTTCCATTTTGCAGATCATTTGACTAAAGCCATTGCCTTAAGATGACTTACGGATTAAATGCTTCCTTCTCTCTGGAGGTATTTCCAGCCAGGAAAGAAACAGTCTAAATGCCATATTTTCTTGGCTGTATATTTTCTTGTTTTTATCCTCAAAGTTTTAATCTACATCATTAGAAATAATTGAGGATTTATTCTCGAATACAGCATTAACTGCAGTGTATATAACTGCCTTATTTTAGCTTGGAATCATATCAATGTAAATAGCTTCTAAGCTATTCCCCAGTGCCCCCTGCCTCCAGAAATTTATATCCTTGGTATAATGCCTCTTTTGAGTATGGGTTGATCCTGACAACATATTTTAGTGAAGAAAATATATTCATGGGAGGTTATAAGGTTAGGTTATGCAAAGGATGTGACCTCCATTCTTCTGACTCTTTCTTAATTTCTTTCTTATTTGCTGCAATGGAAATCAGCTTTCCCACAGAGCTGCCTACAGGGCCAGGAAGTGAGGAAAGGCCCTAGCCAACAGAGAGGCAGCAAGTACGACCACTGGTCATACTTTCTTACTTACTCTAAAGAACTGGATCATCCCGAGAACCGTACATATGAATCCGAACACCTACCTTTCCATAGTCGAGTTTTTGTATTACGGTTACTGCCCATCAAAGACTGCAGTGGCAGTTTCGACTCTCCAGCTAAGCCGTGACCATTTTCCTGACCCAGAAGAGCCAAGATAACATGCTAGTTGCTGTAAAGCCTCTACATTTCAAAATAATTTGCTACACAGAAACAGATAACTAATACAGCACCTAAGCCAATCCTTCTGCCTGGTTCAAGCATAAAAAAAAAAAAAACTAATGCATGCAAGATGAGTTTTCTCCCCTAAAGACTAAATCAAAATAAAACAAACACCACCACCAACAAATCAAACCCATGTTGCCAAATTTAGGAGTGCTGAGAAACATGGTGTTAGTGAAAGTCTCTGGCTTCTGCTCTCCAAGATTAACTGTTGAGATAAAAACAATACTCATGATGGACTACTGTCCTAAGGAAGAGAACTAACTGATGTTTGATATCAGTTGCTGGCTTACTGTGGTTGATTTGGGCAGATGGGATCAAGTGCAGTGTGTTAGCATTAATGAATTCCCAAAATATCCTGTTTTCCTGGGGTAAATTTGCATCATAACTACCACCATTGCCAACCAAAAATTAAATCAATAAATCAGTATGAGGAAATTGTCCAGAAGACATAGAAATGCAGCTAGACAAAAGAAGTAAATGTTTGTGGGTTAAATTTGCACCCTCTATGTATTTGACCTGCCACCTAGTTCCAGGGTCGTGACAGGCACAGAGAGGGAGGCAGTATCAGGTCCCTGAGGGCATAGAATTCAACGATCTGGGTCCATGTTGGCCCTGATGTCTCTATGGCGTGTTTCTCCTTTTCTGCAGGAAAAACATAGACAGCAGTCATTGCCAAGGCCTTTCTGTTCTTGTTTCTGGCAAGAGAAAGTATGTCTAACTTATTAACCCTTCACTGGCACTTGCAAATTCTGCATGATCAGTGCTACTTTCCTATTATACTCCTTCTTGGTGCTATTTCTCTAGCACAAATGACTCAAGGATCTAGCAAAGATGATGGAAAGAAGCCCTGATTCTCAGATAAGAAGTTAACAGTGTAGCCAGCATTAAAAACTACTGAAGAGTAGAGAAATAGTCTTCTCAGGCTTTATATGACCCCTACATAAAAATTCTCTTGATCACATGGCAATCATGATTGGTACAAAAATGACACATGCTCAAAAAGATAAACTAAGCCAAAACAGACATATTTCTGGAAGTAACTCCTCTTTATAATATTCCTCGACCCCTGACTCTCTAACAATACATGTGTGTACACATCACATATAAACACATTGAAATCTATGCTTGGCCAGATATTTCACTTTTAGGCTACAACTAGCTAAAAGCATAATGAGAATTATCAGAGCAAACGCATGATTACACACTTAAAAAAAGTATTTCTATGTGATGGATTTAAATGTCTATGATAATATTTTGTATTAAATCTTCATAAATAATCAGGATATAAAGTCATTTGTATTATACTAACCATCTTGATATTAATGGAATCCAAGGCAAATTTTTCATTTTTGTCTAGTTGGTGAACAATGTCTGTCCATATTTTAAAGCTACCCTTTCTAGTCCACTCAACTTTTTCTTCCTCATGACCAAGAAGGAAGCAAGCTCTCCCAGGACTCTTTGATGATTGTGAACTATCTGGAACACTGGAAACTCATCTATCATGAATAATTAAATATAAATAAACAGTTAATCTTATAGAAATTTGAGTAGTGGTGTTGGGGAGACAGCTTAGTCAGTTAAATGCTTGCTGTGCAAACATGAGGTCTTGAGTTCAGCTGTCCAACATTCACATAAAAGGCTGGTTGTGGCACTGAATGCATATAATCCCAGCATTGGAGAAATGGAGACAGGTGGATCCCTGGGCCTCTCTGTACAGCCAGTCTAGTTGAGTCAGTGAGCTTCAAGGCTAGTGAGAGGTGTCTCAAAAGGTAAGACAGAACATGATTGAGAAAGATCTCTGGCCTCTATGGACATAAATACACTCATCTGACATGTTCACACATAGACCATACATACACACACACATACACAGACAGAGAGAGTGAGAGTGAGATTAGATAGGTATAGCTCTTATGCTTAGAGTTGAAGCTTGTGATATACAGAGTTATTTGATCTCTTGTATCCATTCTCCTTTCTCTCTCCTATCTTTTCATACATAATGTGGCAGAGGTAAACTTTGGTATCAGCTTAAGGACCTGAATCAGAAGAGAAATACCATTTTCAAAACCTATCTCTTATCTTCCTCCCTCTCTTTCCCCTACATTTCTCTTCTCTTCTGTGTTTCTTTTGAGTAAACACCTTAGTGTCTGATAGCCAGAGAGTAGATTCGATGCTGAGTAGCCGATAGTAGTCACAGTGACAAGGTAAAGAGTAACACCGTCTCACTTTTGTGCCCTCAGCTTTTTCTCAACTTTGCCTGAAGATTCTTGTCCAAGAAGCCTACAGCCTACAGACTCATGTTTGTATGCCTTTAGAGAGGACTTTCTGAACCCTGCAAGTGCATGCACTGGGCAAGGGTAAAGGACAGCAAAGGCTGCTAGAGTTACTTAAAGCAGTGAGGGCTTAGGCACAGGACAGTATTTTGGTCTCCTGTTAGCTAGAGTCCCTGTGGCCGAGGCAGTACTACCTTCACCCACAGTATTCACTGGCTTTGTTCCCTTCCTCTTACATGTCCCCGTCTACTCCCTTGTGTCTCTTGGTCTCCTTTGGGGAGATGCAGTGAACCAACAAAGTCATGGGGGAGACTCAGAAAATGACCTCTGCAGCATGTGATTTCTATAATCACCCAAGTCACTCAACTGGCAGAATGCTAAAATAACTCCAGTCTAGAATGATCTCACCCAAAGTTGTCACACATACACACACACACACACACACACACACACACAATCTAGAAAGCATTCATCTAAATGATATTTGAAGGACACAGAAAATGCAAGCAAATTCCCTGAGGAAATTATTATGCCACACCTTCACTGTAATGCAACTAGGAGTTTTTATTTTCTAAATTTGAAGACAATCCTTCGGTATTTGGGTCCTTGGACTGGCTGAACTGCTCAGCTTTTTGTTAAACCTAGATAACATTTCCTATTCTGCACAATGGTATAATATTCTGAATCAAACCAATTCCACTTGGTAAACTTCACCTGAATGCTATTTCTCATCAGCATCACATGTCTATTAGAAAACAAAGAACAGCTGGCTTTTCACTAAAGTGATTATTTTTTATTATTGAATTCTGAATATGCAGAATTACCTATCACTTTCTCTGCCTCTCTTGAGTCATTTCAAATTAGATTGCTTTATATACGACACCTCAGTTTACTTTAGTAGAGGGGACTGGATGAATGGGAATAGAAGTGAAAGTAGAGAAGTAATATTGCTTCTGTAATATTGTTTGAGTTTGTGTGGAATAAATAAAACAAAGACAATGTTAACATCTGTCTAGACAGTAAATGTCAGTTGCTGACAATCAGTTTCTAAACCAGAGTCAATCCATAGGTTCTTTCTCTGCCTCTCCTCTCCTCTTTATCTCTCTCTATACATGTATACACTTAACTAATAAACACACACACATGCTTCATATTTTAAAAAAAAACCTTCTATTATACATTCTTCTACTCTTTCCCAAAATTATAGTTACCCATGATGACCTGAAAGCCAAATCCTGGTTGACACTGTATTCAAAACTCCCATGGTCTCCATAATGTAACCCTGCTTTCATGAAGTTCTTTATGACCCACCTTCTGCAGTGCTTATAAAAATTTGAGCTCTACAAGGAAATGAGCCTGGCAATGGCAGAGTCCACAGTCCTTTGTTGTTTCTTGTTGAAAATAGATAAGTCAATCAGATTTAAGGAAGAAGGATAAGAACAGTTACACAGCATCCTCAGACAACTACATGCCCCTCAGAACTTGAGCAACACCACTCCGTACTAGAATGTAAATAACCAGCATCCAGATTTACCTCAGCACATTGTTTTTATTTAGGAAGGACATGGCTGTGGAGGAAAATACTAGAAATAAAGTTTTTGTCCCAAGATGCAAGTAGGAGAGTGGGATAGACAGTACCTACATGAGAGTGTGTACCAATAGGTCAATGGGTAGTTAATGGGGTCCTTCATGCTAGTGTCTGAAAAATGTGCTCTAAAATGGTAACAGTACTCAATCCACACCAAAAAGACAAAAACAAAACAAGCCCCAGCTTGTCTAGGGAGCTCGTGTTGTGTGATAAAAGGGATCTCCTTAATTTTCTGTGCTCTTCAGTCTAATCATCTACAGAACAGGAGAAGACACAAAAGAAGTGCACTGTCGCGCCTAAGGTGCTAAAATTCTAGATGACCAAACTACTATCTAAAGAAGAAAATAGGGTGGTGGCATATTTTAAAGAAAACAGTCACAAAATGAGAGTCTCTGAGAAGCTTCCATGTGGATAGCTATGCTGTCTTTGGACACGTTGATGTTAAAATGTGACCATTGCTCCAAAGGTAATAACAGAAATACTTGTCTCGCTCTTTCCCCCTCTGACAGTCTTGTAGCTTCACATTAAGACTATAAGAAGTCTTTAGAGTCACAGGGTCGTGAGATTTCCTGACAGCTCTGTTGGCTCTGTCATGATTTCTAGTGCGTAGTTCTTTCTGTAGAATTTTTCTTTCTTTCTTTTTTTTTTTCATTACAAAATATGGCCATCTTTTGCTGGAAACATGAACACAGTTTTTTCACCCTCACACTCATCCCCATCTGACCCTGACTGGCCACACATGCCAACAAACAGAACTGAGAACCCTCAGAATTCAAGGACCTCAGGAAGAGATGCCATGTCAGCTATTAACCACTTCATGACCTGTTTTTCTTACTGGTTGTCTCTAGGTAGTTCCAAACTCCTGCCAAACAAACCCCTGTGCTATTACAGAAACTTTACACTTAAAAAAATTGGGCAAGCCTGGAACTAGATGACTAAATTGGTGACAAAAACATGTGAAACTTTGGCTTCAATTCAGTCTGGTATAAAGAGAGTCTTGCATCATGGAAGTTGAACTTAGATAGGACTTTCTCAATTGAAAACTCTCAACTGCCAAGACTCTAGGCAAGAACACAGAAAAGATGAAGCCCCAGGCATGATGAAATAAGCCAAGATCGTGCAGGCCAACCTGGGAAAGGCCGATCAAGAACACGCAAAGAACACAACTCTGGCTAAGAACCTCCTTTAATGGTGTCAGGTACACACCTTTCTACCATTGTGATGGAAAAGATGGTTATTGAGCTGTCTCAGACAGCCGTTCTACCCTTTTCTCTTGAGAAATTGCCAGATGAGTTAAGGAGCCATTTATGTATTACATTATCTCTGCATCAACATTGTTTTCAAAGAATCTCAATCTGCTTTGCATATTTTTTCTAATTTGGCAAGATATTCCCCCATGAAAAAAAAATACAATTGCATAATCATTGAAAATTCAAAATGGCTTCTTCTAACCCGCCATGTAAACAGTACACAACATACTTTCGTGTTAAATGCTCAAGACTCCCATCTGGCATTCAGAACTTACCCTCAAACTCTATCCCTTGACCTAAATTTACCCCAAACTTAATATGAAACAATCCTCATTAAAGTTCCACATTTCCAACAAGCACTTGTTTTAAACCTCCATGGTTTTGGTTGGAATTGTTGGAATTTCATCCCATGTTTGCTTTTTTAACATCTGAACTTAAGTAGGTAAAGTTAATTTGTTCTTATTTTTTCAACATTGTCTGTAATCCATTCCTTTTTTCTTTCTACAGTGACTAGCGCATGCACTAAGTCTTGTCACCCAAACTGTTTAGAAAAACTTGTGTCTTTCATTTAGTCATGAGTCTGATGGACAGCTGAGTCCTTGGAGGCTAGGGCAGGTTTGAAAATAGGAAGGCCAGGAGGATGGGCTCCAGCTCCCTCGGTGCTCACAGTCTGATGGCACGTCACTCACTTTGCAGGACACCAGCACATCAACCTTGTTTGTGCATTCACTGAGTTCCGTCCTTATCTTGCTGAATTGCTGCTTGTGGCTTACAAACAAACAAACAAAAATCCCAAACAAAATAAACAACAAACAAAAACCAAACAAACCAAAAGCAAATTCTTTAGAAACCCTAAAGCCTTTACCTATGTCTTCTCTCATTATTTTCATTATTTTCTCAACAAGCCACCTGGGCTGGCAATCCACCATCCCTGAGCACTCCATGTTCCTGGCTCTTTGAATTGTTGCTGCTACTTCCGGTCTCCAAAGAGGTTCCTCCAAAGTTTTTTTTTTTCTTCAAGTATCATATATAAGTGTTTTCCCTTCCCTGCACTTAAATATCCGTTCAGTTTATATGGTAGTTGACATTTTCAATATTTTAAAAATGTATATTATGACAAACTTTATATCAAGAGAGAATGTACTTTTTATTATTACAGTTAAATGTTTAAATTTTGGAATATCTTGCTTAATATTGAATGATAGGTATTTTAATTGACAAATAAAAAGCACATAATTTATAGCATATAACACATCCTGACTTACATGCATTGAAGAATAATTAAATACCTTATATATTTAATTACCTTATATATTTAATATTTTATAATGAGATCATTTAAAATATACTCTCTTAGCAAACTTCAAATGTGTTGCATTATTATTAACTATAGCCACCGTGCTATACCAGTACAAATAGACAGATATTCCCAAAGTAATTTTTTGTAATTTAAGTCTATAACCTTTAACTAACTTCCCCTTGTTTGCTTCTACCCAAAGCCTCTAGCTATTGTAATCACCATTATTCTCTCTATCTGGTGAGTTCCATATGTTTTTTTAGTTGAATCTTTGACTCTTAAAACAAGATAATTTTACTTTGTATCCTCTGTAGCCAGATCACATAATTTCCTTGCTCACATGGGTGCTCATGGTGTAGCAGGAAACC
This sequence comes from Pachyuromys duprasi, assembly GCA_028658305.1. Taxonomy (NCBI): domain Eukaryota; kingdom Metazoa; phylum Chordata; class Mammalia; order Rodentia; family Muridae; genus Pachyuromys; species Pachyuromys duprasi. Next base: position 26,697,156 of record CM053760.1, read on the forward strand.
ATGGCATTGCTAATGTCAGCACATTCATTTTAATGCTTCCTTACTTATTATGCCAATCAGCATCTTCATTATCCACTCAATATTTTAGCTTTTGAATTGGGAGTTCTGCACAGAAGCCTAATCAGGGAACATCTTTTTTTCCCTGCTTTGAAAGGAGGTTTTAGTGTCCTCTAATAAACTAAGGACCACCAGTTGTCATCATATTGTGGATGCTGGCTTGGGTTCTGCAGGTCTGAGTGTAGAAGAATGAGGGTCCCAAATGATGCATTTATAGGAAAGTAGAATTCCACTTATTCATTGGACAGTCATGTTCCCAGTTCACATTCTCTTTAGCATCCATTATATAGCTCAACATGAGTCTTTAAAGTTGCACTGTTCCCCGGTGAGTGTGACAAGTACAAGGGTAAGGATGGGATAGGCTTGATAGCAAATGCATTTTCTCTGTTGGCAACATCTTGGTTATGTCACTGCACCATTTTACGCAGTGTTTGTGACTTTAGTGAAAACTAAAAACGACACTGTATGCATGCACAGTTTAGGTTGCAAATAAAAAGAGGGGAAAGGAAAATATACAATAGGAACATTTACAAAACCTGATCAGAAAAGAATGTTAATAAAGCTTAAAAACTATTTACAGCCAAGAAATAATATATTTTGGATCTTTATATGCTTTTGCTTGCTTGACAATGTCAAATATCAATGGGGGTAAAAAAATTTATGGTGCTATCAAAAGGGAGGAACTCAGGAGAGACTCTCTTGCCTGTACCTCTTTTTTGGTCAAAGTTGAGAGGACAGCAAACTGTGAAACCTACCAGCAGATCAAAACTTTTCTCCATGTGAGTGTATCTTATACCATCCAGTTTGCTCAGTTAATTTTATCTTCAAGAGTTAATTTTACCTTCAGAGGATCTTTTCAATGACAGATGAAAACTAAGTGACCAAAAGTTGTGAAGCAAGATTGTTTGAGAGGTTATCAAAATTCTGAGGATCCCCAAGCTAGAGATCATTTTCCTGCAGTGGCTCTTTTACCTCAAAGTGCTGCTCTCTCTCTCTCTCTGCATGTGTGTGTGTACGTAATGCACGCACATGTGTTTAATGCTCTCAGGAAGTAGAACTTTTATATAGCAAATAAATTCCAATTATAAAATTGTGTCTTAGACAGAAACTATTTTCTACCTTTTTGCTCTGTGAACTCTGAAGACTTGAATGCTTTCACAAACAGCCAGACAGAACTCCAATTCTCCACAGCGACAGAACTTGGGAAATGGCAGGTTTTATCTTAAAAGAATTCAATTGCTACACAAAAGCACTCATCCACAAATAATGGAATTCTCAAATTGGGATAAATGTGCTTTTAAATTTTTTTATTTTCAACATTTATTTTGGATAACACGTATGGATCAGGTAACAGAGCATTGAATTATAGAACAGATAGAAAAAACCTAAAAGGAAAAAAAAATTAGGGCAGGCCTTTATTAAATTTTAAAGTATGTCTTTGCTAGACTCTTATAAAGAGCCAAATAGGGTATCAAAATCTCTGGAGATCACCAGTATAATTTCTTTATCATGTTCCATTTAAAATTTAATTATGTAGTCTACAACAAAAAGAATCTGATCAGTCTAAATAGGTCAGGCAGTGAGTAACTTAATGATATTCTGAAGTTTTCCTTGTAAGGATCCTTCCTTTAATAGCGTGTTACACATCAGAACACCGTATTATAAAACAAGTGTAATTTAATTCCGTCACTACACTCTTAAAAACATCTATAAAGAATGAAATGTTTTGATTTAGGTACTTTGGAGAATTAATGAAAACCATGTTCTGGATGGAACCATCTGTGGTTGGTGACAAATAATTCCCTATTCAGGTGCTCCTCGACCTTCCATCAGGCTACATCCCTCTAAGCTTATCACAAGTTCAAAACACCCCCAAATGGAAAGTGCACCTCACCTATTAAGTGCCATTGCTTTATCACCTGACAGAAAGCTTGTGTTATAGTAAAGTGCAGGCTCTTTCACACAAGGCACTGGAACTGTGCACTGAGGAACCCTGGCAATGCACAGCGCTTAGGGCATCAGCTGTGCCCTGTGGCTGCATGGCTGATTGGGAACCTTGGATCCATGATACTGTGCACATTAACAGAGGAGAGTAGAATCAATATCTCTAACCAGGGAAAGAGAAAATTCAGAATGCAAAGTGCGGTTTCCTCTGAGTGGATAGCTCTCTTGTGCCATCATCAGCCTGAGAAACTTTAGGTTGAATCAGTGTAAGTCAAGGTCTGTCTGTATCCTAGCCTCAGCCAATCACTGTTTTTATGTATAGTAACAGAGCGAAATGGCTACGTATGCACACACATGCAAATATTCACACACACACACACACACACTAAAATAATAAAACAAAGTATTCTAAGCATTAAATTATGGAGTGTGTGTATGTTTGTGTGTGTGCGTGTATGTGTGTGAATATTTGCATGTGTGTGATTGGGTATATAGAGAAGCAAGGTTTACCTATGTCTACTTTATTTATTGATTCTGCATCACTTAATTGAACCGGGAGCTTGCCCATTGTCTGGCCCTCTCCAGGCACCTCTGCTTCCCCCATGCTGGGACTGTGAGTAGCAGTTACTTCTGCCTGGATTTTTCATGGGTTCTGGTCATCCAGACTCCAGGCCTCATCTTGGGTAGCTAGTGCATTATCCCCTGAGCCCTATCCTCAACCCATGGCAATCTTGGATTTAAACCACCGAGCATGTCATTCCTAATTAGACAGAAATCTAGGCACTGAGAAGAGACATCTGAATTAGCGGCTTATATGCATTTACAGATTCTCTCTATCTCAAACTTCACCAAATATTCTATCTTAATTTCTTTATAGTGATAAAGAAAACACTGTGAATGCACTCTACCTGTATCTTGCCACTTATTTTTCAGAAACATTATTCTGTTATTGTCCCCTTTACAGAGAAAGGAAAACAAGGCCGTGGAAAGTGAAGGGATGTACAGAAGGTCACAGAGCTAATGGCTCGGCAGGAATTTGAATAGAGACTGGCCTTTGAATCCAGAGCACAGGAGATAAAGTATTTTGCTGGGGACCTTCTTGTAATGAAGTGTGACATCACCCCCTACATAGTAACACTATTCAAGTGTTGATACAAACAACTAAAAGCTAGCCTGGAATGAACCACAGTAATAGTTACCATGTAGCCACTGTGGGCTGTGTGCCAGGCACTTAGTTAACAGCTTTACAGGGATTATCTCCTTATATTGACTCTATGAAATGAATATTAGCTCTCCAAATTATAAATGAGAAATAGAGGTAGATATACTCAATTAGCATAATCAAGAAATGGTGGATGGAGAATTCAGGTTTGCCTGAGCCCCATGTGTGGTCTTGCAGGCTCTCTGCTGACATTCAGCAACTCTAGACAGCTTATGAAGAGTCAACCTTAGCTTAACAACTTCCCAGCCAAACAGATGAAACCCTCTTGGTGTTAAAAATTATGAAGCAGTGAGCAGAGTGGGAAGAGTGATGGATGGTAGAAATCACACACCTGTTCCAAAACTGGAGGTTGTTCTGGTCCTTTTCCTCTTCCTTCTCAGCTCAAACATTCATTCACTAATTCATTCACTCACTCATTCATTCATTCAAACATCCACAAATTTACTCAAATATTGACTCACTCAGAAAGTCAAACATTATGCAAATATTTATTCAGTGCCTGCTATGTTCCACACAGGACTAAGCATTAGGGGTAGACTTGGGTTCTCAAGATTTTTTTTTTCTTTATTATAAAAAGGCACAAAAGTCTTCTGGAAAATGACATTATTAGGTGGCATACATGCTGTCATTGGAGACTTTGGAAATAAGAGAAAGAATATAAAATTGTTCAGGGCTGAGAAAACCTTATAGAAACTGTCTCTACTACTCTGTATCTAGGAGAGGGGTCAGGAAACATTTATATAAAATGAATACAAAATACTTTATGTTTCCAGGCTATGTTTTATCACAATGAATCAACTCTGACACTACAGTGCAAAATCAGGCTTAGACAATATATAAACAAGTGATATATCTTTTTTTAAGTGATATATCTTTATTCACATGAATATTTGTTTATAAGCATGAGCTTTGGGGCTAGACTTTGTTGCAACTATGGCTTATACCTAACCCAAAAAATGAGTGGAAGATCATTTGGGAGGTGAGAAGAAGAAGAGGGAGATGACAGAGTACCTAGAAGAGAAGGAAGAAGAGCAAAATGCAGATTAGAGCTCAGTTTCCTTGTTTCTAAAATGGGGACTTACACAGTCATTCCACAAACTTTTTTATTTTTTGAGACAGGGTTTCTCTGTGTAGCCTTGGCTGTCCTGGACTCGCTTTGTAGACCAGGCTGGCCTCGAACTCACAGGAATCCCCTGCCTCTGCTTCCCTGGATGCTGAGATTACAGACATGAGCCACCACTCTGAACAGTGGAGTTCTCAAGTCCTGTTCTGGGTCGTGAGAAGCGTGTAACAAATTGGACGATAATGAAGATAGTGTTCTGGGTCTGAGTAGGAGGGCAGCACATGGCGGCCATGAACAGCAGATGAAAGGATAATGACAACACAAGATGGCAATGGGACCACGGGCAATTGTATCTTGGGAGGAGCTGCTGAGAGCAGGCGCCAAGGAGAGGGTTCTCTGAGAAAGGAAGGGTGAAGAAAAGCCAGTGGGCCAGGAACAATGGCAAAGAGAAGAGGGAGGTAAGCATTTGCAGTGGCCGAACAGCAGCACTAAACCATGTGAGTTAGTGCTGAGCTTGCTTCCTCCTTTTAGATAACCCAGAATTCCCCACCCGGCAATGATCCTGTCCACATTAAGATAGATCTTCTTACATCAATTCATCTAATCAAGACACCCCCCACAGACGACCCCAGAAGCTGACTTTAATGTACACACTCCCTCCCAAGTGTACCTGAGATTGCCTCCCACTTATCAAGTTCACAATGCATGCTGAGCACCACAGGTGTGTGTCTGTCCTACCCACAGAGCACTGTGTGCCAAGTACTGGGTCTACCTGCCTGCGCCTTCCCTGCCAGATTAAAGTTCAGCACAGAAGAATTGGTGTTTTATCTATTTTCACCCACATAGTCTACTCTTGGTATATACAAAGCATTCAGCCTACTGTAATGGAAGTTTTGGTTTCTTTAAGAACTCAGTTATGTTATGTAAATATGTTTTTGTTTTGATCCCAAGTGTGGGATTTTAGTTCAGGCTTTAGTTTGTGCACGACTGATAATTGCCTCCTGCGGGGGTGGTCTTTGCCAGCTGGTAATGGCCTGCCTCATGCAGCATGGAGAGGGTCATGATTTAGGACTCTGAGCGGTATAAGTATGAGAGCCCAGAAAAAAGAAGGCATGATGATTTGGAGAGTCCAGAGACAAATGGTGTGGCAGCTTGGAAAAGAAAGATGAAGAGAAACAGCAGCTTGGAGGAGACTGCTTGTGGCATTTGCTGTTGATGGAGATTGCGACCCTAAACAGCTGGGAGATGTAAAAGGTTCTGTGCCTCCTCTCCCCGCTAACCTTCTCTCTCTTACCTAGGGCTAAAGGGTTGATGGAGGGGAGGGAAAGACTTAAATGCCCCAAATAAAATAGAGTTTAAAAGTGGATGCAACAACCTACCTTTGTTAAATCAGTGAACAAATAACTGAACGTATCAATATCGAACCACACTGAATGCAGGTCTCAGGATAGTAGAGGGGACTATTGTTTCCTGGGCATTATGAAGAAGGAAGGAAGTAGGTGTCCATCAGCTCTTAATAAGAACAAAAAGCTGACCCGGAGAACCAACATATTTATCCACTACTTTCTAAGGATCTCGAGGGAGACAGATTTTGTATGACGACAATGAGAAATATGAGTTTGTGTTAGCTACCAAAGCTTCCACAGAGAACTAAAGCCCTGACCTTAAACCCTCCAGTAGCAACTTGAGCCATCTGAGCTTATCTCAATTCCCTTCGCTTCCATCTTTCTTCTTTGTTGCTTCTTGACCAGGCACATCCATGACAGAAATATGGTTGATGATAAATGGTACAGTCTATTTCAAACCTCAGAAAACAAAGCCCTATACACATGATATCACTACTCTGGCATCAATCAGTACCCCAGAATCAGTGCTCAAGTATCAGTGTTCTACATGTAAAACTATACTGGAGTGACTTGGATATGATAGTCCCAGACACTTTTATTTTCTTGGTAGAGGGTCTCAAACACTAGTGCTCTGACCGTGTGCTTCAGGAACTGGGGGTTCTAGTGCTTACACAGATTCTTCTCGACGTATGAGGAGGGGTATGCTGGGGTAAATACATAAGCTGAAAATACCGTTAAGTCAAAAACACATGCGATGTAGTTAATCTTCCTTTAGAACAGTTACCCACAGGGTGGTTGTCATTTCCTCTTGGGATCAGGAGGCTGATCCAGAGCCTAGAAATTATAGTGGAGGGTGTCACGCTGCCTCTGGCTAGCCTCAGAAATGTTCAAAAACTCCAACCAAATGCCAATGTGGTATATGAAGACTAATTGCTTAGGCCGATGTACTAAGGCTTCATTGGGATGCAATTAGTGAATCTGAGAGAAGAGCATGCTGGGAATTGCAATATCCAGGGATGTCATGGTAGTATTTTTTCCCCACCATCACAGAAGATGCAAGAAAAAAAAAAACTAAGGTGTTGAATTTGAATGCATGAAAAATATTAAGTTTTTCCTTTATAACATTAGTCCTTAGCTCTGATTGCCACTGACTGAGGCAGAAATCCAGTAGAAGAAAGTGGCTGGTTCACATGCCTAATTATTTTAAGTTTCATTGACTGACACTTCATGTTCTTGGCAGAGTATCTTGAGTTGGAAGGACGGTGTAGAGGAGCTGGCTCATGAATCACTCCTGTAGTACTTAAGAAGCGTTTATGAAGGTCCATTAAATCTCTTTATTTTCCATACTGTTAAGTCTATAACCAGGGCTATGTTAACAGGGAATTGAAGTCCCTTTTCTCTCTTTCAAAAACAGCAGCTGATGACACGTGGTGATAGTAAGGCCTGAGGTTCTGTAAAGCTTTTGTATAGCTTTACTCTGTTACACAAAATAATTTTTTTGTATAGGCATCATTTACACTAAAAGCTCAGTTTATAATTAATTTAGTGCCTCAACTCCATTGAACAATGGGGATCTCAGCATGTTTTATTTTGAACACACCTATCTAAACTAACTACCCTTCAATAGAAGAACCAGAATTGGAAACCATCATTATAGGGTGAAGAGGTGGCTTAGTTGGCAAGGTGCTTGTCTTGTAAGAACAAGGACTGACATAGATTCCTGGGAGCCATTTAAACAGCCAGGCGTGGTGGCATGCATTTGCCAAGCCAGCACATGAAGGCCAAGACAGACAAGTAGATCCCTAGGGAAGAAAGGGGTGCCAATGGCTACCCAGCCCAACCGGGTGAGCTTCAAGGCAGTGAGAGACCTCCTTATCCACCCCACGCCCCAAAAAAAGACAGAAAGAAAGAAGCAAACCTACAATACAACAACAACAGAAACAATGGTTGATGGCACCTGTAAAATGACCCTGAGTTTGTCCCATGGCTTCTACACACATTTACCCACATGTACATGAATATGCACACACATACCAGCACAACACAGGTAGGCACACCCCCCCCACACAAATGGTTATATCAGAAAAAGTATTCTGATTGCTGAATTGCCTTTCGCTACATGTAAAATAAAAGCAAGAAACCATATGCAAGAGAAAATGATTGTTTTCACAGTTTAAGGAAGGGAGCACATCCCATTTGTGGAACACTTCAAGACGAGTATTATAGGGAGTTGGTTTAAATGTTTGTTTTAATCGTGACAAGATCATTGGTTTTTAATATTTATAATATAATTACATTGCTTAGAGTGCATGTTGCTCATGTAATCGAATATTTTTTTCCAGTGACATATTATTACTAAGCTTTAATTTCAGCAACAGCAAGAATTCAGAAACGCATTTAGGTTATCATCAGCACTGGGGAATGAAGCTGACGCTTCTTCAAGTTCCTTGTGCGTGTATATTGTTTCAACTTCAAAGCATTTTCAGCTTTTGAGATATAATCCATGTTGCCCGATTTGTGCATTTGTACAGAGTATTACCAACCTGTGGCCGACGACTTAAAATTAGAGGCATGTAAGACAATTAAAGGTGAAATATTCCAGCCCCACCCCCACCCCAAACGGGTGTAAAAGGCCTTTTGGAAAATTTTAAGACAGTCAAAAGCCAATGAACACAGAATCACAACAGTGTTATAAAATCCCACTGTCTCCCTTCGTAGCCACATATCACTAGCTAGCAGTTGCCTGGATTGCAATTTTCCATTTTTCTTAGATGTCACAGCAAAAGCATGCTTTTATGACTAAAAGGATAAAAAACTCCAAGTGTCATGTTCCACTAATCATTAGCTGAGAAACAAACAAAATAACTGCAGATGCCTTGTTCTAAATGATACTCAGGTATCAGAGGGCTAATTTTCCAGTGACAGGCTGAAGAAATCTGAAGACAGGAGGACAGCTGAACAAGGGATGAAATTCTGCCGGGCTGTGCAAGCGAATGCTTGCCAAAGAAAGAGTCTAGGCACCAAGGGGAACATTCATTGTGAAATAATTATGTTATTTTATGTTAATACGAGAAGGGAAATACTTGTCAATGGATATATCCCAAGCTGCCCCTAGAGAAAGCCAACAGAGTACCTGAGGCTGTATTAGAATCCTAATTGAGAAACAACTCACCTTATTTTTCATACTTTCACACATGCATGAAAATGATTGCAAATTGCAGTTAGAATAGGGTTGCCACCATGCTGTTGATTTTCAACATTATTCAACAATAGAACAACAAAAATTCATGACAAAAAATGAATAGGCTCATTACCAAAATACCACCCACCAAACTCAAGAAGAGAGCATTCTGTCCCTTGAGTAATAAACCAACTACAACAGAAAGATCATTCCGGGGGAATACGCAAATGGCTGCTTGGTATTCACAATAAAGCACTGGTTAATAGAATTCAGGAGGCTCTGCAGATTTTCAGACATATAAGCAATTTTCATCTGTATGATTACAGCGTGGCTTGGGTGTTCCCCAACAAAACAGAGGTGGTCCACGTCTTAGCCATAATATGAAAGTTTGGAAGCCGTTCCTCATTCCATTATTTCAGGATTAACTTCTTCACCACAAACATAAGTAGACACACAAGTCCCCTATCCCCTGCAAATGATAGGAAGCTCAGCCACTGATGACAGACATTTTCCAAGTGGAAAGCACCATGACAAACAAACTCAGCAGTGACACACACACCAGAACATGCTCAGAGGTTTAATCCTGTAAGCTGGCTCACCTTTGGAATACTTTGAGATACTATCCAAAGGATGGACATACACAGTAAGTTAAATATTTGGATCACACCAAACTAGTTTTTGGAGCAATATTAGTTATGATTCTATAAGCGAGTTTTTCTTAACATACAAAAAAGCAGCTCAACTGCTCCTCGTCTCAGATTACAATGCTCTTTAACCTCCTGTTTCCTAGTGCTATTTAGAATCACCCTGTTTGTTCTTTGTTCTATTCTTGAGATTATGTTAATGGCCATTCAGCAGTTCCCAACCAATGCCCCATGTCATGTTAATTGATTCTCAAATGGGCATTAAGCACCTTCAAAGACTGAGCAGAAGTTTTGGTGCTAAGGCCAGATCCTAAATACACAGTACGCAGTAAAATGGCTTTTAACATATGGCCACCCTGTTGATTTCTTTTTCTTATTTAAACCACGAAGAGAGTTTCAAATATGTTTTTTTTTATCACCAAAAACTCTGATCAGGTTTTTTAGGGGTGCCATGGGGTTCTTTTATAAATCATCAACTTCTGAATACAATAATAATTGATACATTGAAGAAAAAACCCACAAAGTATCTCCGATTAGCAAATCTTCTGACTCTAATAAGGAGTCACACTTTCATGATTTCTGGAGCAAATACAGTTACTATTATCTATATATCTTCTATCTCTCATCTATGTATCTCTCATCTATTATCTATGTGTCATCTATAATCTATCATTTATATATTTATCATCTATCATCATCATCTATCTTTCTAAAGATATAAAAAGAATGAGAATGATTTCTCAAAATCATACATAGATATTAGCCTGTTACTTCTTGATGCCATCGCTTCCATGTGACTCAGCGACTCATACATAATTTTTTAGCACAGTAACAAGAGAAAATGAGAAGTTCACTTAAAGAGGACACAACACTGTTCTCTGTATGTTTCAAAA